>JAEQBH010001021.1:600000-752251 GCA_016808115.1 Tetrastigma voinierianum
TTTTTGCCGTCGCTATATCTTACATCTAATAACACAGGTAGTTTTATTTATTACCATTAGCAGTTTTTCTACTGCATTTATATATCAGGTATATGACTTCAAGTTCCTAGGTTTGTATTATTGGTTTTATCATTATAAACCAGTGCATACTCTTATATAAAATATTATTCCTGTGAAAAACCTATCACTTGTACTTCCTGATAATATAAACCTTGCGATGTTTTGGTTCATCCTTCCATTTCCTCTGCTTTTGGCTCCTTAATTGCATGTCTTAACCTATTTCTGGCAGACCAGAATACTTGTTAAGATTAGAGTTCCTCTGAAACCTTTCACTTTCCTTTCTTTTATGGAATTGAGGAACTCCATGGCGACCCTTAAGTTCTCTATAGAATCCAAGCCTCGAAGTCTTGTCGTCTGACAACCGGCATCGGGTAAAGTCGGGGCATCATGTTGTGAGATTCAAACCCGAGAACCATGTACCTCTTTCTCCTGGCACCGCCGCCTAGCATTCACGCTATACGACCAGATTGGGCTACCACTAACGGAGTTATTGCCGAGGCGACCTCTTTGATATCCTCACAATCTGGCCTCATTTAAAGTTACTAAGAAACTCCTATGTTTTTTTTTTTTGATAGCTTAGATTTATCAAGAAACTTAGGATGGGGTAATCAAACAATCACTCCAAAATCTATTTTCCTCATTTCATTATTACTTCATGATGGCAACTTAGTCATTTTGTCTCCCTCTTTTTTTTTTTTTTTGATGGGTAAAAGACAAGATATATTGAAACCATAACAAAAGAGCCCACCAGCTGCCGAAAGGTATACAAGGAGTATACTAACAACAACCAACGGGAATACAAAGAGAAGGAAAGAAGAGAGGTAAAGAAACACTCACTAACCCACAACTATACCCACCAACCTCATTTACAACCCATCCAAACCAAAAACTCCATCAAAGAAGTCGATTTGTAATATGAACATTGGACCCGAGGATACGACTAAGCCACTAAAGACAGATTCGCCCGACCCTATGGCTTAGAAGCGGCGCTCGTAATGAAAAAGCAATCATGTTTCATCTCCATGCCGAGCTAAGGACCAGCGGCAGAGGGGTTGCCATCATGCCTTTAACCTTTTGCAAAGGGCCGCCACAGATAAAGAGTTCCTTTCGGGGGAAAACCCCGCGCAACAATTGCGAAGAGGTTCCACAACACTTTGGCCTTTGCACAGTGCAAGAGTAGGTGCTCAACTGTTTCCTCCTCTTCGCAAAGAAAGCATCTGTTGACTAGGGCTCTGTCCCTTTTTTTAATCTGATCCAAAGTGAGGATCCTGCCCCAAGAGGCCTCCCACGCAAAAAAACCCACCTTAGAAGGCATCTAAGAGTTCCAAATGAGATTGGATGGAAAAGGGTGCGCTTGAATCGGATAAGTCTTGGAAGACGAGCTTCGAAAGGGCCCACCTTAGCCTCTCTCAGGAGCTTGTCCTCCCGAGTGTGCGACACCTTTTTTGTTGTGAAGAGTAAGGAGAGGCCTCCTCTCACCTCATCTGTTTTAAGTCATTAAACATTCTAGGTGGGTGGACCATCCTTAGCCAATCTGAGACATCAGCCGCATTATTTCTTTGTTCCCCCATTGAAGCAAAGAGAAAGGCAAGTGCACAAGGCTGCTTCCACACGCAAGCATCTTTCAAAGCGAACCCTTCTACCATTCCCAACATTAAACCATACTCTAGGGGTAGAGGGTCCAGTCCCTTTTTCTTATCTCTTTGACGATGCAAGTAGGGTCTCTCTTGAAATCATGGCATGTGACCCATACTCACCCCAGCTTTGTACCAATGGCCAGTCTCTGAGTCTCTTTCGTGAGAGAAGCGTCAATTCCGCTTGCTTAGGAGCGCTCTATTCAGGTTGGACAGCCTCCTTATTCCCAAGCCCCCTTCTTTTCACCGGACACCTTTGTGCCCGATTGGCCGGATGGGGTTTTCTGAAATCCCTCCCACGAGTCCCTGCGGATGCGTTCCGGCCTTGTCTTTACACAATCCGGGAAGGCGGCGAGGGCGCGTAAATAAATTGGAATCTTGAACAAAGTGCTTCGAATAAGGGTGGTCCTTCCTCCCTTGGAGATAATCTAGCGTTTCCAAAGAGTCAACCCTTTCCGAAATCTTTCCTCACAACTGGGATCCAGGACAACAATGGAATGTGAGAACCAGTGAGGGCCGATTAGAGGCCGAGAATAACCTGCCTTACAACCTAACTTCGACAAGCGCCTTTCGGCATCATCGACCCTCGACGTGATCTAAGCTTTAGAAAGATTAATCCTCGACCAGGATATTAGCCGACCACATCAATAGCCATCGTAGATGACCATTCATCCATTCTGCCATGAATTAAGTATCATCGGCGCCAACAAATGTGTTAAGGCCAACTCTTTGCCTTCACAGGCATTCTGGCCAATCAAAAAATTCCCCTCCATAGCCCTATCAATAAGCCCACTGAACACTTCCATGTCAATCACGAACAGATAAGGAGAGAGTGGATCTCCTTGCCCCAAGCCTCTAGTATTACGAAAAAAGCCAACAGGGGAACCGTTTACCAAAACCGAGAAAGTAGCTATTGAAATACACCATTTTATCCGTTTACGTAATGCGCTCACAAAGCCCGTCTTTTCTAACCGTGGATAAAATTGTCCGATGTGATCATAAAACTTTTGCAATATCAAACGCATAACAGGACCACTCTTCTTTCTTTAACTGAAATTGACTATGTTAGCAATAGTATCAAAATTTGTCTTCCCTCCCTGTAGCTTGTTTTGACGGGGAGATAACCTTCTCGATAATCCTCTTTAGTACATTAGCGAGACCTTGGCCCAGCTTGTATAGGCCCAGCCTACCCCGGGTGATGGGCACGAAGTCTTTCAAATCCTCTGCATTGCCCTTTTTTGGTATAAGCACCAGGACTGTGGTGTTCAGATTCCTAACGAACTTCTTATTTATGCTCATAAAATTCTCTAAAGAAGCCCATAACGTCGTTCCTCAAAAAGTCCCAGCTAAATTTCCAGAAAGCCATGGAGAAGCCATCCGGACCAAGGGCTTTGTCCCCATTCAGCTTCAAGAGGCGCGAAAACCTCCTCCTGTTAAAGGCTCTTCAATCTTACGGACTCAGAGCCCGATATACGGGGGAGCCACACGGGAAGTTGGGACGCCACCCACCGGGATCTATAAGAAGGCTTTGAAAAGCTTCGACAACGCCTTCTGGATCTCACTTTCCTCCTCAACCCATCTGCCATCAATTTTGATTTTTCCCATGAAATTTCTCCTTCTATGGGAATTGGCCATTATGTGGAAAAAGCTTCGTGTTCTATCACCTTCTCTTTGACGAAGTTCCCAGATTTTGTCGAGACATTTCCTCCAATAAACACCATTTTTTCAAGTCTTCCTTAGCTGTAGCTCTAGCCTCAGCTTCCTCTAGGGTTAGCACCCTGACTTTGTCTCCCTCCTTAAATCGAATAGTTTTGCAACTTGAGGTCTTCAAATGACATCTTTTAGATTGCCCCACTATTTGAGGTCTCCACCATTATGTCACAATGCCCACATGCCTAAATGGTCCATTTTTGGATGTCAACTTGCTGCTTTCTGTTGATCTTAACTAAAAATACCAAATATAACCCCTTTCATGTCACAAAAGGTCTATCATTAATTATACACATACATACATACATACATATATATATATATATATATATAAAAGATGTACTATAGGGAGGAAGAAATTCAATGGAAAATATAGGGGAGGAGGTGGAGATGGTTCTCAGTTCAGAGCTCAAATCTTTGAGTTCGTGGTGGAGGGAAGGAGGCATTCAAGGGTGATCGCGAAAGAGAGACGACGGTAGAGTATCTTGGATCCCCTTTGGAGAAGGCGAAAACTGTTAAGGGAGTTGGTTTCATAAATGAAGTGGCTACCTGAGAGAGCTCTGAATGGAGGAAATGGAAGAAAGGTTTAGTGGTTTCAAGAAAATGATGTTGGATGTTTTATTCTTTGCTCGGTTATAGATGCAGATGGAAAGAGGCATTGTCTGTTCTTTCCTGAGGGAAAGGGCCTGTTAAATGGGTGGTCTTTGTTAGCATAGGCGCTACAAGGTTTGGGAGTTATGGTGAACAAAGATGAAAAAAGAAAGTCATTCGAGATCAAGCTTTAGAAGAAGGGCCTCACAAGGAGGGTTATCCAAGATACGTATTTTGCGGTGATAACAAAAGCGGAGTAAATCGAGGATGTTACAACTTGGCTAGATATCAACAACTATATTCCAAGAGGGGATCTTGGAATGTTAAAATATGATGATGATGGTGGGGAGAGTATTTGGGAGTCCACGACAAGTAAGCGGTCAGACCTTACAGGCGGCTTTGGGCCAAGGGCTTGGAGATTGATGGGAGCACCTTTTGCACAATCAAAACCTTCTTTACTTGGAGTTTGACTCAGTGGAAGAGGCAAAGTGGGTTGCTTGGGGGGAAAAGCGGGGCCGGGGATCAGCAAGGGGTGACGTAGTTCGTGAATGGTGGAACTCCATTGGGTGGGCGAAAATATCAAACTTTTGAAGCTTGGATCAGAGTGGTAGGCCTTCCTTTGCACTTATGGACAAGAGAAATCTTGAAGAAAGTGGGAATTCACATGGGGGGGTTTATGGATAAAAGCGACCTTGAAGGCAGACCGAAGGCAAGAATCTTGTAAAGATGGAAGACAAAAAGAAGCCTTCATTTGTGAATTTGCTTGCAGGGGCGAGAAGCTACGAGATCTAGATTTAGTGGGAGATCCAACCTTGGGTGGTGGAGGTTTTCGTGACGAGGAAGAAAGGCTAAGCAGATCTGAGGAGGAGGAAGGCACTTTGAGGCATGAGAGAAGGGAGAAGGGGTTCCGTCAAAGTTCGAGAGGCGCAGGCGGCATTGGCAGCGGGGACTCAGGACAGGAAGGTGGATTAAATGGGTGGCGCCTCCCTAGCTTGTTATGGAACTCCAGAGAGTTGGTTGATCTCTATTCTTTTGAGGCTAAGATGAAGCTTGGCGAATGGGGAAGTTGGAAAGGGTTCGACTTTTTGGGGTCTTTAAAAGGCGAGCGAACTCTTTAGTGATGGAGCGGGGTTGTGAGCCTAAGGGCCTTAACCCGAAGCACTTTAAGGGGCACACTGTAATGGATCTGAGTCAAAAGACAAGGTCTTGAAACAGGTTTTGAGGGGCCTTTGAATCTGGCCCAGGAGATTTTTGTTTGGGATTAGCGGTGGAACAAGATAAGGCCAAGTCAAGCCCTAGGTCCTCTTCATTGCGGGAAAGCGGTGAGATAGAGGAAGAGGAGGCAAAGTAAGGGGATGATATCGAGAACATCAATGCAATGGTACCCCGTCAGGCGACAAGTCGAGTGTAAGGAGGCAGAGATTCTAGAGGGAGACTCTCTCACTAAAAGGTACGGGCTTTTGGTCTCCCATTACCATACTTCCCCTTCTTACTCCTCTTTTTTGGATCGAGATCCCTCAATGGAGGGTCTCTTTGGTCAAGGGGTGTTTTCGGAGGGTAGTGAAGACTGGAAATGAGGAGGATCCCCTATGGGTCTGTCCTATTGATACCATGGAGTCTAGAGACATCGGGGAAAAGAGAGGTCTGGAAGAAATCCACATGTTGTTAGATAATACGGCCCTTTGCTAGGAGGAACAAGAAGAAGGGACATGGGAAGAGAGTTGTCGACTTCTGTTTAGCATATTCTTAGGTTTTTCGGCTGATGGTTATGAGGACGAAATTTTCAATCTAATGAACAGTATTTGTGAAAGGAGATCAACAATTAAATGCAAGGGGGTTCAAGGGACAACAAAGTTCGATAGAGAAAGAACAAAATTATAATGGAACATGAAGGAGAAAGAAAAGAGCCGAAAAGGGGGTTCTAGCCAAATGGGCAAGGGAGTACACTTAGGTTGGTAATAAAGATCAAAATTCTTTCATGGAACGTGAGGGGGGCGAATGATGTTTCAAAAAGGAAACTCATTAAGATGTTTCCAAAACTTCGAGAAGCGGACATGGTTTGTCGAGGCGCAAAATGAAATCTTTCTAAAGGTTAACAGAAATGGTGCCCTAGTAGTTTTGTGGATTGGGTAGCATCTTGTTCAAAGGGTGCTTCCAGAGGGGTTGTTATTCTTTGGGATACCAGAGCGGTCCAATTGGTCGGGATGGGGCAGCTACACTTTGTCTTGTAGGTTCAGAAACTATGTAGATGATTTTTATAGGTATTTACGAACCTGAGAAACCGGGGGAAAATTTATGGGAGGATCTAGGATATTGAGGTATGTGAAACTGTGGTAATGAGAGTGTTTGTGTGCCTGGATTCTGGGAGAAAAATAAGGAGGGAAGATGGACAGGAGTCATGCGAAGATTCTCCCAAATTATCGACGAATTAGAATTAAAAGATCTACCCCATCAGGGAGGGGTGTATACTTGGATTGGAGGACCATGAAACCAAAGAATGGCAAGATTAGACAGATTCTTGATCACAAATGGCCCAGGAGAAAATCATTTCGAATGCCACCCCAACATTACGCGAAGACTCTTTAGGATCATTTCGGAGTGCATTGATTGAAGGAGCGATCGATTCTACGGCCTACCCCTTTTCACTTTGAAAACATGTGGCTTAAAACGGAAGGTTTTAAAAGTCTCATTGATGGGTGGTGGAAGAGCTTCGAAGTTAGGGGTGCCAGCAGCTATGTGGTGGCGAAGACTAAAAGCCCTCAAGATTAAGCTCAAAGGTTGGAACAAGGAGCAATTCGGGAGGGTCGAGACGAGTAAAAAATCAGGCTTTGAAGAACATGGCTCTCTGGGATACTATTGGAGTTGAAAGACCCACATTTGTCGAAGATTGATAGAAAAAAGCGATAGGATTGGAAGTTCAAAAAGATGAGGCACATTTACAGGAAATAATGTGGAGACAAAAGTCTAGGGAAATTTGGCTTAAGGAAGGTGATATAAATACAAAATTCCTCCACAAAAAGGCAAACTCCCATAGAAAGCATAGTGAATAGATAGGTCTAAAAATTGACAAGGTTTGGCATAGGGAAGGCAAGATTTGCAACAAGGCATTGTTAATGCCTTTCAGTCCTTGCTGGCTGATCCTGGGGATTGGAGAGCTAATGGGGAGGGTATGATCTTCGTGAAACTGGAAGATCAAGAGGCAACTAGTCTGGAGAAGCCTTTCAAATCAAAGGAAGTTTTTTTCGCTCTTCATGAGCTAAATGGGGAGAAAGCTCCTAGGCTAGATGGGTATACGGTTGCTTTTTAGCAATTTAGTTGGGAGACGATTAAAGGTGAGGTGATGACAGGTTTCGAAGTTTCGTTTTACGGCAAATTTGGCCAGAAGCACGAATTCCACCTTCATAGTGATGGTTCAATAGAAATGACGTTTTTAGGATTTTAGACCTATAAGTCTAGTAGGGAGTCTCTACAAACTGATAGTAAAGGTTTTAGCAAACAAGTTGAAAAAGAAGCCTGCTCGTCAACAAAACCCAAAACGCCTTTGTGGAAGGTAGACAAATCCTGGACGTCTCTCTAATAGCAAATGAAGTGATTGATTCAATGACGAGGAGGAAGGAAAAATGAATCTTATATAAATTAGATATTGAGAAAGCTTATGACAAGCTTAATTGGAAGTTCCTTCTCATGGTACTCAAGGAGATGGGCTTTGGTAGTAAGTGGATAGGGTGGATACAATGGTGCATTTCCATAGCCTCCTTTTCCATGATTATCAGCGCGATCCCGACGGGGTATTTCAAAGCCTGAGGGGTTTACGTCAAGGAGATCCATTATCCCTCTATCTCTTTGTCCTAGGGATGGAGGTATTTTCTATCTTGATTGACAAAGCTATAAGGGGAAGCTATCTTGCAGGTTATAACTTCAGGAACAGTTTCGGTGAAGTCATGAACATATCCCATTTGTTGTTCGTCGATGATACTTTGGTTTTCTGTAAAGATTCTAAGGATGAAATGTTGTATCTAAGGTGGATTTTTCTGTATTTTGAAGCACTTTCGGGGTTGAGAATCAATCTAGATAAGAGCGCCATTCTGCCTATGGGTAAAGTGGACTACTTAAACCAACTGGTTATGAGCTGGGGTGTAGAGTAGGATCCCTCCCTCCACCTGTGGGCTTCCTTCCAGTTCACGGGTTGAATTTGTCAGGGTGCTGAGAGGGATTGAGGAGAAATTCAAAAGAAGGTTCGCCGTTTGGAAGAGACAGTACATTTCAAAAGGGGGAAGACTTACGCTAATTAGAAGCATGTTGTCCAATATGCCTATATACCTAATGTCCCTCTTTAGGATGCCCAAGAGTGTCATCTTCTATAATACTTTGGTCTTGGACTTGCCCTTTCTGGCAAAAGTCAATCAGTGAGTACACCTTCCTTATTAGGAAAAAAAGCTACGTTTATATGTTTGCCCCCTGCGTTATTTTGGGCTATATGGAAAGAGAGGAATAAATTATTTTGAAGGCATTACTTTTCCTGCTGAGACTAAAACTTTTCTACATTAACAATCATTGTTTTACACAGGGTGGTTCTATTCCAAACGGTTACTCGATTTTGTTAGATTGCTCTTGTATAGGTTATGTATTTATGCTGGGGGTGTGAAGTTTATTTTTTTTTTTTTTAGGGCTAGTTTGTGTGCCTCTTTCTTTCTCTTTGCCTTTTTTTTGTTGGTCCTTTGTGGTCTCTAAAGTATCTGCTCACATATCTAGCAATGTTTTGAGGCGAAATGGTAAGGCGAGGCATTTTCATATACGTGAGAGAAGCCCA
Source organism: Tetrastigma voinierianum (assembly GCA_016808115.1). NCBI lineage: Eukaryota > Viridiplantae > Streptophyta > Magnoliopsida > Vitales > Vitaceae > Tetrastigma > Tetrastigma voinierianum. The sequence goes on from JAEQBH010001021.1 coordinate 608,806, forward strand.
GGGCGTTGAGGCGTAAGCCTTTTGTGATCACATTATATAATTAATAAATGTTTTATAATATATTAAAAACAAAATATTTAATAAAAATATAATTGAAATTTTAGGAATATATAATTATCCTATTCCTAACTTATAATAAAATAATTTATGTTAATAATTTATTTTAAAATTTATTTCAAATAATTTATTTGAATGATTATAATATCAAATAAATTATAATTTTTGAAATATGGATAAAACGTTAATATCCATTTTGAAATAATCATTTTAAAATAATTGCCCCATATAATTTTCCAATGTAAAATATTTGTATTTTATCAAAATAATTCATTATTATATTTTTAAAAATATTTTTTTAGAAACAAGTTACCAAAAATATTATATAATTATCCAATATAAATATCCAGTATAAAAATAGAATTATCCAATATATTCTGATAAAAAAAATATAATTATCCAATATAAAAATATAATTATTTAATATAAAAACAATTTATTTTAAAAAGCCCTTTTTTAAGCCTAGGGACTTTTTAGGGACGCCTCGCCTTGAAGCACGCATCCCCAACGCCTTTTAAAACACTAGTATCTATATATATATAAGTGTGTGTGTGTGTGTGTGTATGTATATTCGGTAAACAATTAGTTTAAGTTACAGAAATTTGATTCCATGAACTCCAAACCTGTCCATAAGTTTATTTATATATTAAAATATCAAAGGGAAGCTTGAGACTTCTAACATCTATTAAAGCAATGGGGCATTATCAAATCTTCAAAGAAAATATAAGTATTGAATATCAATTAGATACTTAATGTGACTAGAATAACCATAAAAGGACTGACAAGCATATAGCCACTCAACTGAAATTATGAAATAACTCTACAATCAAAATTTTCTTCCTGCCTTTTGCTGGCTTATCTATCAAAAAAAATGAATGACAATTATTCAACAATAAAAAGAAAAGGGATATGAAGGGGAAAGGTTGAAACCATTAGGAAAGGGAAAGGTTTCTTTAAAAGTATACAAGAAAGAACTGAGTGGATATGAAGGGGATTTCTAAAATAACCTAAATTCCGTTATCTCTACCATTTTTCCCTTTTCTAAGACTCATCTTTAGTTATCTAAACCTGACCTTGGATTGCATGAAAAGATTTCTATATCAAATGCTTGAAAACATTAATTAGAACCATAGAATCTAACAGCTATAATAAAATCAGAAGACATCATCCATGCTAGTTGACAGATTGGTTCCCTTGAAGACACCACAAAAAACAATAAAAAGGTTTTCACTAAATGCATGGGAATTAAGATAGTAGCAAGAAGGAAATGGCATAATAAGAAATTAAAATTCCACAGAATTTTTGGTAAGAGCAATAACCATGGGTTGGTGACCACTGAATAGTATTGACAGACTTTTTGTGGCTCTGCAAATCTACAGACAGCCTTTCAGACATTCGACCTAGCTGCGAACAGCCCTTTGCTTGATTCCTCAATGATGACAAGATATCACGTGGTAGATCTGAATCTGAAATACTACCCACAACTAAACACAAGAAAAAACAAAATATTTCAGGCAAAATAAGCAATATGTTTCAATCAATGGAATCAAGAAACGACTCTGATAGGCATGATCATCTAACAATTATTTTTTCTCTGAATATGCCAGTAAAAGAAACATGCCCAACGATTTAAACTACAGTAAAGACAATTGCAGTATAAAATCAGACTATGGAAATAAAGATCTATCACTGATTCACTCGAAAAAAGAAACCCAACAAAGGAATTTAAATATACAGTTACATCCTTTAATTGTCTTTGTGTGCAGCTCTCCACCAAACATTTTTTTTGAATGGAACTCTCCACCAAACATTGAGTTCCATTAGCCTTTCCAAATGCTGATCAATCCAAAATGAACATTCTTTTACCCTCTGATACCCAGACCCTTCAATTTCACCATGCCAAGCATGGGATGTGGGGATCAGATCATTATCAGATACTCTTATTTTACTTTGGATGTGGTTGCTTGATTGTTTCGTTGATATTCTTTATTCTTTCAACTTTCTTAGTAATAGTGCACCAGAGGAAAAAAAAGGGTCAGCTAAAAAGTCATTTTTTATAAAAAAATATTTAAGAATAAGAGGAAAAAAGGATTAAAGGGAAAAGATGTGAGCTTTTAAAATGATATCTTCGCTTCCAATTTATTTTTTTCTCTTTTATTATGCCCTATAGCAGTACTCATTCCCATTCTCAGATTATTTTTCGGCAAGTCTTCATATCCTAAAATTTGAGCTATGAAGGATCAAATACCTAAATATATACCCCCATCTCATATCCATACCCAAACTCATGCAACATAGATTTTACCCTCACATCCAAACCCATACCAGCACAAGGAAAGACAAATCATAAACAATTAACTAAAGTTTTGATAACATGCTAAGTTATCATATTGATTCAAAAGCTTAAGTTGATGGGTGACATGATGCATAGCAAGTTTTTTTTTTTTTTTGATCAATAACAAGCAATATATTGATCAAAAAAGAACCAGAAAATTTCAAAATTGCTTGGGCCGTGCAAGAGGGAACCAAATGGAAACGGCAAAAAAGCAGCTAGAAAAAAGCAGCAAAAAACCTACCGTCCTGTTGCTCGCCAAGCACTACCACCGCCATTCTATAGAGTCAAAAAAGTCCAATAAAGGGTGATGTTATCAACACTACAAATTTTCCCAATTCCACAAATTGCTCAGGAAGTTAGCTTTAATCTTTTGAGCAGAAGATACCCCATTCTCAAAGACCACCCTATTTATTTCCATGCAAAGTCTAGAAGATACAGGGTGCTGCAATCAGATTTTTTTGCGTTTTTTACCCATAAGCTCCCGCACTTGGTAGAAAGTTCTTAATGAAAGAGCAGGAAAGCGGAAAACCCATTGAATTACACAATGTCAAAAGGGTTCCCAAGCAATCAGCGGCTCTTTACCGTGGATCTTAGATGGGTCATGGTCCTCTATCTTGCTCCTCACACAAAAAACATCTATTAGCAAGAGCCCTTCCACAACATTTAAGTTGATCCAACATAAGCACTTTTTCCCCGAGCTGTACAGCCTATTTTGGGAGAGCCTGGGTTCAAATTCAGTGACTTGTTGAGAACTCTATGGCAAGAGAGATAATCTAACCCTTTGTACATAAGCTTTGGCTCATTGTCCACTGACCTTCAAGTATCCTCACTGGGGACTAAGAGTTACACAGTATGGAAGTTAACGAGAATCTTTCCACCTCTTCTATCTCCAAATCATTTAAAGAGATCTTAGAGGTTGGGAGACTGGCCCTCTTATCACCTTACCTAGTCCCATGTAGCCTACCATAGCCTCTTCATGCAGCAATTAAAAGGGAGGGGAAAACTAAACAAAGTGCCTCCTCTCCACACAAGACATCTTTCCAGAAGCTAACCTCCTTCCATCACCTATGGAGAAGGTCGTGTTTTGGAAAAAGGCATTAATAAATTCTTTCACGATTCGCTTGAATGGCCGGCAAAAGCTGCTAATGTACGCAAGTGTACTTGACCTCCAAGAGTCTCACCAAATTTACTACAAATAACCTTTCTCCACACATAGGGAGTTCCTCCCATTAGTAGCCTTGACTCCATTTGCATAGCGGTGCTTCTATTGAGTTTGAAACTGCCTCAGCTAGGCCCCCCTTTTTCTCTTCTCTACCATCTGAGCTGTTGGCCAGATTAACTAAGGTCATTTGGTTTCTTCTCGAGCTACCCTCCCGAAAGAAAGGCTGCTTTGGATCGCTCCAATCTAGCACATACTTTCTAGAGCATTCGGAAGAGATAAATAAATTGGAAGGCTAGACAAAGTGCTACGTATTAGTGTTAACCTTTCACTTTTTGAAATATACTACATCCTTGGCAGTCTCTTCCAGAGCCTCTCTTGATAATCCCCAGCCGCCCAGCATGCGTATGAGGCTTCCAGGGAAGGCCCAAGTAGGAAGTACAGAGGGAACTTACACCACATCCAAGCTCTGTGGCTAGTTCCTCCACGTTGGCAACATGCCCTACTGGAATGATATCGCTCTTACTTAAATTAATTCTCAGCCCCAACATCATTTCAAACCAAATGAGGTGTTTTCAAAGCTTGATTGGTCTTTGTGAAACTTCCAGAGAAAAGAATATCATCAGACATAGGAAGGGTGGGATACCGGCCGGCTCTCTCCCCTGTGTACAACCTTACGGCGGAGGCTGGTTCCTTCAGTGCAAACCTTGATCTATTGAGGCTTCCATGCGATCCAAAAGATAAGGGGTGAGGATCACGGCTTTCTCGGACCTTTAACTACGGAAGAACCCGGTTGAAATGCCATTGATGGGAGGGAGGCGAAAGAAGCGTGGATATGCGCGTTTTATCAAGCTCATCCACTTACGGCTCAAGCCCATTATAACCACGTTCACGGTACACAAACTCCAAGCTAATGTTTTCATATGCTTTTTCTATATCTAGTTTGCAAATCAGCCAACACTCTTTCCTTCTCAGGATTGAGTCCACTATCTCATTGGCAATCAAGATAGCATCCAGAATCTGTCTCCCCTCTACAAATGCAATTTGACACTGGGAAATGACCTTGTCCATTACCCTCTTAATCTTGTTATAACACTTTTAACATAGAAATCTTATTGTGCCTTTCCCTAGATAATGGGTCTTCAAACAATCTTAAATCCTCATTCTGCTTCTTGGGGATCAAAACCAGAAAGGTAGCATTTAAACTTTTAACAAATCTACTCTATTTGTGGAATTCCTTGAAAAAGCCCAAGACCTCATCTTTCATGAAATCCAAGCTAAAGGACCAGAAGACCAAGGGGAATATGTTAGGGCCAAGAGCCTTATCACCATTAAGCCTTGAGATTGTTGTCCAAATCTCTTCCTCTCTGAAAGCTTCCTCCAACTTAGTAGCTTCCGCATACCCAATCACATTGAAAGACATTCCAGGAAGAGTAGGGTGCTAACCGCTCGGGGCTGAAAGCAAATTTTGAAAAGCATCTACCAGACCTTCCTTAATCTCAACCTCCTTGTCTAACCTTCTACCATTGATATAGATGTTTTGGAGACAATTTCTTTCTCCAGCAGGCATTAGTCAATCTCTTAGGCAGCACGTTCTATCTGGCACCGACCATATATATACACAGATTTACATCCCCAGAAAGTCTCTAAGTAATAGGCCCGACTCTTGAACTCTTCTTTGTATAGTTTGTTCTCGATTTCGCCCGAGACCCTTTCCTTCTCAGATCATCTGAAAGCCACCCTGTAAGCATCCTTCTTTTTGGTCTCGACTCTACCGAACACTTCTCTGTGCTAGACCTTAAGAATTTTTTTCCAGGCCTTTAGCTCGACATCCAGGATAAAGTTTAATGACCCGTGAAACTGTAGGCCTTGCCACCACCCTTTCAAAATCTCTTTGAAACTCTCGACTTCAGCCCATGGGTTTGGCGAGAGGGAAGGGCTCATCGATATCCTTGTCCCGACGAGAATGGGAGGTGGTCGAGGGTGACGGAACATCTCATCGCCCTAGGCGCGCGACTTTCCCAATCAACAAAAACCAGAAATTTGTCTAACCGAGACATTAATCTACCCTTTTGACCTCCCCTTCATGTGTAAGGACCTCCCTAGAGCGGAAGATCTCTCAAGCCCAAATCATTCATGATTTTAGAGAACCTTCTCTGTGGGGAAAGCACACTTCCCCCTACGGATGTCTTTCGTTTAGGAGAGAATCTGTTTGATGCCTCTAAGCACCATGGACACCACCAGGGCCTACGATCAAACCTAGCTCTTCCCGAAAAATTCCTTATGACTCACTCCGACTAGGCCAGGTACACCCTTGAAAATGCCCACAAGGCACCATCCTCACCGATATAAACCAAACACAGGAGTGAAGCTACCTATCTTAAAATCTCATTTGATTCTTCCTTCTATGAAACGAAGGATACCCCCCATTGTCCTCTCTACATTCAAAGCTTTCCAATCTAAGAAACGGCCCACTCCAAGGCTACAAACCAGAGCTTTATCCATCTCCTAGATCTTGGTTTCTTGAAGGCAAACCAAATCCACCCTCTGAGCCCTAATAAAATTCCTTACAATTGTCCTCTTATCGGATTCGTTCTCTTCTCTAACATTCCGGGAAAGAATTTTAACCTTCATTTCTCCAGCACTAGCGATAAATTCCCACTTTATTCACTGTATCTTTATTTTATCCTTCCCATTGTAATTGTTGGGACTCTCGGAGTTTCATTGGTTCCGCTCACGACATTGCTCCCTTTTTCTTGACCGTTCTTTGTTTTGCCACCAAATTTCTCATCAACTCTAAGTCATAATTTAAACCTGGTTAATCCAAAATAATTAAGATTTTTCCAAATGGTTAATCATTTATTTTGTCTTAGAATCCTCTAAAATCTCATTATGAACCTCATATTCTGCGCGTCTTCCTTGGGACCCCTCCTACTTGACCATCGTACGGAACACTTCCTAACCCCATTCGACATCGGCAGCCACCACCCTTAATGACTCCCGAATCCTCAAGCTGAGAGGCCCTAGGCACAGAACCCGAGAAGTAGGGACTGACCAAAAACAAAACAAAAAAGAGGAGAGGGGTGAAAGAGGAGAGACACTATTCGGATGGGTTATCCGTACTGTGATCATCGTCTTGTGGTGTCTCCGTGATATCAACTCTGAATTCTCTTCTTCCCAAATTGCGAGTTCCCCTCTGTATTTGCCTTTGAAGCCTTATATGAAGAACTGAGCTTTTAACTTTATGAGAAACTAAAGGGCCAGAGGAGGCCACCAGCTACCCGATCTTCCTAAGGCCTCCATATGGGTTGGCTCATCTGAGCCCACCCCATTTGGAGAAGGCCAGGAATTACTACTTGGGCTAGGATCAACCCAATAATCTTGTGACCCCGAATCCTCCCACACAGGGTTTGACCCGAGCCCTATCCACCCCATGAGCGGGCAGGCTCTCGATCCGCACCCGCGGCTTGACTATAACAGTCCACCTCTCTTGTGTGCAGGGAGGAATAGATTTGCTTTCTCCACGAGGGGACCACAAAGGGTCTGAAGAAGACAAACCCAACCAACCTTGAGGAGTGGCTTAGTTGGTCCAGCCCAGGTTTACTCCCCAATGATCACCAGTTCAAGTCCCCTAAGAATCATTGGATAATTTACCCAATCGCTAACTTCAAGGTCCCATGGAATGATTAATCGAGGTGCACGCAGGGTTGAATTTGCGACTGGACACCTGATCAAAAAATAAAAAATAAAGACAAACCATTATGAAGAAACAAACAACTTTAAAACATTAAACAATCAGCCCTTCTATAGAATTTTTTTTTATCGATAAATCAGCCCTCCTATAGATACCACAAACATTCTACCAAAAAGCTATACAAGAAACACCCAACCCTCGAAACTTCCAAGAAACTCTACAACATCCCCATTCTCACAATAGGCAATCGATCGAGAAAACCAACTAATGTCAAAGGAACCTCTTTTATACACAATTTAGTCTCCGGTCAAAGAAAGTCCAACTTTCAATCTTTATAGTCAGAGAGGCTAAGGGATCACCCAACTCCAAATTGTTGAATTTTTTAAAGATGAAGCATACAAATGCTTCCTTTTAAGAAAAAGAGCAAAGGTTCTAAATTAGATAGGAAAATAGACACCATGGACAAGCCCTTGAGATAGACAAATGGTATGAAACAGGTCAAAAGAAGCGGATGTATGTCTTTGTGACAAGCCACCGCATCCAAGAAGTCTCCTATGAGCATTCATACGAGACAGCACCATATAAGCAGCACCATCAACATATAGCTCCAGAACTACAATTTCTTGTATCTTCAAACAGTATATCTGATTCTTATTCTTTTCATTGTCTGCAAACCATTGAAGTTCATCCAGGGTGCTCGAGGCATTTCCCAAGCACCATGATCGAAAAGAAAAGGTTCCTAACCGCCTGAGTCAGTAATAATGCAAAGGTCTGTTATGGAATTCATGATCTATGCTATAAACAAATGATATATTGATTCTTTCAGCCGTTGATCCAAGTGCAACAGAGCTATATACTTTAGATGAAAACAATCTTTTGGCCACACACTCCTCTTCCCTTCACCAACAGAGTCAATTACATACCCATCCATTGGAGTTGTACAAATTTTTTAACAAATTAATAAGTTGTAAGAAAAGCCTTTCCCAATTCGCCTATCCTTGACGATCAGGGTCATGATATGAAATTGTCCGTATACACAATCAGTATCATTCGAATTCCATATGTTGGAAACAACAGAGAATTGAAAACCTAAGGAACCCACGATAGACATCAGTAAGGTATGGGGAGAATGAGAAAAGCAAGTACCAGGAGATGCAGCGGCAGCCGGAGTCGGAAGGAGAGGAGAAAGGGCGGTGCTGGAGAGAGATCGCTCTCTCTTGGATATGTATCTGCCAGGAATGAAAGTGTAGGGTTTCGGAAGGGGGGCAGGAGGGTATTGGGGCTTGAACCGCTTCAATGGAGGGTGTTGGTTCTGCATCTGGTTGTGGTTCGTCGTCGTCTGAAGGAGTTGAGTACGCCTTGGCCCACCAGAAGATCCATGGCGGATTTCGGAACAATGCCCTTCTTCAATTCTTTTTTTTTTTTTTTTTTTTTGTCTCAGAACATTTTCCAGAGATTTCTCAATACTCTATTCCCCCACCACCTTTTCCTTTGTCCTTACAGAAATTGTCTATGTTAGAGCATCCGGTAATTAGCAAAAAAAATATATTAAAGCTATTTTTTCTTTCAAAATCGTTTTTAGTTTCATTAAGCGTCTTAGCGGTAAGCATCTAAATTTAAAAATATCTTTAAGTAATTAAATTTTACCTTTCTTCATATATTAAATAATATCATGTTCATTTATATCGCTAATGCATTTATAAATTTGATTTAAAAAGATAAATAAATATTTAATTAAAATTTAAAATAAAAATAAAGATTCAATTAAAAATAAAAATGGCCATAAATATTTAATTAAATCAATAAAAATAAATATAAATAATTTGAATTAATAATTTTAATAGTTGAACTTTTTTTGGGTTATAAATATTAATTAATTTTAAAAAATTTTGTACTTCTTATAAAAAATAATGAAAAATATGATTTACGGTTTTTTTCATTTATTAATCTTATTTTATTTATAATATTATAAATTGAAACTAATTAGAAGTTGCAAAAAATATTTGTAGGCTGTCAATTTGGCAAAAAAATGACTTTGGATCAAAACGGCGTCGTTTGAAGTTTTTTGGACCAAAACGTCGTTTTTGGCTGCCGATATTTTTTAAATTACGCACATAACAAAGAAACGGCGTCGTTTTGGACAAAAAGAAAAGAACCTAAGCAGCGTCGTTTTGAAGATGAAACTCACATATACGAACAGCGTCGTTTGAGTTGGTGGGGCTGCTTCGAAAGCGCGTCTTTGGACCGGTTCCATTTAAGCGGCGTCGTTTATGCGATCGAGAGACAAAGCGGCGTCGTTCGTAACTCCTTCCACGAATCAGGGAAGTCTACGTTTGTCGTCCCCGTTTTTGCGGCGCGGGAAATACGAAGCGCCTCAGGGCGGTTGTAAGCGTGGTGGATCGGAGAGCTCACGATTTAAGGCTATAGGCGTGACCCAGGTGACCAAATGTTTGCGGGCCAAACAATGCCTTGCGATTAGCCTTGAACACGGTGGATAGCGACGGCGATAGCTCAGCTGCGAAGCGACCACAACGAGCAGCTGCGACGGCGAGTTGCTTTCACTCCTCCTCTACGCAAGCCGAATCGTTTCACGAGAGTTCCCTCATATTACCAGTACGATGAAAAATCGTTTCAGGTTTTCCTCTATTTATTGAAACATTGTTTGTCGTTGTTAGGATTTAAAAATGGTTCACGGTTGTACACAATCTAGAATCACATTGGTTTTGATTTTTCAGGTTTTTGGTTCGGTTTTTACGTTGCTAGCGGAAATAAACGAAAGTGTGGTTTCGTGTTTCTTTGATGAATGTCATCGACAAATTTGCTCACATTTGCTATCACTTTTATTAATAATTATATTGCTATCAGTTTCTTCTTCTTTGGGTGATTTTTCACTTGCGTATATTTTCTTTTCTTTATATGTTCTTTCATTCTTTGAGTTGCTCTTATACTGGTAAGCGTTCTGCCCTTGACCGTTTAAATGCCTTTATTTGAAATGGTGGGCTCATTTACATTCGACAGTTTGCGACCAACCCAGCCGGGTCAATGGATGATCAACGAAGAATGATTGAACATAATCTTAAATTTAATTTTACCAGATTATAGTGAATAAATGAAATAATATGAATATATAATAGTGTGTATAATTATTGGACAATGTAATAACTAAACAATAAGGTAAATAATAATATACAATATGTTGCTAAGTATAAATGCAGTTAAATAAGCAATCGCGTATTCGCCGTATGTTGGAAACTGTTTAAGTGTAAATGAAATCTGTTGCATCCGCCTTTAAGTCATCACCCTTGTTATACAAATAATATGCGATTCCACATTAGAAATATGTATATCATCGATGATGATTGAGTTATCATCATCTAAAAATTAATTTAGAATGTTCACAACATGAATTTCATTTATGTTTGAAATTTAAAAAATTCAAGAACCATATAATAATGAAATATTATATTTATTTGAAAATCTATCTTCCCTAAAAGATATAATCATATAAGGAAATAAATTAGTATAAATTTTTGTTAATTATTTTAAAAATAACATTTTTTTATTAAAATTAGTTTTAAGTAATAAAATTATTTAAAATATAATGATAATTTAGTTATTAAATATAATTTATTTTTATAAACCCCTATTCACAACTTTATTTTATAAAATAAAAAATAAACATATAATTGAATAAAATTTAAGGATAAATTAAAAAATGAAATTGTAAATATTTAAAATGATTAATAGGATAAATAGCTATATTGAATAATAAAGCGTAATTTATTCGATTCTAAATTTTCATACAAAGATTTTTAAATATTAAATTATCTTAAAATTATATATTTAGAAATTAAAAAATAAAATAGTTAAAACAACAAAAAGTTTAATATATTAATCATATTATAATAATAATAATTATTATTTTTAAAACCCCTATGTTATAAAAGATATAGCCAAAATATCAAATTTTATAAATGAATCATTGAAAATCTTAATTACTTGATTAGTAACTTAAAAAAATTAAATAAAAAATTTGGACCACTCGGGCTAATAGAGCTAATATGGACGAACCCGCATGGGCGTAGGCAGCTTAGTCCATTTAAATTGGCTGATTTGTCGAATGCTAAATTTTACAATGCATGGCCTTTAAAAATTCGGTTAAAATAGGTTGGCCCGCGGGTTTTTGCTTGTGCTTAGAATTTCCGCGTGTGTACTAGTGGCTCGACCCCAAGGAATGCTATATGGTAGTGATGCCTCACGGCCCAGTGGAAATATTTGGTCTTAGGGTACAGGGCCCGAATTTGGGCCTGTTGTAAACACATGGCATGGGCCAAACTCAGACAAACTTGAATGAATTATCGAGGTCATTAGGCCCATTGCCTGTTAGTTCCATCCATAAAACCTTGATTCATTTGTGAGTTTGTAAAAAGATGTTGAAAGTACAATATATTGAAAAAATAAACTTTCTAACATTTGATTTAAGGACCCCTTTGGCAATGTTTCTTAGAAGTGTTTCTAAGTCTAAAAACACTTTCAAGTATTTCTATAACAAAAAAAAGGTGTTTGATATTATTTTTAAAAGCGTTTTTGAAAGTTCAAAAAACAATTTTAAGAAAATTATTTTTTCATGTTTGATTCTGAAAAATATAAAAAGATAATCAAAACCATTCAAATCTTTATATATATAATAGAGAAAAATAAATAAAATGAGTTTGAATAAAACATAGTTTAAAAAAAGAATATTTTATTAGTTTAAACCTTTTTTTCCTCCAAACACTCATTCCTTCGGTTTATTCTCTCTATTTTTTTACCTTGCATTTTTTAGGAGGTGTTTTTTTTTTTTTAAAGCATTTAAAAGTTTTTTAATATTCCTAAAATACGTATTTGTTTATCCTTAAATATTTATTTATTTTTCCTTTAAACATCTATTTATTTTATTTAAAAAATCCAGATAACATGATATACTTTTAAAAATTCAAATATTTTAAATATTTTAAAAAAAATTATATAAGCATAAAAAAATTATTTTATAAAAAATAATTATTTTAAGTTTTTATTAACACAAATTTTTGGATACGTTTATTAATTAATTCAAATCTTTTTATAAATATTTTTTGTAATCATATGAATAATTATTTTAGGTTTTTAGTAATTCAAATGTTTATATATTTATTCATTAGTTCAAATCTTTTTATGAATACCCCAAACATTTTATAATTGTAAGAAGAAATAAATATTTTAGGTTTTATTAATACAAATATTTATATATGTTTATTCATTAATTCACTTTTTTTTTAAATATAAATTTATTGATTCAGGTTAGCAATAAATAATCAAAATGACTAAAAACTTGTTAATAGCAAAAATGATTGGTTCAAGACCTATATATTTGAAAATAAAAAAATACCTAGAATATGAAGATTTCGATTTACGGGTATGCGATAAATATCTCTAAAGTTTGATGTTAATTTCTATTGAATCGAAATTTTTGTATCATCGAGCTGTAGCATTGAAGACGTAAAGAAGGCCAATTGTCGACCTGATTACTCGCCAGTAACAAATTGACAACAACGAGTCGCTGTGAGTTAGCGACAAGAAAGCATTATTGTGGAGTTGATAACAAAAACATGGGAAAAAAAAAAACAAAGGAAAAACCCAAGGTAAACCTAGATCGTTGTGGAATAAATCACTTTATTAGAAAAGAGAACTCATATATGAGGAAAAAAAACAATGAAATTTGTAATTTCAGGCAAGAAATGACTAAAAAATCACCGATCATCTTTAACGATAAAGGCAAAGAGAATAAAAGAAGGAGCATCTAAGGTTTCTAGAGAGATATTACAAGAGTAGTATGTTTTTGAAACATTCATTAATTCACTTATTTTTTGAAAATATTTTTTATTTTTTTATAATCATTAAAATAGTTGATTTAGGTTTTATTAATATAAATTTTATATGTATTTATATACTTTTTTTATATTTTTATAATTAAATATTAAATGTCCTTTCTCATAATTTTTATTATATGAAAGCGTTTTATACATATATGACATATTAAAAAACCTGACCAAAATCACTTTCAAATTTCTATAAACGTGCATAATAGAATCACCGTTAATAAATATTTTGGCTAGAAGCGTTATTACAAGAATTAGTATTAAACTAACCTTAATTCTCGTAATCCTAAGAAGGGTACCTCTAAGGTGTTTTTTGTTTCAAATTTTATTGGGTCTAAATGTTTATAATATTACTTTATGTTTGGTAAAATGGATGTTTGGTAAACCAACTTAATAACTTAAAATAAATTAATAATTCAATTTAAGTTTTGCCCTTAGACTTAACTCGAGAGGTAAAAAAAGTAGGATGAGGTAAAAGGAAGTTCAAAACTAGAATCCATATAAAAATAAAGTATAATATGATATTCAAAATGAATAAAAGTTAAAAAAAGAAAAGTTATTAAATAAATTAATCATATTTGATTAAATAATTTAATGATTTAATTTAAAGCCGAAAACACATGTAAGTGATAATAAAAATAATTAAATTATTTTTAAATTTATATTTCTCTTTTACCTTTTTATCCTTATTTGTCTTAATTATCTCCACGATCTCTTTTGTAACTCTATGACCTCTAGTGTTAGGTGACGTTTGTTTTTTCTTTAATCGCGGTAAATATGTTTGACATTATTTGTTGTTTTTGAGAGACGGGCGGTGCCCGATCTGGCCTAACTTTGTTTATTTTCAGATTTAGAGCTTGTTTACGTTTCAAAAATGAAACAGATTCAGAGCAGAAATAGAGAAAATTCTGGCTAATACAGTTCATTATATTTTGTTTATTTTTTTTAATTTTAATTTTTTATATTTGCTTTTTATTTTTATTATATTAAAATTATTATTTTTCATAAAAATAAAAATATTATGAATTTTTATAAATTATTTATTAAAAAATTATAATAATAATAATTATTTATATTAAAGTATAAAAATAAAATAATAAAATTATTTTAAAATATCTGGAATGAGAGCTTGTGTCATTATTTTGGATACGTGATTCATTATTGTTTCATTCGGATTCGTTTTGCCTCGAGAAATAATTTATTTATTTTTAGTTCGATTTATTTTAAATGAAACATACAGTCGTTTACACAGCTTGGATTTTCGTAAGAAATGCTGGGTCGCAGGATTATTGGTGACTATCATTACACACGGAAAATTGAAAGATTTTTAGAGCATCTCGTAATTTAATGAAACTTTTACGGTTCACTAGATTTTGCGAGGCAATTCGCGGCCTTGATATTTCATCATCAGAGATCCCCAGAAATTTTCTAGAGCACCACGAACCGCTATAATGATTTATTATTTTTTACCATTTTTTAAAATTTCTAATTTTCAAGGTTTATAGGGGTAACAATACGACCGTTTGGTTGAAAATAAATCCATCTTACATAGTTAAAACGATTAAAATTAAAGCCGGCACGTATGGAATTAATAGCGAAGCGGAGCGGGAACCCGAAATAATCTGTTTCGGTTGTCGTCACATTCGTTCTGCAATGTTAAAGCAACAATTTTAATACTTAATGCGAAGTAGAGGAAATGCTTACGACCCAATGTAAGGCTTAAAAATGTTATATTCGTTAAGTAAAAAAAACAAACAGCCTTAGTGACGCCGACCTTAATTACGATTTATGCCGATAAATATATCAATTAGATAAATTTTTTTTAATACATTCTAGTTTTTACTTTCAAGTGAACTTTCCTGATTAGGATTTGAACATATGACCCTCCTTTTGTATGTTTTAACCGTAAATGCTCTTTCATTAAATAATTTAGAATAAAGTTTAAGTTAATTTTATCAAACAATCTTAATACTTAATTTCAAAATTAAATAACAAGTTTAAGTCAATAACTTAGAGTTATCTTAAATAATAAGTATTAAGTTTCATTAAACATTCTCAAACTTTAATACTTATTGTGCTAACAAGTACATTAAATTATAATAAATCACTAAATCAGTTTACCAAACCCCTTCTAAATCTAATTATGTTTGATACTATATATTCTTATTTTGAGCATAGTGACACACTTTAACAACATAATAAAATATCTTCCAAAATTATTATTATTAATTAATATATCATATCATTTTAATATTTTAAAATGGCTTTTTTTTAACATCTTTTTTTTTTTTTTGAAAACTTTTATTTAACATCTATTCACTTTGAATAATAATATCATAATATTTTATCGTGTTCCTCGTAAATTTGTCTCTACTGGACTCGAACCTGGGCCCTACCTGAGCCCTTCTCT
Organism: Tetrastigma voinierianum; assembly: GCA_016808115.1. Taxonomy (NCBI): domain Eukaryota; kingdom Viridiplantae; phylum Streptophyta; class Magnoliopsida; order Vitales; family Vitaceae; genus Tetrastigma; species Tetrastigma voinierianum. The sequence goes on from JAEQBH010001021.1 coordinate 624,358, forward strand.
TCCCTATGTCAACCTAACCTAAGCTCTTAACTACTAGAGTTAACTCATTAACTTTTAAAACAGACTTAATAACTTAAGTAAAATAATTTAGTAGTAAAAAACAAATTTAAGTAACAAATAAAAATAACTATTTATTTTCACTGTCTTCTTTACTACTCCATAAATTATACTGTCATTCAATAATAAATATATTAGTTTGATGTTTTAAAATAAATGTAAAAAGTTAATTTTATCCAACTTAATAATCGATCTTTTAAAGTAAAAAAATTTAATACTAAGCTTTAAGTTTAATTAAAATATATAATTTAACTCCATTAATTTAAGTAGAAATTAAAATTAAATACTATACATAAAAAAGATTGGTTTGAACTTTGTTGCTTTAAGATCCATGGATTAATTGAGATGACCATTTATTAAAAAAAAATTGATTTGAACCAACAGGCCCAAATATGGGCTTCTTAGTTGCTGCGAACAGATGGCATTGGGCCAAGACTCAAACAGATCTTTTAATTTATTTCTAGGGTTTAAGAATCAAAAGTCCATGATTGATTATGAGAATGATGACCAAAAATTCCAATGGATGGAAAGTAATGATATTGGAGTTCTTTTAGGAAGAGATGAGAATCTAGATTCTAGATCACATGTTTCCCCTCAAATGGAAAAATAAGTGACCAAAAAAAAAAAAAAATAGTATTTTTGAATCTTCAAATTTCCATTATCAGCCATGCATGATGATTAAGCAACAAGTGACCTCTCTATTCCTTTTGTTTAGATTATGTTGGAGGCTGAAATTCCTTGTTGAACTTCTCCACCTTAGTGCGCATTCCTTTAAGAAAAATAATAATAATTCCATTCTAAGCCTTTGGGATTATGAAAATAGAAAAAGTATTCCTATCAATTGATTTATTTCGCATGATCAAAAGAAAAGAAATAGTGTAACCCCATGTGATTTTTCTATGCTTATTATTGATTTTTTAAGTTTCAATCAATAAATAGATATTTCCGTAAGAAAAAAAAACTCTAGCTATCTCTCATTTTCTCTTATCTTGTTCTTTTTAGCCTAATTTCCTAAAGTAAGAAGATGTGATTTTTTAGCCATACTTGGCCTGAAATCACCATTTTACATCTTATTTTACCATTTGTTTTTCTCAATAAAGTGACTCTTATAACGCAGATTTTTATTTGTTTTTCGTGTTTTTATTAGGTAAATCTTGTATGACGTATGGTTTGTGTCGTCTAAAAATGCAGATGGTTTAGTTTTAATTCATGCTTTATTGTGTTTTTAGCATACATGGTGATTGACAATAACAAGAATTTATCAGTAAAGGCGTCGAATCAAATTATGATCGATCGATATATGTCGTAAATCTGGAATCATATGTATAATATTTCTCATAGAATTATTAAATGTGTAGGTTGTAAGTTGATTAATTAATTGTGCTATTAATTAACTTGGATGTGGCGTCATACTTTGAAGTTTTTAGTGAATTTGATTATGTGTTTCTATTGTATATTATTAGTTTGAATCAATAAAATTATTATCCTTTCAAAAAAAGTTTCAATAAATAAAATAAACTTAGTCAAGTTTATTGCATCCTAATAGATTATGAGGTCAGACTATTTCAAATACATAATGTTATAAGCTTGTTTTCTTATAGTTAGATATTCTTATCATGTCTCTTAAGATTAAGATTAGGAGATTAAACATATAAATATCCTTTACCATGATAACCACTCTAAGTCCAATATATATTTTTAAAAAATATTTATAAAATTGCCCTTAAAGCTTGGATCAAGCAATAAAGGAAAACTTTTTTTACAAATTAGAAAAAAAATAACTCATCTTACCTATATATAGTCTAAAGAAGCTTTTTGTTTGTCTATAAAAGCTATTGTACCTTTATTTTGAATAAATAATAAATACAGCAAGTAAAATTAAGCATTATTGCTCTTAACTTTTAAACTTTGTCTTACTATCTATCTAATAATTAAAATAAAATAATTATAGAATTTTTATGATTATTTAAGCATTCTGTCAATAGAATATTGCTTATTTTTAAGTATTACTCCCCATCATTTACATTTTTTTTTATTGGCAAATATGAGAATATTCTTAGTATAAGATATCAAAGACCATAAGTTTAAAAAAGACAAATGAATGGACAGAAAAATATTAAGAAGGGGGCATGAACATCAATGATGACAAGAGAAGAAAGGGAGTATAAAGAGTAGGTCCATCCTATCTTCTTCCCCTCAATACCATCATGTAGATTCATGGAAGCTTTAAAATAACTCCAAATGGACAGTCATGAAGTCACTACATTTGTAGGGTTACCCTACTGAGAATTGAGAAAAGAAAAAGGAAATTAAAAAAAAAAAATGGAAAGTTTATATTAATGATGCAAGACTGAGGTCATGCTTTGGATTGTGAATCTAGAAACTTGGGGCAAATAGTGACTTGAAACCTATGGCCTGCAGTGGGATTCTGTGATTGGTTGGTCCTGTCATGGTGCCCCAATTCCCACAAGGATTTTCTTTCTGGATTCCTTATAGTACGGTATCGTTCTGTCGTTATCTCTGAGAATTAATTTTAAAGTTTTGTACTCATTTTTGACTTTGTTTATGAGGGGGTTGTTGTTTTGGAGTACATCGTTTGTAAGTTCTTTCCATATTAGTAACTTTTTTCATAATTTTTATGATCATTTTTTTACTTAAATGCAGCTCTTTAAGGTTTATTTTCGACTACGTTGCATCGAAGGGGAAATATTTAAAGGGTTTTGATAAATCAAAATCAATTGAATGATGATAAAGAGCTTTTATTTTTACATTTGTTTACTTTGTATAAAATCTTATAGTATTTGGATTTGGAATTTTTCCATACCTTATCTCAATGATGATAAAGAGTTAATAATTTAATAAATTATTTTAGAGCTATCTCTATTTTTAAACATAGATTAAATTTAAATAAGAATAAGTTAATTTTAGGTATTAATTTGGTGCTTAATAAATCAATTTAATAACTTAAAAGTGAGTTAATAATTTAATTTAAATCATTAAATAAATTATACATATTTATTAAAATAATATAATGATATGACAGGGTAAAAATTAATTTTAAATAATTAGTCAAATTAACTAACTTATTATAAAATCCGCTTAGAAAGAGATGTAGAGATGTGATTTTAGGTCAAAAATGACAAAAAAATCACTCATCTTTACTAACAGAAAAGGGATTGAAAGAGAAAACATATGAAATAAAAGAAGGGGCAGATAGGGTTTCCTATATTCTATTTTACTACTCTATTATCTTTATTATATCGTTATTGGACTCCAATCATTTTTTTACTTATATTGATCACTTTGCATTGCATCATTGTTTATTCATGAATTCAAACTTCATATCTCTTCTAAACCAATCTCACCCCTTTACCATTTAATTCATACCTTAAGGACATTAGTTATAATTTATGATATAAATATATGAGTTAGATGATTTAAGAAATCAATAGTTTAAACATAATTTAACTTTAAATCAACTTAAATAATTAACTAGTTGATCTATAATTTATTAACTACCCTCCAAGTCAAAATAATGACTTACTTTAACTTAAATTTATAACTAAGTTTATAAAAAATGATATAGATTAAATCATTACACCATTTAGAGTTATTTTAAAACATTTAGTCATTAAAGTACTTTAAGTGGTTAATTCCAATCTCATTTCAATAAACTATCAATATTTATGAATATCTTACCATTGAAAAGTATATATATTTTTGGGAAATTATGACCTCAAGGTAAGACCTTTATTTTAATAGCACCATTGGGACAATTTCTTGTTTTTAGGTTTAGTTTAGTGAAGTTAGAAATAAAGGCGATACTTCTATTTTTGTAGAATAATATTGATACCATAGATATTTTATTGAATATGAAAGAATATTTTTTCCAAAGTCAAAAATAAACTAGCCACAATCTATATATCATTTCAAATATTAAAATAGTCAAAATTGATATAAAAACTCCCATGAAGTTTGAGAAAAGAATTTTCAACTCCCTCCATCCAAACAAAGCCAAGCATAGTTGCAACTATACATGCACTACAAAGATATTTTGCAAGTAGAAAGTTTTTGAAGACAATGAAAAGACTAGTAGTAAACAAAACATTATTACATTTTACTAAGTTGTTCATGATCATTCAACAAAAAATCTAGCATCAGAAAAGGGTGGAATCCCATGGCATGGCACATTCAAAAGTTGGTCCATGATTTGGAATTTAATACATAAAAAAGTTGACGAGGGGACTCACTACATATCATAATGATAATTAATTCCAAATGAAAATTAAATTAAGAAATTAATACAAACAAAATGCATCACACAGCCAGAAGACAAAATAAATAATTGAAAGGAATGTGAAAGAAAGCATAAGAAGAAAAGACAACCCAATGAAACATCTTTTCTTTCTTTTTTTTTTCTTTTTTTGTCCTTCAACCCATTGTCTTCAAATATTGTATGATTACCGCAAAGTTGTGTAAGGCATGTGGGGGTCCCAAAATGACTCAAAAGGAATGTTTCATCAGAGAGAGTCAAGTATCCATGTCAACTCCACCACCCACGGGAGAGAAGACCAATTTGGTGACAAGACATGATCATCCCCCCATTAGTCAAATTCTTATTTACTGGCTCACAAGACACCCCCCTTTTCTTTTCTTTATGCTGGAAAATAATGCCTTAGTTTATTCAACTTTCAACTCACAAAATTCAAACAAGTCAATCAAAAGAAAGAAGGTCTTATAAGGCACAGACCCCTCCAAAAATTATATACATAAAAAAACAATAGGGGCGGTTTGATTCCTATTTTTTGATTTTTGAGAATAGTTTTTGTGTTCTACATATTTCCAAAACACTACAAAATTTATCTAGTAAAAAGGGCTCCCTTTTTTTGTGTTCTTCCTATTTTCCAAACCCTTATTTAGAGATAACACATTTTTTGGTTTCAAAAGATTATTTTTTAGAACAATTTTTAAGAACACAAATCAAACAGAAACTCAATCCCTAGCAAGTCCAAAGAGGGGACTGTTTTCCCAAATTGAAAAAGAAAGAGGGGTGTATTTGGGTCGGGGTTGGTGAGGATAATTTTCTTTCTTTAGATTTATATAGCCCATTATTTGGACTTTAAGATTGCATATTTTATGATTATCTTCTTGAATGAGGGTGTCAAATCCTAAGAACTAACTTGAATATATTATGTTGTCACTAAACAATCTATCATACATACATATATTTTATTAATTGTTAGAATAATACACAAGGGACGATACATGGTTATTTTTAAATAATTTATTTGCATAATTTTAAATTTTAAAGGTTGAAAAGCATGACCTAAGTGTTCCTTTGAAGCCAACTTTATAAAAGTTAAGAGTAGCATCTTTTGGCTATTATTTATCAAAGTGGAGTCTTAGTTGGTTTCGTATGAAGAATATATGGAGTTGAATTCGGGATAAGGTAGTATTTTTTGGTGAATACGTAAAGTAATCATTTAATAAATTAAGCAAATTAAAACTAGGCAATTGTATATATAGTACTTAGTATATAGTATATTAACATTCAAAGAATATTTGTGGGAAAACATTCTATTCTTAGAAAAGTTTGTGACATTATCTCTATGCTTATTGGTAATCATCTATATATAGACTATTTGAGAATGAAAGAAAAATTAAAGTAAATTATCCGTCAAGTCTCAAATGATTTTTTATGAAGATTACAAATCAGTTTTTTAATCCGATGAATGAAAAGTGTACAAGTATGTGAAGCCATGATTGTGATTTTATTATTTATAATCATGTTATGGTTGTATAAATTATTTAGAAATAAATATATAATAAGAAAATAAAAAAGTACACGAAACTTTAATAATCATCACTAATGAATATAAATGATTTGCTTTAATAACACTTATTATTTTGTTGAGTGTTGCAAAATATTGGTGATTTTTTTTATTCTTATTTATTTTGTATTACATTGTTGTCCTATTTTATTTTTAGATTATAATCTGGAATTTCCCTTAAATACATCTCACCCTCTAGGACTCAAGATTTCAAAAATCTAATTTTAAAAAATTAGGAAAATGAAATTAAAATTTTTGTTCAGAAATCCTACACCCCAAAATTGGAAATCCACTAACAAAAATAGGTGATTCTATCAAATTTGAACCATTGAATGTGAAGTGTCACGTCCTACAGAAGTCAATATCTAAAATCATATCAGTTGACCAATCCTCAATGGTACAATATTTTGACTTCCTTCTAGACCTTTAAAAAATTGTCCCACTTGCTGTCACTCACTCCTGGTCGTCATTTATTCACATCACTGATCCAATTAAACATCCATTTCACAAACTAATAAAAACGATATTTTGTAAGATTTTATTTTTTCAATTTTATATGATAAATTAAATACGAGAATTTCCTTTTTGAGCACTTTTCGACCACCATATATGACTTAAATTATTGAAAATATAATTTTGAAGTACTTTAATTAAAGATATGGACAATTTTGATATTTATAAAATTTAACTAAATAATTTTTTTAAATGTAAGAAAAAGTATGATTAAATATTATGAAAGTTTATCCAAGTGCTCGTAAAATTTACAAGAAGCTGTTCGGAATGGGACTTAATGATGTCAATTTTTAATGAAATTGATTCAATTTTTTTGGTGGTGTTTGTAATTTTAGTAAAACATTAAATATTTTAATTTTTTTAAAAGAAAAATAATATTATTGATTCAAACTTGTAATAAATCGATAGATTGATATACAAATAATTTAAAAACTATCTGAAATGAAGCAATGTCGAGTTAATAAATGTCATCGACGTAAAGCGCATAAATTCGATAAATAGTACAGAATATCTACAGCTTGGGTTCATTTTAGCATCTTGGCGATCGTAATTTGATACTCTTTTGATTGATCAATCTATCTTCTACTATCACGGTGTCCATACTATCTGAATCAGCGGTGACAACGATAAACAACATCGCGTGATAAAGCGACTGACCAGACAAGCGTCTCGAAAAATGGCGATGCAACGAAATAAAGCGCAAATCTTTAAGGAAGAATCACTTTATTAAGCAAAAAAATATAAGAAAAAATAATCAAATCGATGATTTTAGGTCAAAAATGATAAAAAAATTACCCCTCATTACTTCAAGGAAAATAGGCTATAAGAGAAAATGAGATAAGGGTGGTTAGGGTTTTCTCTAAAAAAAAATATTTTAATTTATGTTGATACCTAACAATATACATATATGATAATAATACCAAATTTACTATAATTGTATTGGTTGATACTAATAGATTATTTTTAACTCAATAAAAAGGTTAAATATTTTGGTGGTATTTTCCTATTCAATTAAAAGTGACATATTAATATATTCATAACAAGTTTAGTTTTGATTGATTGATTGTAATAGATTAAAAATACTCGTATACAAATTTCAAATGCTTTAATTTTTTCTATCAAAGCAAAACTCAAAAACTAAACAATGCCTTACCAAATGCAGGGGTGGACCTACCTTTAGCTCAGGGGCATATGCCCCCCTTAACTTGTTTTACAAAAAAATTGTCACTTATAACTGATTGGATTGAAAGCCTCACCTTAATTATGTCACTTTTGAATCAATAAAATCTTATACCCATTAGGCTTTCATTTCAAGTCTTTTAATAAATGTCCATTCTCAACTAAATTTTCATTTCAAGTCTTTTAATAAATGTCCATTCTCAACTAAATTTGTGGGTTCGCCATTGACCAAATGGTTGTCTAAATCAGAGTGATATGCATTACACAATATAAGGTTTTTTTTTTTCCATAAAACAAATTGATGAATGATTACCCTTTTTAAGGGAGAACTAAATTAAGGACCATATTTCAATTTATTTGATATTTATGAATAAAAGAACTAAAACCAAGCTCAATCTCCTTATTTAAATTTTTTTGATAAAGAATAAAAACTAAATAGATAAAAAATGTATCACACACGAATACTACATTAATGAATTAGGTACTAGTTAGTGAACCTTTAGTACTATCAGGTATTTTAGTATTCAATTTTTTAGGTAATACCCAAGGTTCATTAAGGTAATACTTGATTTATTAAGATAGTATTTATGTATGATACATTTTTTATCAAATATTTTTTAAATGATAAGATTGAGATTGATTTACTGAATCTACCAAATCATAAATTTTTAAATAAATTGAAATAAGGAATCTCACTCCTTATTCTATTTTTAATACAAGAAAAGTATGAAATAAAGATTAAATAATGAAAAGAAAAGAAAAAAAGTGAGGCTAGAACGCGGTTCATGATTTACTCTAGTTTAGGGTTGACTTAAAGGGAGGTTTGAATTAAGAAAAAAAAGGAAAAAACAACATGTGAATGGAATGGGGTTGGAGGCAACACATGTTCACCCATTCTCAGCCCCCTCTCCTTGTCTCTTCCTCTTATTTTGTCACTTTCCACACCTCAGCCTTATCACACAGTGACATAATTATAAACCCACATTTCTCCACCCATATCTACATATTTATATGTGTAACAAAATGATATTTTTTCCTAAGTTTTCTCCAAGTGGGTAGTGAATTTAAATAACCATATTGTTATTACTGATGGGAACTAATTAGTAAGGAGTCTTGTTTTATGTTTACAAATGAGAGATGAAAGATTTTATTTTAGGTTATGATTGGATTATATATATATGGAGGAAATGATTGTTAGTGGGTGGAGACAAACTCTATTTGCAGGAGGACAATCCAATTAAGAGACTCAACCATGGGTAGTAATTGATGGTGTTTGCGAGAAAATTAAGGTTTTGTTCCATGAAAAACAATCAGGAGTCAATATCTCATGGACATTAGCATTCCTTTTAGAAAATTGATCAAGTTTATTTCGAGCACTTTGAAAGCGATTAGAGATATATATATATATATATATATATATATATATATATATATATATATATATATATATATATATATAATAGTTTAAGTCACATGACAATTATAACTTACCGAAAGTTTAGACTTGGAAATGGATTTAGTGTGGTATGAATAATTGTCAATTATATCTTGAGATTAACATGACATTGGATAAGAATAATGTTGTACTCGGATAGTTGGGTGATCCGTATTTTTTTAGATTTAAAAGTTCTTACATTTTGAATTTTTTTTTTTTGGTTTATTGAAGGGTTTATAGTTTGTATTGAATCTTATTGAAACATGGACTTTTTAGTTTGGGTTCAGTTGTAAAAAGCTAATTCGCATATGTGAACGAGTTTTTTACTTGTTATATTTGATTTTATTTTTTGAGATTTGAGATTTTTTAGGCAAGAATTTTATCCAAGTATTATCACGGCTGAGATACAAGAAATAAGTCAGATCTCGCGATGTAAAGGCATTTCAAGCTATCACTACGAACTTTCTGATTAATCTTTTAGTTTTTGGATGCTTGTAAATATGATGTATTTTTAGGACTAGTATAAGATTCTAAGGTATTAAGAATTGGGAATGATTGAGAGGATTTTTGGGCATTTTAAAGTTTTATGATTTTTTCCTAATATTTGTAATACCTAAATATTTCAATCATATATCTATATTGAGATAGTGGATTTTTCATCTTTTATCGTGGTTTTTCTACGGATTAGGGTTTTTTCAGCGTAACTGTATATTAAATATTTGCAGTTTGCATTTTATTGCTATAGATAAATTATTTAAAAAATACGGAAGAGCATTAACATTATTCTTTGAAAACTATTCTTATTATTTGAATTTAGTGTTTTCTATATTTTTTAAATAAAAAAGATTGATAGCCAAATGTGTTGTGTGTTTTCCTTATTTTTTAAAACAAAAAATAGTTTTCAAAAACCCTAAACAAACATGCCTATGTTTATCCTTTTCATAGTTTATTTCTTATTCGTTATTCTTCGTTTTTCTTTAAGAAACAAGAAAATTAATCTAACATAACCTTATTACCTCAATTAATTGGCTTTTAAGCCAGATAGTTAATTCCCCTTGATCATTTAATCTACAATAATATAATGTCTTCAAATAACCCATCATTTTTATGGATAATAGATTAGGTTGAAATAGAGTAAGTATACAGGTTAGTTCAACCCATTCGGGTTAAATTTCGGCCAACCCAGTCTAGCATATATGGATTTCAGGCCAAAACGGGATAAATCTTAAAAAATGCTAAAAAAAATAATTTCACAAATTCTATCATTCTTAAAAAAAAAAAAGCACTCTTCAAATAAAAATAATGAAATATCTTATTTATTTTGAAAATTCATCTTACTAGAAGATATAATAATAATAGGAAGAAAATAAGATTATAGTTTTTGTTAATTATTATAAAAATAACAAAATTTTGTTATTAACACTAGTTTGAGTACTAAAATTATTTAAAATTTAGTTATTAAATAAAATTTAATTTATAGAAAACTAGTACAATTTCATTTTATCATTTTTATAGTTAATTTTAAAACAAAGCTTATATGATTAAATAAAATTTAAGCGATAAATAAAAAATGAAATTATAAATATTTAAATAGTATTAATAAAGATAAATGAAATATATTTAATACAAAATTGTAATTTATTTAATTCAAATACATTATACTAATTTTTCATATAAAATTTGTAAATATTAATTTCTCATATAAATTTTATTAAAAAGATACATTTATAAATTGAAAACAAACCATTAAACAAAAGATTTAGTATATTGATAATCTATTATAATAATATTATTGTATTAAAACCTCTATACTATAAATATAGATTTGACATCATGTAGAACCAAAATATTGAATTTTATAAATAAATCTTTTAAAATTTTTAATTACTAAGTTATTTAAAAAAATTAAATAAAAATTTAGGGTCAATCAAGTCTACTCGGACTAAATCCATATAAGTCACGGGTTAAAATAAGTTGAGTTAATTTATCCCGATTTTATTCAAAAAATAAATTTTATGTCCAAGGTCTCGAAAAATCGAGTTTGATTGAGCCAAATTTGAATTCGATCGTATTTCGAATTTGGAGGTAGAAAGCAAGAGTGCATTACATCTCTTAATTGTGTGGGAATGCTAGTAGAAGAAAGTAGTATAAAATATATAAAATCATCAATAATAAAACAATAAAAAATATAAGTAGACAAACATAGAAAGAAAGGGCGGTTAATGGAGACAAATTATGAAGAAGGAAGGAAGGAAAAGAAGAAAGTGTGAAAATAAGAGAAAATGGGAGGTGGGGTTGGGAGAGTCAAATGATTAGGATGGAAGAAGGAATAAATGAGTGTCAGAGGGCTCTGACTCTTAGGAGAGGAGGTGTGAATGTGGGTCCCATGTGTCTGTGCACGCGTGCACGCCGCGTGGACCCCACGCCACCTCAGTTGACTTTTTTCCCCCCCATCCATCACTCCATCCCACCTCCCCCCTCCCTGAAAGCTGAAACTACCCCCCTAAAAATCTGCCGCCTCCTTGGAATTCCATTTCCCCATTCCTCTTCTGCCCCGCCCCCTCCCTCCCATCCCTCTAAACTTAACCCAGATATTTACATTATAAAAATCTTTCATATAAAGAAATTGAGACGAGTTCTTATAGTATTATATGTCTATAATTAGTATAAATGAGTGTCTTTCATAAGAATGTTAGAAAATATAAACAAATACAAAATTAACTGTAATCAAAAAAATTATTTATAGTATTTTTATTTCTATGTAGAATAGCTCTGTCGGTTTGATTTTGGGTTTATTTCTTAATAATTATAAATTTAAGGGAGTGTTTAGTTAAATGGATAATTAATTCACTCCAATCACCCCACTTAAATTTTATAGGCTTTTTGGTAAAAACTCCTAACAACTCATGGAAAAAAAAAATATTAATAGTTGCTTATTCTCATAATCTCTAATTAAAATATCTTAATCCTCTTTTTTTTTTTTTCGTTATCTCTGATTAGGAATCCAATGATTATTCAAATGTATATTTTAGAATTTTTTGAGGAGTAAAATTTTAAATTTCATATTTTGATCTTTTTTCTTTATACATATAGGATGTTTGGAGAGTGTCGATAGGCATTTGAGAACTTTATATTTTCCATAAATCTTCTTGATAAAAATTATAAATGTTTAAAAGAGCTTATAAAAATAGTTTATGATCCCCTTATAAGCCATTTTTAATTTATTAATAAGTTTCGTGAAAAAACTTATAAAAAAAAAGCTCAGAACAGTTTATACGGAAAACTAAAATTGGTACAAAAATGTTATTATAAAAAAAAAATAGAAAACAACTTTCTAAAAAATTATGTGAAAATAGTAATTTTTGAAAAGTACCATATAAAATAGAAAAATTGTAGAAAATAATGATATTCTGAAAAATTATGTAAAAAGGGGTAAAGTTTTGAAAAAAATTCTGAAAAATATAAAACAACTTCCAAAAATTTATGTAAAAATAGGTAAAATTTTTTGAAAAAAATTCAGACATATAATTAAAAATAGAAGAAAAAAAATCTAATGAAGATGAGAATAATACTATTGATGATGATTTTCTATATTTAAAATTTGATGTAAATTCATAACTTCTATTTATTTGTTTTGGAGGCTCGTAATTTTTGTGATGATAGAAATCACTAATGGTGTTCGTTATTTTTGTTTGTTATTTTGTTTTGAAAATGTTTATGATGATGGGAAACACTAGTGATGTTTGATTTTTATGTTTGATGTCTTTTATTTTATTATTAGATAAGCTAGCAAACCGATATTTAATGGGGAAATATATAATTTTTTATTTATATTAGGTAAGATCTTGCATCAGCTTAAAAGTATGCGCCTTAAGTGTCTTAGCCAAATCCTCCAGCGCTTAGAAGGCCTTTGTGCCTTCGTATGTCTTGCCTTAAGCCTTTATAAATTTATGATAACATTACACAGAATTTATAGAACATCCAAATTAAAGATTTTAATGAAAAAATATATAATATTTTAGTTTTTATATGTCGTTTAATGCATATGAAAAAATTTGAAGATGAGAGTATAGTTAATTAGTTATTTTTATACTAGAGTACATAGAATGATAAATGTTTTTAGTATGTGGTAAATCTTTACTTTATTTTAATTTTTTAATCATGGTTTCATGATGATGATATATATATAAGTGTTTGAGTAATGTCATTAGCCTTTAAATGATGCATAAACGCTTTTTAAAATATGCGTTGACATAAATAATTTATTGAATAAGAGAAGTCTTTATGATATAATTTATGAATTTAATAAAGAACAACATAAAATAAGTCTTAATTAATCTCTTTCTTCGAAACGGAGGCCGTAATGCATTGTTTTATATATATATATATATATATATATATATATATATATATATATATATATATATATATATATATATATAGTTTTAGTTAAATTAGTTTTTTAAATTTTAAACATTATATATGATAAATGCTTTTTATCTAAACACTTCAAAATGTATTAAAGATTTTATATCAGTTTATTAATTACCCCTTAAGGTCACTTAAAGATTGATCCATTAACTTTAGGACTTATGAAATTATAAAAATGTATTAAAATCACTTTTTACTAAAAAAAAGAAAGAAAAAGTATCTTACAAATCTAAGAAAAATAAAAGAATGATGCTAATATTAAGGTGACAAAAGCAATGATTTAAATATTGACATAAACCAAAATTAACTGAAAGAAATTGAAAGATTCACCTAACAAAAAGTCTATTAGTCCAAAACCGAGACTTAAGATAATAATTTTATATTCACCAGTAAATGGGAAGAACAATTGGTCAATAAAGGGGCTGTGGTTCTTTCATAGGTGTAGCTCTCAACCAACACATTTTCTCACATAATCAACAACAATTTTGACACCATCTCTCTCTCTCTCTCTCTCTCTCTCACACACACACACACACACTTAGGGTTTGACGCACTAATTAGTTGATCGTCAACTGGCCTCTATCTTGGTGTTTCCTTTTTTTGCAGAAAATTTAATAATAAAATAAGGGGGATTGCTCATTGTTTTGGTCAATCTTTGTTCTAAGAATATGGATCTACTCATGGCAATTCGGAAAATAAAAAAAATAATGGACAAAAGCTTCCTTTTTTAATGTAAAATATGACAATACCACTTCCTTCGACTTCCACGTGTTTCAAGAAAACGTTTGGTGGTTATCTTGGCACATTTTTTTGAGAATGTGAAAAACACCTTTGTCTTTTCTTTCACAAGTAGAGTATGCCTTATTTTGTTATAACTATGATTTTTAAATGATGTTTTGTTAGAGATTTCAACTTGAAAATGATGTTAAAGCCACAATTACAGTTTTTCTTTCAAAAAAAAAAAAAAAAACTAATGTTGATCCTTTAGATTCTTTTATATATATATATATATATATATATATATATATATATATATATATTAAAGGGGATAAATCCCTATAATAATAAAATACTATAGTGATGTAACACAAAGCAAAAAGATGTAAAAAAAAAACATGCTACTAGTGCATTACCACTTCAATTTTATTTTATTTATCTATATTCTCAATTATACCTAAAGAAGGCTACTTCAATTTTGATTATACCATCTGACATGGTACCACAGAAATACTCAAATTTAGACTTGTCGGTATCATCCTTAACAATGACAAGTTTGATTGTTTGAACCATTGAATTAAGACATATATTAAAATTGTGCCACTATAACTAAACCTAACCATTGGTTCCACCAAAAAATTGATTTATCGATGAGTGCCCTTAGTGTGATTTATTTGACTCTAAACTTAGATGGCTGTAACTTTTATTTTCTAAAAAAAACATACAATAGAACATCTTAATTAAATTTGAGACTTTTACAAAGGATCAAAGGTTTCATATCTAGATCATGGTGTGTTCATAGTCTAGTGATTAAATCTTTGAGGATTGAATTGTCGTGACATGATTCTAAGTGGTAAAGGGTGGAAGATCCCAGGTTTGAATATAAAAACATAATATTATAACAATGTTGCAGGGTCCCATCCCATTTGTTTCTCTGTTGCAGCAGTAACCCCTGCCATTTCAAGGAGATATTTCTCTCAACGCCGCCGCTTAACCTCATTAGACTCCAATAAGATTCTTGCCTGTTTTTTTCCTCCGGCCGTGTTTGCCTTCGTCTTGTACCAATGAAAGCCAGCTTGGGGTTTCGAAACTTGCTTATAAATAGCATTTGAAGGAACAATATTAAAGGGTCTGCGTAGAGCGAGCAGTAGAAAATGTGGATCATCTTTGACCATAGAAAGTTAAAGGAGAGGGTGTGGGGCTGTCGGGGTTATCACATTGGAGAGAGTTTGAGAAATATAGTACTCCACAGAGAGAGTACTGAGAGGTAAAACTGTGAGGATTGTGATCATATCCTAGGTGTGTGACATCTTGTGCCAGCTTTATCTCATAGTAGATTTTTCTCAGATTTGCCCTGTGAAGATTTCCCTCATTTTGAGAGTTTTACCACGTTATATCGAGTGTCGTTATTTTCTTTTATCTTGTGCTCCCCGGAGGTGGAACGCCGTCTAAACTACCTTTCATTTTTGAAGGTTGGCTTAGCCACTCAGTGTTGATTAATTTCACGAAGGTTTGACATTGCGACAAATTGTTGTTTTATCATATGGATTGGCTTTGCCACTCAATTATTATTTTATCTATGGATTAAGCTTTGCCACCCAATTGCTAACATTATATTGGATTAGCAACCTTCCAAATATTCACGTAATATTCACAAGTCTCTCACAATCCAAACAAAGCCCGGTATCGGAGTGTGGTTCGAAGTTTGGGTGGAATCATGGTGAAAGTTATTCGGGTCAGCAGTTAAATTGACAACAGATTATTCATTATGGAAGTCCATGATGGAGGATCTCCTCAATTGTAAGGATTTATATGATCTTATTGAGGGAAAAAATGCCAAACTAGATGACATGTTAGATGCTGATTGGAAGAAGTTGAAGAAGAAAACATTGAGTGTCATTTGCCTGTGGGTGGACATCAGTCTTTATAATCATGTTGCTAAAGAAACAGATCCCCATACTCTTTGGAAGAACTTAGAAAACATGTACGAGACAAAGAATGCACAAGTAAAGGTTTTCTTGATGCGGAAGCTGATGAATTTGAAGCTCAAGGAAGGTCAATCAATTACTGAGCATTTGAATGATTTCAAAGGAATGATCGGAAGGTTATTAGTTGCAGGTCTCTCTCTTGATGATGAGACTCAAGCATGCTTGCTACTTGGCTCATTGCTAGATAGTTGGAACACTTTGGTGGTGTCTTTGGGAAATTCAGCCCCATAAGGAAAAGTCGTGTTGGCTATGGTAAGAAATAGCTTATTCAATAAAGAAATTTGAAGAAAGGACTTTGTGGGTAATTACACACATGCCCTTGTCATATGGGAATGAGAGTAGAAAGAACGAAGAATCATTTGGGCCAAAATAAAATCTAGTGTTAGATCCTAATCGAAGAAGATAAATGTTATCATTGCTGGTAGACTAGGCCCGAAAGAAGAAAAGGAATTACAAATTCTTTAAATAAGGGAGTAGATAAGAGCGGAATCGAGGAAACAACGGGAATATTCTTTTGCTACCCATACCTCTACCAGTGATGATTAGGTGACCTTACTCTTCAACTAAGAAGATTGTTGTCATGTAGCAAACCAAGATGTCGAGTGGGTGGTGGATTCGACATCGTATACCATTGTGTCCCCATAAAGGAATATTTCTCAACATACAAGGCATGAGACTTTAACGTTGTAAAAATGGGAAACAAAAGTGTTTCTCAAATCGTGGGGATTGGCGGCATTTGCATACAAACAAGTATGGGGTGCACATTAACATTGAAAGATGTGCGATACATTCCAGATATGTGTCTGAACTTGATTTCTATACATATGCTGGACAAAGATGGATACAACCACTCTATTAGTAGTGGGAATTGGAAGCACACCAAGGGATCATTGGTGGTGGCACGAGGCGGATTATGTTTTTCGTTGTCTGAGGCACAAATAAAGGTGTAGAGAGAGGACAACTAAATGCGGAGTTGATGATGATACATCTCTAGATTTGTGGGACAGGCGACTAGCACATATGAGCGAGAATGGGTTACAACTTTTAGCTAACCAGTCCCTCATTCCTATGGCCAAAGACAAATCATCAAACCCCTGTGATTATTGCTTATTTGGAAAGCAACACAGAATATCATTCCAAAAGAACTCCACTTGAAAATTGGAGAAACCATAATTAGTTATTTTGATGTTTGCAGACTCATGGAGGTAGATTTGATGGGTGGTAACAAATACTTTATTACTTTCATTGAAGATGCTTCACGAAAGACATGGGTATACCTATTGCATACAAAAAGTTAGGTATTTCAGTATTTTCATAAATTCCATGTCATGGTGGAGAGAGATATGAAAAATCCTCTAAAGCGACTTTGAACCGGTAATGGTGGAGAATACATCTCTAGGTCGTTCAAAGAATATTGCTCCAAGCATGGAATCAGGCACGAGAAGACAGTTTCTGGTACACCACAGCACAACGGTGTTGCAGAGAGGATGAATCGAACCCTGGTGGAAAAAGTCTGGTGCATTTTAAAATTGGCTAAACTTCCTAAGTCATTTTGGGGTGAAGCTGTTAACACTGCAGTCTACCTGATTAACAGATCACTATCAATTCATTTGGACTTTGATATTTCTCAAAGAGTTTGGACAGGAAAAGATGTTTCATACTCTCACTTGAAGGTGTTTAGATGAAAAACATTCATGCATGTATCAAAGGAGCAAAAATTGAAGCTTGATTATAAAGCAATTCCTTGCATCTTCGTCGGATATGGAGATGAGGAGTTTGACTACAAGTTATGGGATCTAGAAAAGCAGAAGATAGTTAGAAGTAGAGATGTTGTGTTTCATGAACACAACACCATGGAGGAAAATGTGAGAGGTACAAAATTCACTGTTGAAGGTATTTACTGGACTTGACACCTAAGAGCAAAATTTCATGAAAAGTATCCACGTGATGCAAGGATACCCTAAATGAACAAGGGATGGAAATTGAAGAACCGATTATCAAGAGGAAGAAAATGAAGATGATGGTATGAGGGATCAAGGGAGCATATGTCTCCACAAGAAGGACCTCTCAGTGATACATGAGGTATGGATAAGAAGAAGAACCTCAATTGAGACAGACAACAAAAGAACACCGACCATCTACAAGATATATGAGTTCTGAGTATATTCTAATTGCTAATGAGGGGGAGCTTGAAAGATTTAAGTAAGTACAATCTTAGAAAGATAAAGGTTGTTGGATAAAAGTCATAAAAGAATTATGGAATGCAAAGCGTATCCTGAAAATGAAGATCCTACTAGGAAGGAACGCTAGTCAAGCTCCCATGACTCTGGAAGACTTCACCTTCGCTAATGCATGGATCTGGAGGGGGAGATTTGTGAGATCCATCCCTATTTTTTTGTTGCAGCATGCAACTACCATTTCCCAAGGGGAGAATATTTCTCTCACAGCCATAAGCAAGCAGCCTCATTAGGCTCTAATATGATTCTTGCCATGCTTTCCTCCAATAATGTTTGCCTTCGTCTCACTACTGGAAAGCTAGCCCGAGGTTTGAAAACTTGCCTATAAATAGTATCTGAAGAATATTAAGGCGCGTGAGCGTGAGCAAAGAGAAGAGTAGCAAATCATCTTTCAATCATAGGAGTCAGAAAAGGAGAGATATAGAAACAGCTTCTGGGTTATACACTGCGAGAATCTTTTTTTTTTTTTTTTCTTTTTTTTTTTTTTTTTTTTTTTTTTTTTTTTCTTTTTTCCTTTTTTCTTTTGTCTTTTCCTTCTCTTTTTTCTTAATTTTTTTCTTTTCTTTTAAGTTCCTTCCTTTTCTTTCTTTCCTTTTTTAAATTTTTTTTTTTTTTTTTTTAAAAAGGAAACATAATACTCACATAGAGAGTACCTAGAGAGTAAATCGTATATATTGCGTATCATATCATGCACATGACATTTTGCCATCTCATTCCTTTCTAGTAGATTCATATTTGCCCCCGTAGATTTCCTCATTTCGGGGGTTTTATCGCACATTATATTGGGAGCCTATTATCTTTTTATCTTATTATCCGAGATTGATCAAGAATGCATCCAACTACACTTTTATTTTCCAAGCTATGTTACTTTAGCCATCCACCCGTTAATTAATTTCTTGAAGGTTTGATATTGTCACCCAATTGCTGTTTTATTATGTGGATTGGCCTTTCCACCAAATTGTTAACATTTACAGTGGATTGACAAAACCATCAAAATATTACTTATTGTAATATTCTCCTGTGTCTCTCACAATCACAAATAAAATGTAGAGCAAGAGGAATAAAATAAAAAAAATAAAAATCATTAATTTAGTTGTACTGGTATATAGTGGGGTCAAGGGCTAAACAGCTGGGGGCTATGTAGGCTCTAAATACACTCCCTCCCCCCTCTCTCCCAGCTTATTAGGTAAACTCATAAAAAAATAAAAAATTTATATTAGTTATTGATCCAAAACATTAATATCTTAACAATAGGCATAGATTATCTTTAAATTATTTTTCTCACCATACCACTTGAAATGCAACTTTAAATATACATCATATATGTAGAAGAAAAATAAAAATAAAATGAAAATTTTAATTAATTTAAATTCTTGTTATGAAGTTTGAGATGATCCAAGCCACTCCTGACCCCTTTTAAACAAAGGTCAACCAACAAAAGATATTCTTTCCCTCTCCCCAAAAAATAAAATTAATAACAAAGTTTGGTGAGGTAGAAAAAGAACACTGATTCTGCACTCGATTGGGCAAATTCTATCTTAACTTTACCTCCTTTTGTATGAATAAAATTGGTATATGTATATTTATATATAAATTGAAATTAAAATAAAAAGATAAAAGAAAGGAAAATGAAATTTCGATGTCAAAAAGGACTTTTCCTTCATCCAATCATCCTTGAAATGTCAACAATCCAAATCTAACGAGAGTTCTATGAACACCGAAATGGTTTCTTTAGTTTATATAAATAGCTGGGATGCAGCTATTCGTTTTTCATTATTTCATGGTACCTCATTCAAGCGCTGAAGAAAGAAGAAGAAGAGAAGCTGATCAGAAGCGGAAGAAGAAGAGCAAGAAGAAGACGAAGAAGCAGCGGTTGGGCGCGTTTAACCGCCCTGTGACATGGGCGGATGAGTTTCAGACCGGTATTTGCAGCGGAAACTGGTAAACTGTCGAGAACAGGTATGAAAGGTCATCTCCGGCGTCTACCGCGCTTACAAGCGTAGGAAAGCTATGGCATGGCAGCCGGATATGGCTGCCAGCCATCAAGGCAACTAGGTCAACTCAGCGATTCGGTGTCAGTCTCCGGCACTAGCTCCGGTAAGCATGACAATCAGAAGATGCAAGGGCATGGATTCGTCAGGCGGCCGACTTCCGCCTTATCCTAATTTGCAGATGATGGTCTTGGCCTGTCCTCCCAGGCTATGGAATGGAACCAAGCTTTATTGGTAAGTAAAAGTGGAACCCTAAATAAAACATAGTTGATTCAAAACAATTCAAATGGTAAATAATGAATTTTTGTACAGGCGGCAGGAAAAGTGGAGGATAGTAGCTTTGTGCATGCTTCAAAGATCAAGACTCGAATTATAACGGAGATCAAGCTTCAATGGAGGCAGAAAATATTTTCTGAAGATTCATCAGGATTTATATAAGAGGGTTTTCTGCTCTTTGATCAACTGTTAGTTTAGTACTTCCCATAGCAGCCCTGAGAAAGTACGGTGACCTTGTCAGGGCTTAATGGGCAAGTTTTCCGGTAGATTCTTCAGTGTATGGCAGTCCTTCCACCATACTACAAGGCCTATTGGGATCAGATCATCAGCAAAACCAGTCTTCCTTCGAGAACCGTCCTATGAATATTCTTCTTCTTATTTAGAAACTAATATGTGAACACTAACGAATTCTTGCCTTCCTGGTCTAAGATCCCTCAATTTCTCCGAACTTCACCTCCGAAACAGCCGCCACACGCGCAGCTGCACTTCTCCAACAACGCGCCCTTCTGGAATGCCTCCGCCGCCGCCATGGCTTCTGACAGTACTAGACCGAGCTTCTCACCAACCTTTGGTAACTCTAATTCTCCGCACCAACCTTCAGTGAAAAACCAAAGGTGATTGAGAATTAATTTGATTAGTTGTATGTATAGATGCATGAGGAAACATCTTTATTATGATTAGGGTTTTGTGTTTTATCATTAGATGTTAACATCTTTCATCTGATCCAATTCTTCCGGCAGAATTCGTCAGAGATTCGGGACATCAGCTCGGTGGCGGCGAAGAAAAGTAGTAGCAGTGAAACAGGAACTAAAAGGCCAAGAAATGAAACGCCATCGCCTTTGCCAGCTTTTAAGGTACATAAGTTCAAAAAATCTTTTGACAAGAGTGAGCTTTAAGCTTAGCTTCTTTTTTTTTTTCTTCCCTTTTTTTCATTGACATAGATGAGAACTTCTACCTTTGGTTTTAGGTAAGGAAAGAGAAGATGGGGGACAGAATCACTGCACTCCAACAATTGGTTTCTGCCTTTCGAAAGGTAGCTGAACACTTATGAATTTTACAAATATATTTTAGTTATAATATGTCTCATTTTCCTTCTGATTTCATTGATCTTACCTGTTTGATTGATCTAAATCATGCATATGTTTTTCATGACTGATACAGCCTCAGTGCTCTCAGAAGCAATTGAATACACTAAGTTTCTCCATGAACAAAGTTAGTGTTTGATGATTGAAATGCAAAGGGAATTATTCCCATTGATGAATTAACAAATGTACTAGAGGTTTGCAGCTATTTCTCTCTCTCTCTCTCTCTTGTACATGCTCTTATTCGTTTTCTTCGGTATAATTCAGGTTTTGAGTACTCCATACATGAAAAGTGGAGCATCCATGCGCTTCTCTCCAGCAGGTACAAAATCCTCTTTTCTTTCATTGGTAATTATATTTAATAAAATGATTAGTTTAATATATGTTGGTTTATACTGATAATTCAAGGGTATTTTTCCATCTCCTTCAACTGAAATCCATTTTCTCACAACCATGCAGGTCCAATCCTGATAAGTCTAAGGAGCCTGAAGGACCCAGACAAGATCTCCGAAGCCGAGGACTGTGTCTGGTGCCGTGTGGTTTCTACACCTTCCCGGTCAACTGGGTGAGACCCTGTTGATTTCTCTGGACACCTACATTTGAGGGAACATTCATGGTAGGAGGAAATTAAGATATTTTCCCAGCTATAGATTCTCCATCTTCAAATCCCAGCCAAGCTGGGAATGATAAGATCAACAACATCGATGCACAACAAAGAGTACAGAAAAAAAGGAAAAGCAGCCAGCCATGTACTCACTCAAAGAAATGGTGACAGATAAGGAAAGAAGAGATGGCCCTTCAAAGAACAGGCCATTATTAGGGTAACAATTACAGAAAACTGTTTGAAGGTTTGGCTGATAATTGGCATTTGGCACCAATGAGGCTGAATAAAGTGTTGTAATGATTGAAGAATTATGGATAAGTAGAGGTGGGAGGGGCATGGTTTAGGATTAATTGGAGCAGGTACTGATGCTTAGTTTTAGAGAGAATTTGTTGTTAATTAGTAGGTGAATTTAGCAGATCAAGGGAGGATATATAAAGCTGCTAAGCTAGCTTAGAGGGGGTTTTATAATTTGTTCATGTTTGATGTATGTATTTGAATGTGAATAGAGCTACCTTTTAGTTTAAGAGAAGAAAGAAAGGAGAAAAAAAGGGGAAACAAAGAGAAAAGAAATGAAGAGAATAATTGAATTCCAGAATAGAAGTGAGTATGTGGGGATGTCTCAAATTGATTTGAAATCTTTCACTTTTCATTTGTTTATGTGATTGGAATATGTTAGTGGAAGTCAGAAGGTGACCCACATCTCCACCTTTTAGGGTTTGGTTTTTCCCTCTCTCTCTCTCTCTTTTTTTGTTTTAAACAATTTTGTTTTTTTTTATGGTTTGAATTAATTTCTTTTAAAACCCTGTGAAATGGAGGAATGTTTCTAGGGTATGTATAGAGCCACTGTCTTGCTTTTGTGCTTTCATTGAATGGTCACATTTTGAGGAGGCCCTGATTGGAAGGAAGCAGAGGAACATGGACAAATCTCTTCCCTTCTCTTCTCCATCACTCATGACGTTATCCATTGGTTTTCTCTCCTCAATGGAACCATGTGACTGGTTATAGCTCCTTTCTTCTTTTTCTTCTTCTATAATTTGTTTGTTTTGAACAATGACATGATATATTATTATTTTTTCTAATTTTAATTTAACGCTGAAAAACTTATCAAGATGAATTGCATATTTTTCTGTAAAGGTTATCATTTTGGTAGTTACATTTATTGATGTTCAGTGAATCATATATCATGATATCACAGGAAAAAATCCCATTAACATCCTTTTTGTATCATTTTCTTGATAGATGATGATGGCCATAAACAAAAATAGAAAAATTGACTGAGAATATATCTTGAATGTACAGGATCATGACATCCATTTCCATTATTCTTTCTTTCTAGTTTTTATTCCCCCTTCCCTTTTGTTTGTTTATACTTTATCAACTATTAATTTCTAACAATCTTCCATTCATCAATTAATGAATAACAATTATAATGGAGTAGGGAAAATGTGAAAAATAGTTTGAAAGATACTGCACTTGAATTTTGAAATAGAGAAAATAATGTCAACAAATTAAATTAATAAGCATGGTTGACATTTTCACTCATTCACAAACTTTGAAAATTTTGGCATTACTTGATCCGATTTAACAAGAAAAATGAAAAATAATTTTCTTATAGATTCCTTTCATTATGAGCACAGAAAAAGTGACAGCTCTTATTTAGTCCATTTTTTTTCACATTTTCAAATAAATGGCCTAATAATTTGCAAGAATATCTTTCAAAAATATATTATCAAGCACATTACATTTATAATGTTATTCTTACACTTCCAACTTCAAATAAACTCCAAACCTTTAGCTTCTTCATGAATATAAATGAAGATTCTGATTCTTATGGGGCATAAAAAAAAAGTTAAAA
Source organism: Tetrastigma voinierianum (assembly GCA_016808115.1). Lineage (NCBI taxonomy): Eukaryota > Viridiplantae > Streptophyta > Magnoliopsida > Vitales > Vitaceae > Tetrastigma > Tetrastigma voinierianum. The sequence continues at coordinate 648,554 of JAEQBH010001021.1, forward strand.
AATAAAAAAATAATGAGTCTTAGGAATAATCCAGGTAATTTTCCCCAGTACTGTAATGTGGATTGTGGAATGGCAATCTCTTAGAAAAAGAAACACTTATTCTTGAAGTATCAGTGAGAGAACAGACTAAATCATGAACAACTTTATATGATTCTACCAGGAAAAAAGGAAAAAGAAGAAAAGAAAAAGTAGTTTCATCAGAAAATCTACTTGATTGGTATATATTTGAAACCAACTTTACATCTTACTTAGCAATTGGCTCAAGGGTATTATATAGAATTTTGTTGGGGATCAGAACTCAAGGATCCAGGACTTTATGGAGAGCTAGAATTAATTTTCTCGAGGATAATCAACTTTCCCGGGAAAATGAAAACAAAAAGTGAGCCTCAAGGAATCATTATACTGGTGTAGTGTTATTGACTCCAAGATATTTCCAGCTTTTCTTTTTCTTTTCTTTTCTTTGGATTTTAGCTTTTCTTTTCTAAGCTTGCAGATTCCTAAAAGGACCAAATGCTCATGTAGGCCAACTTTCTCTAGTTCAGGATTTTATAATTAGTTTTATTTGTTTAATTATTTTGAAAGCATTTTGTACACCAAAGCAGCTTTTGAGTGATGTTACTTTGGTCTTCATTAGCCTAAGTTTAGATTGGTCTGATTTGATTATATCTGAGTTACTTTTAAGTTTAAAACCAATGAAATGAGACTCGAATTACTTTTAAAATTTAAAATAATTAGGAAATTTATAATATTAATATGTCACTAAAAATAATAATATTGCATTGACAACACAAATTAATTAAACAGCTAGCGTTGCCCTTGAATAATAGGGGATGGGTATATAGAAGATTCCAATCTCATGCTCGAGTCTTTATAAAAATAAAGTAATAAAAAGGTATAATGTAAAATAAATAAATATAAAAAACTAAAATAGAAAGAACTATATCTGAGAGAAGCAGGGAAAGACAATGGGATGGTTTTGAGATGGATTACCTATGTCTTGACTTTTCCCAATAAATGAAGTAAGTTTTTCGTTTTTACTCTAATGAAGATATAGTCGACATGAGAATCTTCATAACATCTGTTATTTATTTAAAATTTTTTAAATGTTTTAAAATTTAGATGACTAAAATATACTTAATTATAAATAAATAAATATTATAAAGTTTTATTATTCATTTAGTAAAAAATACAGTCTTGTGAAAATCTTATTTTCATTAAAAAAAAAAAGGAAAAAGGGAAAATGAAAAGGTGATTAAAAATAAATTATTTTTAACACATATAATGATGGACAACAACACAATACTTTTTTTTATTTTTTTGATCATCGTGAGTGTCCAAGACAAATGACAGCGTGGCACCTTCGAATAATCTCATAAGACCTAAAATTGCACGCAAACTCAATAAAACCACTTGGTAGATCTCAAACTAATACATAAATTGTAAACGAACATAAGATTGGACCAAAATGGCATAATTCCGGCCACAAGCTCAACATTGGGCCTCGTTTGAGAATTTTTATAGCTAGTCATACTTATAAATTTGGGCTTATTCATATTAGCTAATAAGTAGAATGATTCTATTGGGCTTGTTTGTATAAATGTGTTTGATAAAATTTAGCTGATAACTGATAGTTATTTAATTGTGTAAAATGATCAATAAGGACATTGATATAATTTATTGTTGAATATTTTTTTTTGTTAATAATTTAGATTTATAAGGTGAGTTTATTTGAAACAAGGTATACTACTATTGAAGAATTAAAACATCATTTATATAAAAAAGAAAAAAAATAGTCATTTTAAAATTTTAAAATATACAAATTCTTGAGTTGCTAATTAAGTAAAATATTAATCTTCTTGCAAGTAGATAAATATTATTATTAGTTAATCAATAGACAGAAACAAATTTTGGCATAAATTGCAGATAATATGTCATATCTTTAATATGTCAATTTTTTCATAGTAATTAAATATTCATTATTGAAAATGAGACAAGTAGCTAGTGAGTTCTCATAGGGTTTTGTGAAAACTTTAGGGTAAATGCGGTAATTATTGACAACTTTTGATAAAACTTGTCTTTTTAACTCTATATATGTAATCATTTATTTGGAAAACATCAAGCCCCAAAATACTAAAACAATGATTACAGCTTCAATCCACTATTCCAATCTTCTCTTCATGGAACAATAATGTATATTGATCATTAACTTTTAAAAAGTAGTCGAACTTAATTTTAGCACAAATGCACTCTACTAAACTGGCTTTATACTTTACTCTAGATTTAAACCGGAATTTAAAACATATATACATATATATATATATATATATATATATATAAAGAGAGAGAGAGAGAAATATATATATAAGACGCAAGAGAGGGTTCTGATTGTGTAATAATTCGTTTCTATGACCTTCTCTCTGCGTATCCATGATGTGCTGAAGTCCACAAAAGGGACATAATATTATGTTGTTTAGATTATTCCACTACTAAGTAATGAATGCTTAATGACATTCAGCTCTACTATTAATAAAACATTTCACATTTTCTTCATAAGGCATGCCCAGCCTGACTAACCAAACAAGAATTTTGTCACCCGCGATAATTACACCATATATAATACATCTCATCTCATCTCATCTCATCTCATCTCATCTCATCTTATCACAACAAAATTTTGGTCACAGCTACTAAATAATAATTACAGCTTATAATACATCTCACCTCATGTCAATAAATTTGGTCACCACCTGCTCAGAAGAAACTAACTAGCTTCTGGTTCTAGGTTTCCTGTGTTGACTAAAGAGGAGAAAGCAACGAATGTCAAGATTTTGAGGGTGTAGATTTGGATTTTGCCGGTGAGAATTGGCCGTGATGAATGGTAGGCAGACAGCACTTTTTAGGCGGGAATATATGCTGCTTGGAAATTAATACATTGTCAATGGTAGTCGGTATCATCAAAGATTAGGCCAAAATTTTAAGATTACATTCCTAAGGACTTTATTGGTAGGATCTGCTATTCCAGGTGGTATGTATTAGTCTGTCTATTAGATACTAACACTATGATTAAAACCGCGTTAACAGTCTTAATCCCTGTAAATTTCCAACTTTCACAACGGAAAGGAAGGACACCTCTCACCAACCTCATCTATAACAACAACACTGCGAACTAAATTAGAAAACGACTGGGACACTGTTACCATGTCCCCACAAGGCATAATTCCATCATCAGACGGAAATAAGTTTTTTATGAACTTGGAATCAATCCCAAGTGAAAAGATAAAGAAGGATGAGCAAACTTACTTTATTATTAACAGAAACTATCAAATACTGAGTACGTACAACACGTATATAGAGCATAAACACAGCAAGAATTCATTATTCTCTTTTTTTTCTTTTGCAATCACATAGAAATACCAAATTTAAATTTGTGAAGCCGGATAAATAAAAATAATGTAAGAATGCCAACCAAACAATATTGAAAAGGAACAGATATTAAGCTTGATTCTTTTGAGCTTCTTTGCGATGCCAGCGCAATGTACTTCTGGGTGGAAAGCTTGTCTTACCCGAGTCTAGATGGCTGTCTTGAGCCATCACCAGCAAAAAAAAAGCTCCAAAACTAGGACTCCCACCTTCACCTTCTCCATTTCAAACATGCCAGCTCCAAAAGTGTATCCAATGGGAACAAAGATCATCCCATGATGCACCAGCTGTGTAATTGCAGTCAACCTACAGTATCTCATACAAGAATTTTTCAAGTTAGTTAGTTCTCTTCTTTGGATTTGAAAGTCTTAAAGGGTTGATCAACTAGGTAATCTATGATATATGGACTTACGCGGTAGTCTCTTGTCCACCACCTTGAGATCCAGTGCTATAGAAGATCCCAGCTGGTTTGCCTGCAAGTTGTTGTGTTCTCCATAGGCCACCAGTAGCATCAAGAAATGCTTTGAATTGAGCTGCCATCATTCCAAATCTTGTCGGGAATCCGAAAATAAATCCATCAGCCTCAGCAAGTTCAGCAGGTGTAATTATAGGTGTATCGCTTTTTGGTGGTGCACTCATCTTGCCAAGCACGTCCTCTGGTAGTGTCTCAGGAATCATGTTCCATTATGCATCCAAGAGTTGGCTTCAGCATTTTTACATGTTGCACAGGGAAAGCTAAAATGAGACAGACTGGAGTATAAAGATTTTTTTACTACTGTTAAACAGTAAGTAGAAAACATTTTTCACTAGGCAAAGAATATTTAAAGGTGGCGACAACCTTCCACTATAAGTAATTAGGAAAGTAAATGTTCCTGCCCTTCTAAAATTCGTGAAGACAATTACCAATATACATACATTGGTTATTTAAAAGAATCACAAAACTGAAATTCTAGAGAGATGTACTGGAAAATTTTATATGCTGGTAGCTATCTCAATCATAAAAGGTCAAGTGTCAATGTCCAGAGCAGCCAGCGGGGAGCAGCTATGAAACTCTTCTTGTCACAAGGTTTGTTGAAGAACCAATTATATTTTAATGTGGATATGTTTTAAGCTGGATAAATATCAAAACATCAGCGTGCAAACTAGAAAGGACATTACAAAATAATGGAGAGCAGAGATGCTCAATCATGACATCATAACCACAACAACATGGGGAAGTTTTCAGATAACATCAGAACCAACCAAGGACAAAACTATGATGGAAATCGTGACAAAATTTGGAAACTCGGTTACTGATAAAAAGTCCAACTCAAAATGCTAAACAGAGCGGAATTTTTAGAGAAAGAGAAAGAGACAGATATTGAGAGAACATGCAACCAACCCTTAAACGGTTAAGAAAAGGATAGGAAATGATGATGAGTTGGATTAGCAATTCACTTGAATCATACAACTCATCACTTCTAGAACCTTATAAAGGACAACATCACTAGTTCAAATTTCCCTCTCACCAATCAAGACCACCAACTGCATTGACAATTTTTTTCTTGGTAATCACACAATAACTTTACAAGTTTCTGTGGATGTATCTCTTCACTCCACTCAAAATCCTTGTTTCTAGTATTTACTTCCAATTTTATGGGTACTACAGTAGGGAACCTTCTAAAAGTTCTGAATCTAATGCTTTATTGAATTAACAGTGCCTCAGAACCCATAAACCAGGGAACAGAGCTTTAATCAGTGCTCTTCAAAAGGGGTAGTCTTAATCCAGCACCTGTTCTGCACAAACATTCTCCAAAATGAATAAGAACAATACCTTTTTTCATAGGCAAATGGCGAATAATACTTGAAAAGATAGGAGATCAAACATGAGTCTTAAATTTCAAGGCTTGAGTTGGTTTATTGCAACACTAGAATCCGGGCCATGAAACAGCCAGAAATAAACTAACTACTACATACTGCTATATTTACTACAACCCTTCTACAGATGCAGCTCCTTTCTTTATCTCTTCAGCAAGCTTCTCTACATGTCCATACATAGAGTAGTACCTGTAGCAGGATTATTAAATTTCATCATGATCACCCATGGAGATGCTAAACAAACACCATATAGACATATTGTACCATGTAAACATTAAGCTATCATTATATAGTTTTTTATTTTTTTAAACAGGTAAGAATCTGGTAAATGCAATAAACATTTATGAGAGTAAACACAATGGCAGTGAGGAAAATTTCCCTACTTCTATAAAATAACTCAGCATAAAGATATAGTGATGAGAGACTAAAATTTATGAAATGCGTTTTCTATACAGATATAATGCACAAATCAAATGGTGGACCAATATTAAAATATACAATATTTGTGAACTTTATTATGAATTTTTTTCTATCAAATTTCATTTAGACCATCAACAACTTATGTTTTAGCACACGTTTATTAGTTCTAACTGCCCTATCATGACTAGATGAGTGAAACAAACAAGTTTTGATAAGAATTTAAAGACAAGAAGATGAATACATTTAAGGTGTTCTCTAATTCATAAGATCAAGTACATTGCTCTGTTGAACGGTTTGCATCAGCATTGTAGCATATTTTTGCATATAGCATTCAGCAGGTGAAGGGACAATTTGAATCCATGAGTTGAATGGCATTATAACACCCACTTTATTAATTTCAACAAAGAACATTTATGTGTGTTCATTAAAGTGCAAGATCAAAATTGAGAATAAAACAATAAGAGCAAAAGCAGCAAATTCTAGCAGTTCCATAAAATACCCACAAGAAATACTTAAATACAACCCATCCTGCCCTTTGTTTCTTGGTTCTTTCTCCACTGTAATAAAACATAACTGAAACAAAAGTAGAAATACCATTTCCACCCAGCCAAAACCAATAGGGTTTTTTTTTGGGTAAAAGTTGCACTATGGGTTGTAGGTCTATCTATTTATTATTGAAACAAGGATATAAGCCTGGTATTCAGTTAGTAGCAAATCAGTAGAGAAAATGTCTAAACATAACAATTATGATAAAACTATCCCTTCCCATTGATTGCTGATGTTGAAGGGATGATTACGTGTTAATAATGTTGCCTTAAGAAGCAAACCGGAAGTAAAAGAATTTACATAAGATCTTTTAAATGTCAATGGTACTTTACATGAAAAAAGCTGTGTCATTCCATCTTAACCCTCAAGTCTCTTATTTTTCTTATCAATCAAAATCTAAGCCTCATTTCTTTTGGCCAGATTAATCAGCTTCTTACAACATTACAATAATGTTAATGATTCTCTATTCTTTTAATGAAATTAAGTTCTTTTAAACATTTATACAACAAGAAAAAGGGTATTGACTACATCGGTTTCTTCTGAGGCGATAATCCTTGTTGTTGATATCATATCACCTTCCCAGTAATTATGAAATAGTCCCATATAATATCTTATGAATAAGTAGAACTGCAGGGAACTAAACATTTCCTAAGTATATAATAAGAAGATGATTTAATAATATGAGAAAGTTCCATCCATATTCAATAGATAGATAAATCCATAATGGCGGTTAAAATCCCCCATTTTCCACTATGTAAACCTAGCACATAGTGGTATTATTTATACAGAGATTTCCAAATACCATAAAGCCGAAAAATTAGATAATAATAAGGGTAGCATATTCTATGAAAAATACTATTTTCTTTGAATCGGAGATCAAAGAAGAACACCACCAAGAACACAATTTGACTAGAATTTCAACTTTTTCATCTATTTACATTTATTTTCCACCTCATGGCAAGTAAACTGAACTAATTAAAATATCTTTTCAATGAAATAAACAAACTGAAAATATAAGCATTATTTCGCAGCTCACCTGTGATAACCAGTTCTACCTAAAGACAGATACAGGTACACTCAAACAGATCGAGAGAAAATTTTCATTCACAATTCCATTGCGCCAAGGAAAAAGCATCAAAGCTAATAGATCCAAACTCAAACCAGACATGAGCAACTGAAAAATCCTAGAGTTCAAAACGATCACAACATTCACCACTCCAATCAAACTTAAAACACAAATCAGAAAGACTACACCAGAAAAACATAATCTAATACGCAATCAAAAAATGCCAAACAAATTTCAGTGAATTTTAGAAAAGAACTAGGAAATGCGCAAAAGAATAAATAAGTAGAGATTTTCAGAGAGACTTAATAATATACACTTTGGTCACCATTGTTGAACTCCTGAAGCTCTCTCTCTTTTCTCTCTCTGTATTGGGTAACGTTGACGACTGCAAAATGGAATACAGAGGGGAGCTCTATATATAGTTGCGGTTCGCATTAATTTATGGATTTAGCCCTAGATTAGTGGCTAATTGCACAGCTAATTAGGTGCCAAAACGACACCGATTTGCCTCAGAACGGTGCCGTTTTTGTTGAGAAGAAGTTGATCTGGATTGGTGATGATATGTTGTTGTCACGCTCATCATCATTTGAAGTACTCTAGAAAATGCCATTTTAATCTTTTTTTTTCTAATTATTATTCCGAAGTAGTTTTCCTAGATAAAAGTGGAGGATAAATGGGAAATGAGGGATAATCATACGACGGCCCTGCTGAATCCGGCTTCATGGATACAAAGGCTCACAGTTGAAAGTCAATTGGGGAACAGCGAGGTATGCGGTCAATTATTTGAATCGATCTATTTTTGACGCTCCATTGATCAGGATGATTTGTTTTGACTTTCCGTCATCCAAACCCTGCACAAATTTTCACTGATGTGTCATATCTGCTTGCACATCAGAATTTACCATATATTTTCGGACTTTATTTACTTTTGTTTAATTATACTTTGATATTATAGTTTAAATTAAACACTTAATATTTATTATTTTTTATTTATTGACTTTGCATTATATTATTATAATATTTTATTTTATAAGGATTCTAGATCGATTTCCCCCCTCCTCTCCTCTCCCTCCCTCTCTCCCCCCCCTCCCTCCTCCTCCTCTTCCTCCCTAAACACCCATTTCCCATTTTACCACTTAGGACGATATTTATTAATACTAAAATATTAATCAATCAATTATATTCCCACCCTCGTTTCGAACCTCAAGGACGATGTTTATTTTTTATTATTTTTCACAACCATGGGAGCCATAACCCGGTCACACACATGTGCTATATTTTGTCATACCATATTTATTAATTCCCATTCAGCCAAGAATTCATCATACGATAATAAAACTCTATCATATAACAAAATTGTCAAACACGGTATCACTTATATAAGAAATAATCGCATCATCTCACTCTATACATGTCTTCGATGGTAAAGACGATGTTTATTAATACTTAAGTATTAATTAATCAATTATAGATATTAAATTACATCAAATAAGATATTTAAAACATTTAGATTTTATTTGGTAATGGTTTTATAAAACAATGTTTAGAAATATTATTTAGAATCAATTTTTTTTAGCAAATTTTTTTTTTTTTGATTTAAATTAGCAATACATCGACAAAACATATACGAAAAATCGCTAAAAAATCATAAATGATGAAATAATAAAGATAACGAATCAACTCAAACCCATATATTTTGACATAACTGAATTCACACATTTCAAAAATTAATATCACACTAAAATTGTTCTACGACTTGTAATATATCAATGACCATCGACTGATTTTATCATTTTCATCGCACATACTACCATTCCTGATCAGTTCGTAAAATACAAATAAACACACCATAAGATGATAAAAAACCAAAACATCAAATCGAATAATTAACCATCCGTCAGACCGAGATGACAATCACATGCGCACCAAGACGACGATTAAATCACGAAAAAACAAATAAAAACTCTGTATCTATACTAATAAACCATTTTATCAGTTAAAAAAGATGCAAAGATAAAGTGAGAGATATGATTTGTGGGCAGAGAATGACAAAAACATCTCCTTACTTAAAAAAATCTAATAGAGAAAAAGTTGAGAGAAATTAAGACTAAGGTTTAGAGAGGTATTTGGTATGGATTGGAAAGAAAATAAGTATTTAGAATCAATTTTAATATTTTATAAAATATATTCTGGTTTGGTAATTTGAAATGTTTTTAATTGTAATATCAATTTATATAATCATTTTATAAAATATTTTTCTAAGAAATGAAAAATAATTAAAAACTCTAATTTAAGAATAAAAAATAGAAAGTTAAAATGTATTTTTCTTGAAAATTAAAAAAAATGTTTTGGAAGTATGGAATAGATTTCAATAAAAAAATAAGAATTGTGTGTTTAAAAAAACAAATTAGGAATGGAAACTTGGTAAGAAATTATTGTCATAATAGAAAAGAAAAAAAAAAAAAAATCACTGTAGGTAATCGTGACATAGCCGAGATGTCACCAGAAATAACTTTGCTCTTTTTTTGGATCAAAAAATGTTGATTGAAGTTGTTTTTTTTTTTTTAATTTTAGTATATAAGTGGTATGCATGGTCTTAGATGGTAGGCTTTGAAAGAGGATTTTAATTGATGAGAATATGTAATAATTGTTTGTTTAAAATTTGAATTTCTAATTTTATATGCTTGATTGATTTTTTTATAATTATCTGTGATAGTTTGACCAACTAGCACATATCTCGATTAATTTTTTTTTTATATCGAGATTATGAAGTTAATAATTTTTTATAATTATGTATGATAGTTTGATCGACTTGCACATATCTGGATTATTTTCGAGATTATGAAGTTAATAATTTTTATAATATAGTGGATAGTTTGATCGACTCTGCACGCGATGCCATTATTTTTTGGTATCAAGATTATGAAGTTAATACATTTTTATAATTATGTGTGATAGTTTGATCAACTTACACGTATCTTGATTTTTTTTATATGGAGATTATGAAGTTAATAATTTTTTATAATTATGTGTGATAGTTTAAACAACTTGCACGTATCTCATTATTACTTTATATCGTAGATTATGAAGTTAATAACGATTAAATCCTCTAATGGTGATAAAAGACTCAAGTTTATATATTTGTATTAGTTGTAATGTTTATTTTTTTGAAGAGAAAATTAATTTTTTTGATTTAAACCAATAATAGATAGAATAGAAACGTATAATTAAATTTGCTAAAAATCATAAATGATGAAATAACATTCAGTTAATAATATAATGAATTGATTTAAAACTTACATATTTGATAATTAAGTCTACATATTTAATATTACTATTGTTACAAGAATACCTATTATTTAAGCTGATTTGATTTGTTATCTTTGATTGAATATGCTTTATTTATCTAAATTGCTCATATACAAATTAACATAGTAAGAAGAAAAACAAAACATTATACCGAAACAATACAATCACATGGCACAACAAAAGATGACAATCACTAGTTGCAACACAAAAAAACCCATATGAAAACTCAAATTTATAAATCTATGTTTAATAAAAGGGAAAAAAATGGTTGAGCTATAAAAACCTCGTTTTTATACGCAGTAACGAAGTTTTATACCATTGGGGATAGCCGATTTTATCTTAGATTCAAGTACATTAAAATTTTTTATCTCAGAAAATATAAATTTGAAAATAAAAATTATCATTCTAACGATTTAAAACTCGTTCTTATAATGATAACGAATTTTTATATTGAAAAAACTACTGGTATATGAAAAGAGGTTATGAGAGAAAAGTTAAGAGAAAGGAATTATTGTAACATTAAAATTATAATTCAATGCAAATTTATTTTTAATCATTAGCTATGACATCACTCCCACCATCTCTTCCTCTTTGGAATATTAAACTCATCGGTCAAGTCACCTTAATTCAGAAGCACGTCTGCACGTGCAATTATTCCACATTTAAAGGCCAAGTAAATTAAAATATATAAATGGACAATGCTAATGCAATTATTCCACATGGCCATGACACGACCTTTTCTTTTTTTAATGTCCCATTAATAAAATTATAGTTACTAAAAAAATAAGGTGGGTGTTGAGGATCTTGAAATTGTCCATGGAGTTTCAATACTGGACAGAAACTAATTTGAAGTAGAAGAATCTTGAACAATCTAGAAAATGAAATAAATAAATAAATAAAAATGTCTTATATATGAATTTTTTTTTTTAGGTCATAAAGCGTTTCGGCATAGACTTACGTGATGCGCTGTAAATACACCTTTAAATCATATCATACTTAGATTAATCTTCATTCCAATCTGGGATTTAACTACAAAACTAAGAAATCATCACATAACACATCAGATTCTCGCCGAACTCGAGATTTGACTAAGCCTGTAGTTAATCGCAATCATCTCATCTATACGATCGATGCTCTTTCAATCTCGTAGATTAGAAATAATACATCAAATGTTTTAAAATCTTCTGCGACAAGGTTGGAAATTTTTGTTTTTGTTAAGGATAAGGAGGCAACGTAATTAAAATTGGCTATCTGTATTCGGATGTATTTTAATTTTTCAAAATAAAGAAATTGGTAAGTATTAGAAAAAAAAAATTCATTGTGATTCTAAACTTATTAATATGTTTTAAAAAAACACTAAGCATTTGATAAAATTTTAAAAATTATTTTTAATATATATTGAAGAATTAATTATAGCTGTTTTCTGCAAAGAAACACTTTAGATGATTCTCTTAAAACATTTATAGAAAAATATTTCCATTAAAAATGTTGAGTAGAATTATTGCAAAGAGTTAGAACTTATATATCAACGTATGTTATTTTGATGAATAATCTATAACATTGAAAAAAAGGTTCTTATGTTGAATTGAAAATAAAACATATATATAAAATTCCAAATCAGGATTATACTAGAACAAGATTTATACTTAACTATTTGATCAAAACTTTGTCATTCTCTCAACAATCAACACAAAACTACTTAAAAACTAACCATCGAACACAATCCAATATTATAACGAAGTCAGACAACCACGCAGCGATAGGTAGACGACAAAAACGTTAAAAACAGCGAAACAATAAAAACGCTCTTATTTAAAAAGGCAAGAAACCCATTTATGAAAATGAATGAAAAGTAATTTCAAGACAAGAATGACAAAAAAATACCTATCCTATCTAACGAATAAGAGCATGAAAGAAAAAACGGAAAGAACGATTAAGACTTCATATTTCCAATGAATAAGATTCGAAAAATCACTTTTAGATTTATTTTGTCAACAATACATCTTTTAGTTAAAAGTTTATTGTTTTTTAATTTATTTTAATTTTTGGGAGTGATAAGAACAATCATAGTTCATAATTTGAAGAAGGAGCCCCACAAATTGGCATGCATGAAGAGAACATGTGTGCTGGCTGTTGCTTCTCAAGCAATCTGTTCCTGTTTCCCCCTGCAGCCACATTGACCCCATAATATTGAAGCCTGCTGCTCCCTTGTTGAAAAAGATACCATAATTCACCATACCATATGTCTTCAATGGTACCCTCTAATTAATTCTAATTATGATATGAGAAAGGCGTTACATATATATATATATATTATAAAGTTAATTATATTAATTTGATCATAGAAAAGAGATGATGGGTGGTGGTGTGCTGTGGCCTAGCCACTTAACAGACCCATGGACAGGTTAATGTCTGTGTTGGAAAGCTGCCAATGATTCTGGATGCTGGTGTGTTCTCATTCATTATTACCCCACTTCCAAATTTCCATCATCAAAGTGTTTAATTATTAATGTTAATGTTTAAAGGTTTTGCCCCACCCACCCCATTAATTTGTAGGAGTGATTGGACTAAAATACTTTTTGAAAAACTCAATTTTCCAAATTGACTCATCCATTTTTTTTTCTAATAATATTATAAAATATATTTTCTATAAAATAACCAATTTTGTAAAACAATGTAAATATATGAAACAAAGAAGGGTATTTTTGTTCAAAATTATTTTTAAGAAAAATATTATGAAAATTCAAGATTATTTTGAGGTCTTTTAAATAAATATTTCATAATTTATTTTTATAGGTTTTATTTCTTTAATTCATTTCGTACAAAGATTTTCTTGATTTCTATCCCTAGAAGTGAGACTACTGATTATTATTAATTTTTTTATATTTGTAGAACAGTGTCATTCTTTTTTTAATCTTTAATATTTTTTTTAAATTTACAAATATTTATAATCAAATTAAATGATATTGTTTTTTCAAATGTCAAAAGAAGCCGAAAGGATATGGAAATTGTATAAAAAGAATTTATATCGTGTAGCTATGTTGTATGATCTATGATGCATCCTACTAGTTTTTTTTATGCTTTTAATTATCTCGTGATTTACTTTTCAATTTTAGAAAGTGTGAAAATAAAATAAATAAAAACCTATACAAAGTAAAATCTTGATATGAAAATTTTACGTACTATTTTCTAAAAATACAATTTAAAATGAAAATATTAAAATTTCAAATTATTTCTTAAATTTAAACATGTGAAAAAAAAATCTAAAATGGAAAAATTATTGTTCCTCTTCTAAATATACGTAAGTTATAATTTTGTAATATTACTATTGGTATTAGATTTTTGACGAAAGTGTTATATTAAATTACTTCATATAATGTTCTTAAAATATTATATTATCAATAATAAAATAAATAAGTAATATAGAGAGGCAACAAAATAATATGATTATAGAAAATGTTTGTTTTTGTGTACAAATTAACTTATTCAATTATAATATATGAGATTAGATTAATTTATATTAGAGAAGTAAAAATTGGGTAAAAGATACAACTAGAAGAATTATATATCTTCCTTTTTTCATTTTTTAAAATAAAAGAGAAATTCAGAAAAAGATATTGAAATTTTTTTGAAAAGAAATTAGAGAGGTGAAATAAATATGAAACTTCAATATGAAAAGGTGGGAGAGTAAAGGAAGGATATCAAGAAGAATTTAAAAGGGATAAAAAACATATTAATTTTTTCCTGATTTCCTTGAAGGGTATTTTCATCTTACACATTTTTTTATTCTTATACATCAATTATGTTAAATATAGGGACTTCACATCGGATATGAAAACTAAGTTTTAAATATTACATACATACGAATCAAAAAAATCTAAAAGTGTTTTACAATTTCTGCATCTTTTAAAATTCAAATTAGATAATGTTTGCATCATTGAAGATCAAAATATTTGTAAATACAGATATATTATTTCATTTCTGAATTTTATGGATATATTGAAACATCCATAAATATTGGTGAATATTTATACAAAATATTAATAAAACAAAATTATATAAAATTCATGAAAATAGTTTAATTTAAAAAAAAAGAAAAATATATATAAAGTAAAAGAGAATATATATATATATATATATATATATATATATATAATACCTGCTTTTCTATCATCGACATCGCCGCCTGACCCTATAGGGGCTATGGGCCGACGGTCGGGGTTGATCACCGAACTTGCAACCCGTGACCGGGAAGGATGGTCTCGACGAGGCGCCACGTATCTGCCACATGCCTAAGCTATTTTCTTTCTTACTGAAAGCGAAAGAATTCAACTCGGCTGGATTTACGAGCATGATCAGACACCTTTCTCGGTGATTGCTTGGCATTTATAGTGAATGACTTTCTTGTTTGATGTCGATATTTACGCCTCCCCATTGGGCAGGGACCTTTCTTCTTTATCGCAACCAAATATTTAGAGGATAATTAGAAGGCCGAACGGAGGGATCCTACTTTCCTTAATTGATATCGGTCAATATGGAGTGCTTCCTTTCTTACTACCACTCGCGCCGATTACCCGTCACCGCTCGCCCACCGGTCTTAAGGTTTTCACCCCGGCCCAAGCCTCGGGGGGGAACCAAGACATCGGGCAGGGCCAAGTTCCCGGCAGAGGCCTTTTTCCTCGCAGTTCCTGAGGACGCGCCAACCCGCTTCAAGGCTCCGCTCCCACCGGCTCGCCTGCGGCTACTTTTATTTAGGGCACCATCACATTTCTCACCGCTTGCCAAAGCGAAGCCAAGTAAGGGCTAAATCGCTTTCGCTGATCGAGCCATTAGTTTCACGTGGCCAAACAGGTTTGTCGATTCAGCTTGTCGCCACCGTGCCGGTGATAATGATGACTTCTCTTGATTTTGCATCTCTTCTCCTCTGATGTTCCCAGCTTGAGCCAACTGCACTGCTCGAATCATATTCCCCTTGTTCTTTAATCATTCTTATCAGTTTTCTCTTTCTAGTCATTGCTCTTCAAACTCCTTTCTCTTTGTGACTCCTTAATTTTGCTTTCTCAAACTTTCCCCGACTTCATCGCGTAGATCTGGTTCCGGGTGATTTCACTATCTCGTCTCGCCTCGGGAGGCTGTTTCTCGTGTCCCTTCCCCCCGGCCTCGCACGCCTTCTTCTTCTTCCCGTACGTGGTCCTAAGGGTCGCGGTGTTTATCCCTTCTTCCCACTTTTCGGGCCTGGACCTGCCTTTGCACGTTGCTCGTTCTCCCCTTATACTTACTCAATCATGCTAACTTCCTCTGCTCCGGGCCGTCCCGCTATCATTATGGATCAAGTCCCTTCACGGTCCCTTCTTCTCATGGAAGCAAGGGTAAGGTCGCTGAGATCAGATCCCTGGCGGCTTTGCCTACTGAGGGCGTATCAGGCATTGCACGTCAAGCCGCTGGCCTCCAATGAGTCAAACGCTCTTTTGACATAATTTCGCCTCTCGCTATAGGGACTCCCTTTGTGTTCTGGCCTGCGCCCGACTTTCTCACTTCCGCCACACCGCCTAAGTGCTAAAGATATCCAGCCTTCTCGAGGCGGCCGAATGGCCTCCGCTTCCTTCCTCGCAGATCTTTATCGTGCCGCCTTCGCAACATCAATGTCCCGTCTAAATTCCAACTTTCTCCCCAACTTCGGGCGCCCCGTTCTACTGTCACTTCAAAGATAAAGGTCTCGGGGTACCTAGCATTGCGTTGCTCTTAGACTTCTTTAGCGTGAAGGAGTCCGCGAAGGGCTTTCTCTCTGCGACATCTCCAGAACGCCTAATGCCAAGCCGACATTTCTATCTTCTCCTGCCTTCCCACAAACACCTAAGGAATGGTATTGCGGGTGAAATTTTTTTGGGAATATAATCCTACGACCACAGAAGACACGCTTGGTATTCGACCGACTGCCCCCCGAGAAATCTTCGAGCTTCCAAGCAGTTTAATCGTTTAGCTACGACACTCGGCGAGGTGTGTTCTAACTTTGCTTTGGCTTCTGCGGCGGGTCTTCAGTATTTGCCTCTAATCTAGCCCCCGAGGTCAAGAGGTGAAGCTGGTTGCTGATATACTCGCCACTTTGAGTCATTAGGTCGGACATTCCCCGGCCTTCGCCCTGCTCTTCTGCCCTCGGCCAGGGTCTCTCTCGCCTCTCATGAAGACTTCTCGGTGAGGGGCCTTAGTCATGAAACCCACTGAAGAGCTTCAAGCCCTAGTCGAAGTCGCTGGCAAAGGGAAGCAAGAGTGAGCATTGCCGTGAAGCTCAAAGTTCCCTCGAGCAAATTCTACGATTCTGCAAGGTCCCTGAGGTCAGAGTGCCTTCACCATCGACCGCTAAAGGGTAGGGGCCGCTCCACCAAGTCCTAGCGAGAGGCTCGCGCCTCCATCCGCGGGCCTTCGAGGTGTCTAAGGTGGCAAATCGAAACTTCCTGTGGAGGAGCACCGAGCCTCTCTTCTGCTCGGTCCTCGCGCAAGACTTTAAGTGTCCCCACGACAATCGGAGGGCGCCGAGGGAAGGGTTTCTTTGAACTAAAAGGGAGGAGGATCTTTATTCGCACTGAGTCATTGGCCACTGTGGCCGTGACGTCCATCCTATAGGATTATGATCTCAGGAGGGCGGATGCCATGTCTGTTGAGGATGTTCTGGCCTTATCGCTTCAGGGAGCATCCATTGTATGTCCAGACGCCCTTATTTGTTTGTCCTATCTTTGATTTCGATTTGCCCTTACCTTTGTCTTGTTCCTGCAGGTGGCTACCTATGTGAAGAGCTTGGTGAAGAGGGCTTGTCTTCGAGGGTCCCGCCAAGGCAAGCAGGAGCCGATAAAGCTCCAGAGGTCGCTCCCTTAACCCCTAGGTGCAGGAGAGCTTCGACTCCGTGGAGCCTGGCGCAAATATATCTGAGCTTGGTGATATAGCGATGCATAGATTCGACTTGGCGCATACCTGACTCAAAATCGCGAGCTGCTAAGGAACAGGAGAGTAGTAAAGGCTCGAGATGTCGAGGCTACTGCTTATGAGTCAGGATGGTCGAGGATGAGCCGTAGATCACAGTGGAGTGGCTTCAAAGACTCGCTAGGGCGAGCCATGGGTTGTCGGATATACCGGGATTTGTAGCCAGTTTTAATCAGAAGAACTCGCAAGCGGTTAGAGACGAGTCGAAGGCTCTTAAGACCACGACCTTGAGCCAGGTTTTCCAAGAGATCTTTGAGGCCGAGAGCACAGTGGGGCGCCTGACCGATGAATGTCAGCGGCTTCGGTTTAATTCTCCAGAGGCAAAGCAGCCTTAGCGGCTCGGGAAGGAAGGGGTGATCGCCGAACAGGGATGAAGCATGCACTCATGGGCCCCACTTGGCTCTTTAGCGTAAGGCTTCAAGGTCTACCCAAGTTTGCATTTCCTGACCCTGCCCCGGGCTGACTTGACGAGACGGGGAATCGAATTCCAACAGGAAGATGACCTGGTCAGTTCGTCGACCTACCCCGTCTTCCAATACTTAGGCTTTTTCTGTTATTCTTCTTCACTTTGGTAATCTTTGGCCCTTGTAATGACAATTTTGACCTTTATTGAAACGTTGATTCGTATATTCATGCTCTCTGAGTCTTTTGCTTTTTTCACCCTTTTTATGGTATCCTCGAATGGATTGAATCTCTACCATCCTCGCCGCAGCTGGCCACGCGACCTCGATGGTCGAAGCTACAGTCCCTAAGCCGGGTCTCATGGTTCTTTGAACCTGAGCTATATAGCTTCTTAGGAACTGAGCTACGTGGGCTCTTTACAAACTGAGCTACTGTCTCGTGGACTAACTTCAGCTCCGTGTCTCCTTCGGACTGGGCAGACCGTATGGTTCTTAATATCCAGCCCGGCTCCCGAGCCGAGATACGTGGCACTTTACTATCCGAAGCCCGGGCTCCCGACCGAGCGCCACGCGGGCTCTTTTCGTTGAGCCGCTGCGCTCTTCAATATTCAAGCCTGGCTCCCGAATCGAAGCATGGTTTTGGCTGAAATGCATAAATTTCAATATCCGAGCTTCGCTCGAACCGAGCTACGTGGGTTTTGTTGAGCCAGCGTGGTTTCAAGATCCGAGCCCGCTCCTCAATCCGCCGCTGGCTCCTAAAATAAGCTACGTGGCTATTTTATATCCGAGCTCTCGCTCCCCGAATCAGTTACGTTTTGCCGAAATGCATGGTTCTTCGATATCTCGAGCTCCTCGCCTAATCGAAGCACGTGGCTCTTTTACTCAAGCCTTGGCTCCTAAATCGGAGCTACGCGGGCTTTGATATCCGAAGCCTCGCTCCCTTAACCGAAAGATGCAAATTTATATCCGAGCTCTGGGCTCGAACTTAGCTACGCGGGTCTACGAAGGCGCTGCTTCCTTCGATATCCGAGCCTGCCCCGAACCGAAGCATGCGCTCTTCTTTGCCGAAGCCTTCAGGTTTCATATCCGCCTTAGCTCATGAACTGAGCTACGCGGGTTTTCGCCTTTCCTTCCTCGGGAAAGCGAAACGTGGTTTTAATGTCTATCGAGAATCTGAACAGATCAAGGCATTCCCTGCGCGCCTGCGCTTTATAAATAACCGCCTCTTCATGGTGTGTTATAATTCCGCCTCCAACCTCTTCTTTCCTCTCTCTACAATTGGTCTGAAGCCAGATACGGTTAAAGCCTTCGTGGTTTGATTGCCACCGCCCGAGTTTGTTTCCAGGTCGTAGCTAACGCTTGCTCACGCTCGCCATTTCGTAGAGTTGCGTTGTTCCCTAGTCCTCTAGTCAGGAGCTATGTTCCCCTTGCCCCCCATTTGATGGATTTCCAGCTCGTGGTCACGCTAGAAGTGTGCCCGCTTGAATGCTTAAAGACCTGCCCTTCCTCGCTATACCTCCTTACCTATTTTCTCCTTCTCCTTCTTTTTCTTTTCTCTTTCTTATGGTTTTCGCCTTGACTGGGTGTTTACCGATTGTGATTTTATGAGATGTATAGAACGGATTTGTTGATTGTAATTTTCTAAGATGTGGAGAACGACTTTGCTGATTGTAATTTTCTGAGATGTAGAGAACGACTTTGCTTATTGTAATTTTTTGAGATAATCAGAATAAAAGACACTTTTTGAAACGTGTGTACTATTCCCCGATGTTTTTTTCAGATCTTCCTGGGCCCTTCCGAGTCCCGTTGTGTTTGACTAACCAAGCCTCTCGACTTTTCTTTATGATTTCCACGGTAAAGCTCAGAGACCAAAATAAGCAAAATCGTTATTTAAGCGAAAGTAGAATTGTTGTGTTTGCTTAAGGTACAATCGAGGTTTACGTGGGTAAACCGCTTGAGGTGCTCGCATTCAAAAATGGTTTTCTCCTCCTCCGCTGTGAGTCTGCAGTTTCTAGGATGGATTACTAGTGATACGATATAGGGTCTATCACGCCCCCGATCCCGGCCCGACCCGATTGGCGGATCCGAACCGAAGTCCGGGGCGCGATACTATCTCGTACCATAATCGTATTATAATCGACCGACTCCATCGACCGCTTCTCGCAGCTGCATCAGACCTTCGTAGATACAAATACCATAATAACAAAAATCACTTATGATATATACAAAGAACTACCAACGGAGGTGTCCATCACAATCTATACACATATAGCGTAGTCCTAATCTACTTCAGGCAGATGCGGCAATTTTCATTACAAAACATCGTGATTGCGAAGTAGGGCGCTCGTGAGCACCTATCTCCGAGTCGGGCCGCTTAACGATGTGGAATGTCCCGTCCTCTATATCCTTGTCTTCGCTCCAGACTCACACCTGATTAAACACTCGCGCTGCCTTACGCTTAATGAACATAAGCATGGACAATCCCACCAATGGCGACGGGCCACAAGCTTATACATATGCATGATTATATATATCTAAACATTTTTCATAACGTAATTCCTTATCATCCGATATTCCTATCGTGATGTCAATCTTTTCTATTACATGTTCGGCGTCTTAGCACTCATTTATTTATACTTTTGTGTATTCCATTTGAGTAATTTTTATATTCTGATATTTGTCTTTTGGTTCATCTTTCACGCTTGTTATATGTCTTTCAATGTTCCTATTCTTTGTCAAGTTACATAGCATGTCTCTAGTCTATGTCTTTTCATCTTTCTGCTCTATGATTTATCAGATTCTTCACTTCATTTGTACTATTGTATACTTTCCTATTATAGGTGTTCATCTCAGACTTTCTATATCCTCGTTATCCCGTACTATTCCTATACTTCATATACATTTGTATGTTCTTATTCTATCTATCCTATACTTCGTGCTTTGTATACTTTTTATTACTTTTTTTCTGTTCATATACTTATTTTCATATCAATTTATACTGTACTACTTGTTCTTGTAATTGTCTGTACTTTCATCGCATAGCAGAGCTATGCTTCTCATATCGTCATCATATCTTCTATACATATCATTTCTTTTGGTTTCAAGTCTCGCAAATACCTTAGAAGTGATATCGAAAACTATGTGTACCAAGGTACTATCACCGGCACGAGGCGTTGATTTCTGACCCCAATACCCGAAGGTATCATCAATCGCACGACAAAGGACCTATGTCATATGCTGCCGTACCCAAGGTACTATCACCGTACGAGGCAAAGCACCGTCTATCAGGGTGACCCTCGCGGCCACCTCGATCCAAACGGGATCTATATCATCCCACCCAAACGGCCTCAATATCCGTCTATGAATATGCCGCAGCAGAATCAGATCTTCCCTATAGCATGCCATTCATCCCTCTACTCAGGTCCCAAGGCATAATCACTTTATTACATTTTCTCTATTATTGTATTTCATAAAGTATTTAATAACTATCATGATTATAATTGCTTATGCATATATACTAATAATACTTACCTCGTATTAATTCCTCATATCCGTAGTTTCATAATAATGCTTCATATATCTATATATTACATATAGTCTCTGAGCACTTTCTATATCATTTCATACATTTCTACTGCGTATCAGCTATTCTTGTACTTTTTACATTCCTATCATGTAGGTTTACTCATTCACATTTTCATGGCGTACTTATCATTTATGCAAATGTTCTATTCCTACTTTGTCATCTTTTAATTTTCCATTGTTCCTTATCATCATGCCTTTCTACCATGTGTTCCTGTGCATGTTCCATCTTATTCCTTTCGGTATATGCCCATCATATATCTCATCATTTACATATTCCTGTCATGTCTTTATCTATATTCATACTTTCTATGGTTTCTATCATGTTCCATCTATCTGCTCATGTATGACAACTCATATGCCCATGCTGATATAATCTCATATCCATATGTGCTCATCAATTGGTACTTTCACCATCTATTCACAAGGACATATCCCATCACATCTCATCACATTCATCACATCTTAAGTGACTCATACCCATCATATCTTATGATTACATCCCCATATTAATAACACTATATTCATGTTTTATGAACAGGTCTGGTTACACAATGTACATTTCACTCCTGCTCATGGTCCAAGGCAACTTCATATACTAAGTACAAGATGCATGAAATCACACCAATTCATAAGAGTTCTTATTCTCGCGAACTATTTTAATAAGATTTGTAGAAATCAATCCAACTGACTATCCGAACCACGCTGAAAAGTATTTTCATGCCAACTAGTCATTTTGACCGATTTTCAAAGACGCTTGTGGCTTTACTAATTTTCCGGGGTCTTAACTTCATATTTCGACACTATGTCCCGCGATCACAAAGTAAGGTGCCGGCGGCCTATTCCGAACTGGAATCACCCAATTCGAGCACCCTGAACTCAAGCCACGTCCGAAACAACCCGGACTTCTCTATGTTCAACACCGAAACCAGAATTTGGTTCAGACATGGTCCTACTTTGGAAAGCAGATTTTTGGGGCCACTTAGAGTCACAATTTGACAGACGTTTACTTCTATATTATTACTTTTCCTCGTTCATTTTGACTGTTACTTGAATCAACAATCTCTGATGTAAAGTTAAATGCAAAGAAGGAGAAAATGGCAAACATTTAAAATTGGTTTGAAATTGGGAAACAAATATCACATGTAATGGTAAGTGACAACCCAATATGTACCGGTACGTTGGGCTCAAATGACCAGAATCCCAAATTGTACTGGTACAAAGTTCAGGTTGTACCGGCGCCATGTCACAAATTGTGGCTCAAAATGCGTGTTTTCTACCCATTTTTCCATATTTTATGCCCATAAGTAAATCCTATATTTATATACACTGCCAAGACCACTCCTAAATTCATCTCGACCTCTCTCTTTTATACTCACAAATCCTCTCTTCACTTCTTATCTTCTTTCAAAGACTCCATTCATGTGAATTACTAAACCCATTTCTTTATATGGATCCTAACCCATACATAACCCTAATATAGATTAGTTAGGTTTATTCTAAACCCCAACTCAATTACTTGCCCTCGAGCTATGAATCCATCCTCAAAAGAGAGAGGGATTTCTATGTGCCTGGTCCTATTCAAGGTTTTACTAAGCTAACTTTAAGAATTCTAGGTTAGAAGAAATCCTAACAAAACCCTAGGTTTTTGGGAACAAACTAATAACCATGCAATTGTATGGAAAACAATTCCAAGCTTTAAAAGCCCTTGTAGTTCCATACCTTAGCTTGATCTTGGCTTCTCTTCCTCTTCCTCTTCTTCTTCTTCTTCTCTTTCTCTTCCTCTTCTTCTTCTCTTTCTCTTCTCTCCTTCTTCTCTCCCCTCTCTCTCTCTCTACGATTTGGTATCTCAAAAATGAAAGACCAATTTGCTCTTATCCCATATTTTTGTTAAGGCCATGTTTGGCCAAGTCAAGAAAACTCATTTTTTTTGTTTTAACTTTTCATTTTTGCGTCTTGGTCCCCCATTTCTTCCCTATTTGCACCATAACTTATTCCTAAATTCTAGTTTGGCATATATCTTGGCTTTATTATTTTTAGTCCTTATGGTAAATTAACACTTTACCTCCTTTCCTCTCACACTCTGATTTATCGCTTTATTCTAAAATTTCTATTTAGTTTTTAATATACCCTAAACAAGTCCGAAAACTGCTAGGGTATATTTTGGGATGTTACAGGGTCCTTCCCACCGGGTCCCAATTTCCACAGGAGCAGGGTCCTTCCTCGTCGGTAGGAGTTTCTGAGTACCAGTCGCCGGCTATAAAATAGGCCCGACCTTCCAATCACGCATCTTGTCAGTTTTCTACGGTAGTCCCTACGTCGCAGCTTGCTCACGCTCTTCCAGAGATCGAGGTTTACGTGAGAAGCCTCGCGCCAGATTCGCGAACTGACCCTGGGTGTGACTTCTAAATTTCAACCTCAATAGGCTACCGCCAGCCGAATGCCAAGGCGAATAGAGTTTCTCGAGTTGCAGACTTGCATGTAGTTCTGTATGCCCATAGTACCTTTGGGAGGTATTCCTTTGTAACACCCCAAAAATACTTTAGAATTTTTATAATAATTTTGATTATATATTCTGGGTATAAATTGAGCCAACTTGGGTTTTTCCAGGAAAATTGATAAATTGTTAAATAGTGAAAACTGAAATGAAAATTCGAGCATATGATTAAGTATTATATGCTAAAATGAGAAATTGATGGAACCCGAAAATAAACCTAAGTGAAAAAGGGCAAATTTGGAAATTTGTAAAATGAGGACCTAAGGGTCAAATGATAGCTCAAATTCTATTGTGAAATAAATGATAAATGAAAGTGAAATGAAAACCAATAAGTGAGAAAAATGCCAAAAATGAGAAATGGGTTTTTGTGTAAGCCAAACAAGGCTTTAAGGGAGAAAGAAGACCACATTTGTCTTGAAAGAGCACATTCAGGCAAAAATGTGTGAGAGCTTGAGAGAGGAAAAGCTAGGGTTTTTGTGTGAAGATCAAAAGATTGGTGTGATTATTCCCTTTTTGCTCAAGATCTTGCAAGAAGAAAGAAGGAAGAAGCTAGGGCAAAGAGTTCCAAATGATTTGAGGTATGTAACCAAACCTTAAAGTTGTATTTGATAGAAAAACCCTAACTATCCATGGGTTTTGCCTATGGTTGGTTTGCAGGGATGGTATTTGGATGTCATCGAGTGATTCATGATGTATTTTGAGTTTTGAGAATTTTGTGAAAAATCGGTGAAAAGGGAAAACCGTAAAATCGGCATCACTTCGCCCTTTGCCGCAAAGGGAAGTGGCACCTCGCCGCGGCGAGCCCTACCCGAGGAGGGTCGTCGTCGTGGAGAGGCCAAAGGGCCGTAGTTCCCTCGTTCCGCTAAGGCGTAGCTCTACTACGCCGAGGTGAAGTGCTTTGGCCGCAGCAGCGTACTCCCATGTCAAGGGCGAAGTCACCGTTTCACAAGGGGTAGTTTTTGGATTTTTGTCTCCGAACACCTCGTTATTGTACCCCGATAGTTTAAGGACCTTAATATATGATTAATAAGGGTTCAAATAAGGATAATATTAAATGAAAAACATACTGTACCTCATCGCCTCGGCGAGTTTGTCTTTGGGCAGACTTAGTGTCTTAACCCAAGACCGATAACGAAAATTAATCGACATTCAATAAAAATGTATAATAATTGTTTATCCACTAAGAGTGACATGATTGTTATTGACTAGGGATGGGTGAGGATCACTTAACCTAGGACTGAGATCGAAGGGATGGAAACTAGAGTTGACAGCTTCGGTTTGTTCACTGACTCTATCCTTATTTCAAGTGTTTTGGTAGTATACCAAATAAATCTGAAATGATTATAAGGAATGAGTATATCTTTTGAATGATATTACGAAAGTGCATATGGATTTGAAAAAGATAATTGAAATGATTGATGGCTTAATTACACGTGAAAGATTAATCGAATTGTAAACTAATTGGTCAATTTCGACATCTGAATTGAATCTATATACCAATGACCATGATGCCCCACCTAAGTATCCTATGAAGGCACCCCGAAATTGTTCAATGTCCCACTTGACGGGATGCACCAATTGACATCCGTCATGATGACGTATGACATCGAAGAAATGTCCCACTTGGCGGGATGCACCAATCGACATCCGTCTTGATGGAGTATGAAATTTAATTACCACATGTCGGGGTACACCACCTATCCCATGATGAGACTAATTTAGAAATGTGTACACATTACCGACGATAAAAAGGACAGCATCTACCTAATGTGAATCCGTCATGAATGGGAACGTTTAGACAAAGTGAAATAATGAACTTCTAAGAGTGTAATGAGATTTGAAACTAAACACATTTTTAAAAGTGTAATGCTTGAATATCGTAATTGAATTGTGTATGATTTAATGCAAGAAAATGCATATTTATATGATCAATGATTTGTAAAGTGAAAGCATGTGAAATGAATAATATTGAGTATAGTTTGATATAAAAGGCATGATTTTATGATAAATTCATGTCAAGTTAAATTGGAAAATTGGAATAGAACCGTATAGAACCACTAAGCATGAAAATGTTAGCCGTAGTTTTTATCTATGCCAGTTTCGAGTAAAAGGCAAGACCAAGAGTAAGAAGCGTAGAGCGTCATGAGAAAGTTACTACAGATAAGGTATACCCCCCGCCATATGCATATCATCTCTTTCAACACATGTTATTTGTGAACCAAAGGGTTAAACTCTGAAAATGTGTTTTGTATATCGTTTTGTAAAGGCATGACACGCCATTTTGTAACCAAATTGTATAAGAGTAAATGTTTATGGGCCTACCATTTGAAATGCTTCCGTGTAAATGAGAATTCTAAAATGAAATGACGTAAATAAAACGTTTTGATAAGCACGCACAAAAAACGACGGAAAACCGCTCCGATTCAAACCGCCATTCGCCGCCGGATTCGAAATGCAACATTTTGAAAAAGAAAATTTAAGAAAAAGGTAAATAAAAAGAATTAACCGAAAGGCCCTCGGTTTCGAACGATCCCATTATCTCGGCCATCCGCTCGGATCGCTATACAAAACTTAGTCTTCACACGCTTTGAGAGTCCTTATAGTAATTCGTTGTTCGTTAGGATCATGATGAGTCGGGATGAATAGTACTTTTTATCCGAGCTCACAAGAAAAGCTAATCTCCTCGGCTATCTAACTGCTTTATCATTCGATACGTAGCTTTTGGACCTCGGGGAACCCATGACATGGACCGCCAAACGAAGTTGCTCACTTTTTGCTCGGTGATTGTCGCCAATGGCTTGGCCTTAGCCCATTTAGTGAAGTAGCCCACTTCTAAAATAGCAAACTTGCACTGACCCTTCCTAATGGGCAGGGGCCGGAGTATGTCCAATCCCCACTGTTGAAAAGGCCAGGCTGCAACTCGAGGCCGCAAGGCTCGTTGGAGATGAGATCTTGGCATGCTCTTGGCAAGTTTTGCACTTTCTGACTAATTATGTGGCATCTTTGAGTATCCTGGGCCAGTAATACCCGTGCCTAAGGGTTTTTCTTGCCAAGGCCTGAGCTCCGAGCATGGCTGCTGCGCATGCCTCGTGCACCTCTCTCGCACGTGAGTTGGCATCCTCTCTCCTATGTATTTGAGGAGGTGTGGAAAAGCCCGCTTATGCTGGTCCCTCAAGAGAGCGACCGCCAGACCTGCCCTTAGTTTAGGTGCTTCCTTCTGACGCTGGGCAATATCCCGCTCGGGCAGTAGTTCCCGATGGGATCCATCCACCGGTCATTGGGAGGACCTCGTCGCTGTTGACATCTATTGAAGGTTCCATGAGGTGCTCGACCGAACCAAGGTCACCTAAATTTTCATGCCAACATGTTATTTAGCTGTAATAGTCCCACCCATGAATTCCTAGCTCGTGGATGTGTCTTACCCGAACCCGCCAGCACTTAATTTTTTGAGCAACCTGCATCTTTCCTGGATAACTGATCATCTTCTCGCCTTTTGCTTCGTAGTCGTCTTCTATCTATTTTACCACTAGCCGAGAATCGTCAAGATACCTCCAGCTTGGACGCCTCCATAGAGAGCGTGGGCAATAGTCCAAAGAATGACGGCCATATTCAAATATTGGGCTTGAGGCCTGAATCGAATCTAAGTGCATATTCCATGTCAATCCCATCCGGGAGTGTCAGAACTGTCTTGCCCCACTGCAGACATGCCCGCATCACCACAATTCACGGGAGGCCTGACGAGCCTGGCACAGTGGGCTCTACCGAGGTGAATTTCCATGATGAAGTCCGCCAAAATTTCGTCTTGATCGTTGTTCTTGGCTTGTACCTACGCCGAACTCACTCAAATTTCTATGACCCATTTCACCGCTTTCTAGAGGTTTCGGTTTGAAAATATTTACTTCATCGGGTGTTTTGTTGGGATTTCGATAGTGTGGGCTTGGAAGTACATCCGAAGTCTTCTGGCGGTGGTGACCAATGCTAGGACGACCTTTTCCATCTTCGGGTACCTTTCCTCCGCTCCTCTCAGAGCTCCTACAGTAATAGATCGATCAAGCCGTTTGTCCCATTCTTCCCACCATGACACTAGTCGAGAAACTGGAGAAGGCCAACAGAGGTGAGGAGTTCCTCCTGAGGGACTTACCGTATCACTGGAGCTCAAGTAGGTTTCTCACCAGAACACCTCTTCACAAAATAAGTATCCCATTGAAAGCGCCTTTTCGAATTTGAAAGAAGGGCTGACACTTGCTCACGTGATCTGTATTAATAAAGTGACCTTACAATTATTCTCCTAAGCA
The DNA here is from genome assembly GCA_016808115.1 of Tetrastigma voinierianum. Taxonomy (NCBI): domain Eukaryota; kingdom Viridiplantae; phylum Streptophyta; class Magnoliopsida; order Vitales; family Vitaceae; genus Tetrastigma; species Tetrastigma voinierianum. Next base: position 676,922 of record JAEQBH010001021.1, read on the forward strand.
GGCTACTAACTTCTTAGTGCTCGAGGACGATTTATTGCCTATAATAACCTTATTTTGTCTCGGATTTGCCTCATTCCATGGCTGGCTGACTATGAAACCCAAGAACTTCCCCCGTTGTGACTCAAAGCACACTTGGTTGGGCTTAACTTCATCTTGTAGTCCTCAAAGACCCTAACGCCGCTAGGTGGTCGACGTGAGCCTACCTCGACGAATCCTTACTAGCATGTCATCTATATACACCTCCATGGATGTCGACCATTTCCCCTCGAACATCTTGTTTACTAGCCTCGATAAGTGGCTCGACATTTTCAACCTAAAAGGCATCACCTCGACAGCAATATGTCCTCATTCAATCACGGGCGAGGTCTTCCTCGGTTGTTAGGGTCCATGCTAACTGTCAGAACCGAGAAAGCCGCCCATGAAGCCGAGGAGTCAGGGTTCGAGGTGGCATCTACTATGAGGTCGATCCGAGGTAATGGAAAACCCGCTTCAAGCAAGCTCATGACATCGCAAAATCAAACGGGCAGGTCACTGACTGGCCATTTTCATTTTCGACGAGAACCACGCTAGCCACCCGCCTGGTAATCCACCTCCAGCATAACTCGCTTGGAGGAGTTTGGTCGACCCTCTTCATTGATCGCTTTGCCTCTCCGAGGCGACCTTCTTCTCTTATGTTTGATGTGTTTGAAGGAGGGATTGACATTTAGTCGGGTGATGATTGGCCGGGTCAATTCCTCCCATGTCCTCTGTTTCCAAGCGAATACTTCCATTTTGCTCAAGAAGGAGAGAAGGTCCTCGACATCTTCAATAATGGATTTGATGTGTTGCGTGTCTCGCTAGTCGCCAAGTCAGACGCGTTCAAATTTTCCGAGGGGTGTCTGGTCGTGTCTAGTTCGCCTCTCATCGTAGCTCATTCGTATGATCGCTTCATCGCTTACTTCATTGACGCCAAGTAGTACCCGGCTATTTGTTAGTCTCTCGTGCCTTTCCTACCCTATTTTCAGGAATTTGACGACCATAAGGATAGCGAGGGGATCACTTTACAAGGTCGGTGTGAGGCCCGCTTCACAACATGTCAGACGTCGATGGGGGCTTCCACAGCGAGGAATTTTTGTCATTGTTGTGGCTTCATACGGGGGCCCCTGAGTGAGTAATCGGGTTGTATTGATCGTAGGCAATTTCTCTCTCCAATATCCCCTGCGCTGCCACCACCAAGCTACTTTCCAATGCCCATTTTGTCGCGCCGACGCCAAGACAGATGCCGGTCGAAGCCTGTCGATCAGACCTCATGGACGACAATGAATACAACCTTATCACCGGGCCGTCATCATGGGTGTCAGCCTTTCGTGCCGGGCCATCCGAGAAGGCGGTGGTATCCAATCGAGGGAGCTTGGACACGGCCCTCGCACATCTAGTGCCCCCGGCTCGTCAGTAGTGAGCCTTCCTGGTTGAATTAGACTCCCCACCACCGGCGAACCCCCTGGAAATCACATTGATTTCCCGAGGTCACGATCCGCCAGGGCCTACCGACGAGGTGGTGGAGGAGGTGCCTCGCTCGATCTTTCGGAGATATGTAATGTATGATGTCCACGCGCATCATGAATTCGATTTCTTTTTCAATTGAATACGCTCATCTATCTCATAACTGGGTGGATCTCTATGGAAGTCTCAATACTTGGTCATGTCTCTTTCGTCGGGTCCGTCTTTATTCGAGATGGTCATCTTAAAACTTCTCAAAATTCAGATAGGACTTGAGATACCGAGGCCGTTAGGGGGTGAACTGCTGAGGTGGATATCGCGGCTGTAGCTTGGGTCGTGGACCTAAGCGTCCCTAACGTTGCCTTCTCTTCGGGAGATCGACCGCCTCTCCCCGCCTCCGTGGGACTGCCTGCCTCTTCGTCTCTTAGGCTTCGGTCCAAATTTTTTCTCATCCTTGCTTTTCTTCTTTCACGCCGAAGAGCCCCGCTAGGACATAAGGGCCTTCTTGTCGCTGATGTACTTCTCGCCATGAGCACCTTTGGCCATGCTTGCTCGAGGGTTCTTCGAGATGGAGAACATTAGGTCTTTGGATTGTATGCCTAGCCGCTATAAAGGCGGTGATGGCGAATTTTTCATCTGGGGTTTCCGCCCTCAATGACTTTGAGTTGAACCTCTGAACGTAGGACCTTAGGTTTTCTTGAGGCTCATATGGTCGCCAGGTGGTAGCCGCCCACACGTCCGGCCCGATGAATGGACACTTAAAAGCAATGGAGAGTTCCCAAAGGACGAGACTGAAATGTGGAGCCTCGCTGAACCATGCTAAGGCTGAGCTTTTAAGAGTGATGGCAAAGGCTTTGCATCTCACGGGGTCTTGGTATCCATGTAGCTCCATCTCGTTTTAGTTGGTGTTGAGGTGTGGTCTACTCGGTCCTCATTCCATCGAAAGCTTCGACGGCGCATCAACTTCTATTGGAGAGGAAGTGTAACACTTGGCCGTGAACGGATTCCGCTGCCGTAATTAGAGCGTCCATGGAGACCGGGGCTCAAACTCTTATCGCTCACGTGGCTGAGCTCTTGTTGGATATCCTGGAACCTTTCCTCCCAAGATCGTTCCTCTTTTCCACTCTGATGAGGGTTCGGCTCTTCACCTCCATCGTCCCTATCAAGTGTTCCTTTCATTTCGATCGTCTCCAGGGGGTACGTTGGGATCCTACCCTTTGGTTCGGCTATTTTCTCCTCTTCCATCATTGTCTCGGGGGGCGCCGAGGTGTTGTTGCTCCCTCCCGTATGGTGTCGCGCCTCCATGGGCCCGTTTGTCTGGCCCTATGGTCACCGACTGGTCTGTGAGCCCACTAACTCTCTCGCACAAAGGCGTTGATCGACGGTGATGGAGGACCTCTATCTCGTTGCTAGCAGCTTGTAGAGCTCCAAGAATGTCTTATGGTTGCTTGCTGTCAACATCGCCTTCATTGGCTAGTCTCAGATCCTCGTGGGGCCGCGTGACTCTTGCTCATGTTTCGAAGCCGATACCATCGCCACCAGAAATCGCTTTATTTTGCAAAGGAATAGTCGTTCCCACAGACGACGCCAAACTGACGGTGCTTTTTCTATCGCTATCAGCCGGAGCCTATGGTTATGTAGTCATTTTTTTGGCCGATCACCGAATAACCCGTAACCCTGACTGGAAGGATGGTCTCGCGAGGAGGCGCCCGATCCATGTCAGCTTCGCTTTATTTCTTATGCAAAGCGAGCACTAACCGGCTACGCGATATGATTGTATACCTTTCTTTGGTGAAATTGCTTGGTATTTATAGTGGATGACTTTCCTTGTTGGATGATGATACGACGTCCTCCCAATTGGGTAGGGGTCTTTTCTTCCTTATCGCTAACCGATTATTTAGAGGATAATTAGAAGCCGTAATTGTGGGGGATCCTTCTTTCCTTAATTGATATCGGGTCACGAATATGGAGTGCTTTCCTTTCTTACTACCACCTAGCAAACAGCGATTACTCCCTCGCCATCTGCTCTACCATCGGGCTTAGTTTCGACCCTGGGCCCAAGCCTTGGGGGGAACTAGGACATCGTTATGGGTCAGGCCCCCGTGCCTTTTCCGCGCCTCCCATCGGTGACTCAACCCGCTTCAAGGCCTGCTCCGGCCTCGTGGTTGGGGCCCGTACGCTTATTTTAGCCACCATCATATAGAGAGAGACTAACGTGTGTCTATTTAATATTATTAATAAATTTGTAAATTAATATTAATATTTTTAAAATTAAAAATCGTTATATTCATTTAATCAAATGAAATTTAAAATTAAGATTAAAATCAATTAGATGCATATGTGATTTATAATTACTAAATTAAATATGTAAGTTATTTAATATTATCTATAAATTAAATGAGATATTATTTTAATTGGATAAGGATAATATAATTATTTAATTCATGTCTTAATAAAGTTAAGATGTCTTAAAAAAACCTTAACATCTTTTTTTCTTAACTTTTTCTCTTATGACCTCTTCTTTTTAAGTAAGAAGGAAGTGATATTTTTGTTATTCTTTACCCTAAATTATCAATTTGTGATCTCTTTCACTTTCTTTTCTTTCAATAATGTGGTTAAGGTTTTACATACCCAGTTTATTAGTTTTTTTCTTAATTTATAACACTACTAGAAATATGATATTCCGCGACTACGTTATTCATCCCAAAAACAAAATTTCGTCGCACACACCGTGAACCAAAAATGTTGGTCGCACACCGCCATAGTATGTCCGCTGGGAATGTTTTCTATGACCATTCCTTAACTATCGTAGACATAATTATTTGTGTGATGGATGATATTGGTCACACTGTAAATTTTTTTGATGTCCAACATCTCAGCGGTAGATTTCATGTTCTACCATCGATAGTAATTGGTCGCAAATTTTATTTTTGCAATGAAAACATTTGACGCATTTGAAATGTTTCTACGATGAATTGCATGATTTAAATTTCATGTTTCTACGATGAATTAACATGGTCATAAATTGGTGTTTCTAAGGATGAATTTACATGGTTGCAATTTCGTTTTTTTACAATGAATTTACATGGTCTCAATTGTTTGTTTATATGATGAATTTACATGCTCGAAATTCATGTTTCTAAGGATGAATTTACGTGAGTCGCACTTCGTGTTTCTAATGATGAATTTACATGGTCACGCGATTTTGTGTTTCTAAGGATGAATTTATATGGTTGCAATTTCGTGGTTTTACTATGAATTTTCATGGTTGCAATTTCAGGTTTTTATGATGAATTAACATGATCGCAATTCTCGTTGCTTCTACAATGAATTTATAAAATACAATTTCATGTTTCTACGATGAATGTATGTGGTTGCAATTTCACTTTTGCACGATGAAGAACAACTGGTCATGGTTTATAATTTTTCATGATGAAAAAAATTAGACATAGTTTAACTATTTCCTAGATGAAATTAAATGGTCACAATTGGTCATTTCCATAGCAAAAAATAAATGGTCTAAAATTAATCTCACTGCAACACCAATCTCACTAGCAAATTTGTGCGATAAACATATACTGCCTTCCTTTCTTCTTCCGTAGAATGATATAAGAATTCCTCTCTCCATTCTAATAGTACATCTAATCCTTTTCCTCGAGAGGGCCTCGCCTTTCTTGTTGTCGATGAACCTCCTATATGACAATGACAAAGAGATTATATTGATTGAAACAAGCCTATCATAACAATTACCTTGATAGTTTTACCAAAAATAATACCTTGTGCAATCATGTTGATAATGACAAACAAAGGTTGGTGATAGATTGATACCACCGGAGCCATGTAACTGCTTACAATATAATATGATACAATAATATGACAATTAGTTGAGATTATAGATTTGAGATACCTGTGCATATAATTTATTTCAAATGGTGAATAAGTCAAGGGACATAATATTATTATATAACTCAAATAATATTGAAGTAGTAGGGAAAAATTAATTTAATATAAAGACAACCTAAATAAAAGGAAACAAAAAACATTTAAGTTTTTATAATACATTTAGAAGGATGCTTTTTGGAGTTTACAACTCATTACTACAAAATTTATCCTTGCAAGAAAAATTACCAAGATAGTTTGTCTGTCAAATCTATAAGAACATCTTACTAATTATAAAGAGGCAACATTTTCTAACACTCAAAAGATAAAACAGACAATTAATCATATTCACAACCACAAATAAATGTTTAATGGAGATCAAAATTATTGAGGTTGAGTATTATATTGAGGAAGAAAAAAAAATTAAGTAAGATGATAAGAATAGCAAAAATTTCTTTCACTAACTTATAATGGTTTAGAATTGGAAAAACATTAGCACAACTTACACTTTTTAAATATTATTTATAGATTAAAGAATTTCAATGATCTATTAAAATTAGTTAACTATCCAAGAATTTTAGAAAAGTCAAGAATATATTAAAAATTCAAACCCAATTATAGGTCACCTTGAATCCTATATGTATCGAGTAATAACATCTAGATAAGATACACGTTGGTTTAAAAGGTACTCTCCTTTACCAACAAGTGTACTTTTGAATATCTAATGTTTGCTAAGAAGTCAACCTTACATAATGTTTATCATTTTTCTGCATGTCCATAGGCTATTGGTTACAACCATATAACAATCAACAATGAACTCATCCTACTTCAAGAAGGATAATACCACCCACCGATAAACCATAATGATAGCATTTCAAGTAAGCAAAATTATTTATTAGTATATAAAGCTTATCAAAGAAAGTTTCAACTGTAGCGATAAATACGATGCTCATCACAAAACGTAAGATAAATATATTAAATAATGATAATTTAATAAGTATCCTCGCATATGTCTTTATGAAACAATGTTTTACAAAGTAAACGGAATGAACAAAAAATAAGATAGTGTCTTCATATACTCCATACAAATGAATTTCAATTACCTTCTAAATTGCTTCATTTAAATCACGCTACTCTACAAACAAAATTTACAAATCAAAACTTTTGCACAAAGTATAATCACTTCTAAAGCCAAACACAAAATTAAATAAAACTAACCTAAAAAAAATGTTGTGAGACTTACACTTGCTTCTAGTTTCTCAAAGACCAAACACATACTCGTTTGTACATATTTTGTGGAGAGAACGTGAGAAAGAAACTAGGGCTTGTGTTCTTTTTATATTTCTTTAATGATAATAATATTAATAAATTATTAAAGATAATTTACCTTTTTGAAGAGTGATAATTTAAATATTTAATTTAGAGATAATCTAAACTAGGGCCTCATTATTACGAATATTTATATTTAAATTTAATTTAATAAAATAAAATTTAATTTTTAAGCATTCTAGGATAAATAAGGATTATTTGTTTTTCATGTAATTTTTATTGAATTTTTTTTCTTGCTTTTAACTTATGATTTACGTTTTTAAAAAACTTTATGATTTGTGTGTAACTTAATGAAGAGAAAACTATTAAATTTAAAAGATAATAACAATAATATTATAATTTTAATTAAATATAATATTTTTTGTATTTGAAAACAAAGTTACTAATAATAAGATTATTATAAGATTTTAATTAAATATTTAAAAGATAAGAATATTATTATAAAATTTTGAATTAAGTATAATATTAGAAGTGAAAAATTAGTTACTAGTAATAATAATATTATAAGATTTTACTAAATATATTCTAAAAGTTACCTATAATAATTTTATACTCGAATTAAATATATATTCTAAAGTTACTTACTAATTACAATTTAAAAAAAATTTAAAAACAATAAAATAAAATCTATAACTAATACAATACCTCCTCATATTAGCATATATTAAAAATCAAGTCAATGATGAATTTTAGGAAAAGTGAATAAAACTTCAAAATCATGTTACTTATCCTTAAAATCCAATTAGTAATTACCAATATATTTTGGGTTTATTAATATTTTCAAATCCAACCATATTTATATTAACAATTCTTAAAATTTACGTTATCCAAATTTTAAACATGCACTCTTTTACATAAACTGTATATAAAAATAGTTACTAAACTATTTTAATATAAATATAGTTTTCCAATTATTATCTATTATCCTCGATTGACCATTGAATAATTTAAATTATCTTATAAAAAGTAAAATATTAATAAAACATTGATATGATTTAAGGAGTTTATGATAGTTTAAAAAGGTGTTAATATAAACTTTCATAAAAATTTAAAAACCCAATTTTTATATTATTGTCTAACTAAAAGTAATAAATATTTTATAGAATTTTATCAAAATAATTTGGTAATATATATATAATTATTTATACAATATAAATATAGTTTTCCAATCATTATCTATTGCTTCTTTACTTAATCATTGAATAATTTTAAATTATCTTATAAATGGAAAATATTAATAAAACACTGATAGATTTAAGGGCTTAAGATAGTTTAAAAAGGTGTTAATATAAACTTATATAAAATTTTAAAACCTAATTTTATATCATTGTCTAACTAAAAAATAATAAATAATTTATAGATTTTTATCAAAATAATTTGCATTATATTATCGATTTAATTATTACAATGGGTCCAAAAGCTCATAAAAAATTGAATTATTTTTAAAGATATTTTTTGTAATTATTTTTATATAAGTACATGGAAAATATTAGAGCACTCACTGGAAAATTATAGAAATAATTTTAATAAATATTTCTTTAACAAATTGGTTTATATTATATAATATTTTTACTGTTTAAAAGCCTCATGAAGTGTGTATTTTAAGAAGGTAACTTTTATTACACAATATAAAATTGTTTAAACTAGAAAGTATATTTTGAAAAAGTCACAAAATATTGGATCCCAAATTATTAGACATTTGCAACTACACTATCAATCCTCAAAAATAATAAAATTAAAGGTGAATTAATTATGAATTTTCTCACATGTTAAAGTTTTTCATGTGATCAACAGAAAAGTTGTTGCAAATAATAAAGATTTTTAGCCAACCAATGACTAATAGTAAATAATATAACATTTTTTCCACTATCTTTCGGTTCCTTATAGATATATCAAACTTTTGGGATAAGTTAAATTATTTCTCATAGAATATATAAGTTTTGTATCCACATAAGGTGTATTATAAATAATACACCTTTCTATGACTAAATAATGAGTGATCATAGATCATAGGGTATCTTTGCTATGCACTAATTTTACTTCTTTCCTCACAAAATATCATATTTTTAGAGGCATGTTAAAATATTTCATTTATTATATATTTTATTTAGACTAACATAAGTTCTTGGTATCACAATTAATATACTTTTCACAACTAATCAATAAGTAGTCATAGGGATCGGAGGGTATCTTATGACCACTTTACTCATCTCATTAATGTCATACTTTTTAGAGATGTGTTATAACATTTCTAGATTATATATATTTTTAGACTAATATAAGTTTCCCCACACTATTTATATCATTTCACTAATTAATCAATGAGCGATCATGGGACATAGGACATTTATAACCATTTTTACCAATTTCATAAAATATCACATGCTTTAGAGAGATGTTACAATATTTCTCATAAATTATAATTTTTTGAGACTAACATAAAGTTCCTTTCATAATAATATACTCGCGACGAATTAATCAATAAGGGTCACAGATTATAAGATGTTTTGAGACTAAAATAACTAGTCCTCACAAAATATCAAACTTCCTAAGAACGAGCCATAATATTTTTTTATATATCTTAGTATTTTTTGTGACCAATATAAGATTTATCATAAATACTAATACATTTTACAACCAATCAATGACTGGTCACAAATTATAAAATCTATGACTGAGCAATGGTTGCTATAAATAAAATTATTATCTGAAATAAATAAAATATTTAAATTATTTATCTATTAAAATTAGCGACACCAATTATCAAAGTTCATCGTAGAAAATTGGAATCAATGACCAAAGATTAGCCGATCGTAAAACTTTGGACGCAGAAAACCAAATTTTTGTGGTTAGTCATTACTCTGGTGCGCTTTGTGATTGTCGCTACATCGCGCGCATTTAGTTATCATCGCCTTGGTGCATGGAATGCGCGGCTTACGGGACAGGTTTGATTTTCGTCGTTATGGTACGACGTTTATTTGTGTTTTGACAATTCAAACGAGCAAAATATATAAAATCAGAGACAAAAAATCAAATCAATGGTCGTCAGTATGCTGCATAACTGAAGTCGTAGATATCCTAATCATAATAGTAATATCAAATGTGTAAACTCAACTATAAAATATATAGGCTTTGAGTCATTTTATTATGCTATTAACTTGAATGTTTTTCATCCTTATGTGGTTTTGGGTTATTTTTGATTAGGCGTTTCTATTGTGCAAACTCAACTATCAAATATATGTTTTCAGCTCATTTTATTATGCTATTAACTCGAACGTTTTTTCATCCTTTATGGTTTTGGGGCTATTTTGATTATATGTTTCAATGATGTGATGAGCAGTCTGAATCAATGAAATTATTTTTCTTTCAACAAAAATTAAGATTAAGATTAAATCACTATGATGGATTCAATTGTAATTTAATTATTAAATTAAAATATTGCTATTATTTACCATTATTCCTATATTAATGAGAAATTATCTATATCTTAGTTAATATTAAGATTAAAATCGGTTCCTTTAAAAAAGATTAAATCATTTGGATTTATGATAATGATTTATAATTATTAAATTAAATAGTTTGTATTACTATAATCAGTTTTCATATACCATTTTTCATTATTATTAATTAGAAATTAACTTGCATTTGATTTAAAAATAATGAACAATCCATATGGTAGAACAAGACCCATCCTCTACTAAAGAGTTTGAAGATCGAAATATCTATCGCACGTGGAAGGACCGTTGTTAAAATAGAGCTCAGGATATATCGACAATATATCATCGATATGTCGTGTATCGGTGTCAATTGATATGATATATATTGTCGCTAATTGGTTGACAGAGAAATCGAGAAAAAATCGAAAATATCGTCGATAGATCGGCGATATATCAGTTTGGGGGCGATATATTGCCGATATATCGCCGATATATCACTGATATATAGGCGATATATCACCGATATATAGGCGATATTTTTTATTTTTATTGAAAATTTTCAAAAAAAAAATTTAAGGTGGATGTCTCGTTATAGAGCAAATAAATAGGAGATATAGAGATGTGAGAGAAAAATGAAAAATATTTCCTTAATAATTTATATCACTTATTGTATGTCTTCCAGACAATTAATATAATTTAACACATTTGTAGTGTAGAGGAGAAGATCAAGAGACAATTTAATCATATATCTTTCTACCAATTACTATCATAAATTATTTATAGAAAATATATAAGATCAGAGATGATAATTGAGTACATTCCTTAATAATTATTATCATTAATTATTGTAAAAAATTGAAGAAAACCAAGACCATAAGAGGAGTGAAAATGAAGGTCTTTCTTATTAAGTAATATTATACTTTAAATAATTAATATTAAATTTTAGATTAAAAATTTAAATTAAGAAAAACAATTAAGAAATCTAAATACCAAATAAATTTTTAAAATTTTTATTAATGAAATCTTTTCAAATTATTATAGTATTTTTTAGGAATATTCTAAAATATAAATAAAAATAAAAATTAGTCCTAATATGTAATCGTTTTAACCAATTATTTTATATAAATCATAGAAAATGAATTTTAATGGTTTATTTCAACTCTAATTAATATTATTATTTCATATACTTTCAAACTAATTTTGATATATAAATTAAATATATCTTTAAATTTTGAATAATTTATAACACAACATATCTCCTGATATCCAGAAATTCGGAATAACAATTGATATACCTGGCTAAAATCGATATTTTAATGATTGGTAGTTTACTAACTTCATTGAAATTTGTTACGGTAGCAACCCCTCTCTACACCATGCCAAAAACCCTACTGCTCAAGGGAGTCTGAGCAAAGATAGATGCATTAGTCTGTAGCTTTTTATTGGGAAAGGCAAATGATAGAAAAGGAGGGCACCTTCTTAAGCTAGGAGACAATTACATGCAACAGGGAAAATGGGGGGTTTGGGAATAAAAGGAAAGCCTCTGGAGCAAGGTTGAAGCCAAAAAAATACATAAAAGGAACAATGGAGATCTCTAAGTTTACCAGAAAACAGAAGGCATCCAATATCTGGAGAGGAATTACAATTCACAGCGGCCGGTGACCTTCTTAGAGCATCTCCAAAAGAGCTATATTTTTATTTTATCTCTATATATAAAGATTTTGGAGCAAAAATCATGCTCCAAAAGTTCTCTATTTTGATATCTAAAATAGAGGCATAAATAATGCACCTTCATATTTGGAGATTCACTATATATTCACATCTCTAAATATAGAAATGATGGAGCCGACATCTTAATAAACACTATTCTCCCAATATTTTATTAATTTATTATCATAATAATAAAATAATTATTTTAATTATATTTTTATTTTGACATACTTATATTTATTATTTATTATTTTATTAATATTTAAATTACTTTTTATATATAGTATTGTAAATGATTTTAATATATTGATTTTAGTATTAGTTTATTTTTAATAATTAAATTTTTTCTTAAAATACATAAATTTAAAATAATTTGAATTTTTTATTAAAATTATTTTTTTGACAAATAGATATAATATTATTTATTATTTTCATTTATATTGAAAATAAAGATTGTTGGTTGAGTTGGATATAATAAAATATTAAGATTTTAATTAATTAATGTAATAATTTCTTAGAAAAAAAAATACCAATTCATATTGAAAAAAAAAAAGAACATAGAAATTATATCACATGATGTTTTGCACTTCGAAATGCATTAATTGAGCATAATGAGCTTTTTTATCTTTAATTCGCTTATGGTGAGTATGTCGTTGAAATTGCTTATGTTTTATCTACTATTATATCAACTGAACAGTTATAATATTCAATCAACAATGTCCCATAGTATCATATATATTTGCCTTCATAATCATATCATGAAGCACTTGTTTTCAAGAATAACGCGCCGATCCTTTGATAATTGCAATCGCAGATTGAGAACACCAAATGCTCGGTTTACATCTTTTTCGGCATGTTTCTTGCATCATTGCAAAAGATTGCCTTTTGGGACCTTATGGATTAGAAATGCTTTGAACAATAGTTGACCATTTAGGATATATACTATTGCACAAGTAGTACTCAATATCATAATTAGTCCCTTGAATGGTATAATGGGCAGAAGGAGCTATACCTTGAATTAGGTTATCAAATAAATTAGATGACTGTAGGACATTAATATTATTGTTAGAACTTGGCAATCCAAGATATGCATGTCATATCCATAGATCACAAGAGGCCACTGCCTTTAGAATGATAAATAGGTGGCCATGTCGCCCTGAATATTGCCCAGCCCATGCAGTTGGACAATTTTTCCATTCCCAATGCATACAATCAAGCCTTAACACACTGCATAATCCATAAAGAATTGCAATGGATCACCTAACTTCATATTATTCGCTGGACTGCTAATGCCCCATATACATCATTCGAAAAAACAATCGTAACTTTTGCAAAGTAGATAATCCATGTCTACCAAAGGTAAATTTTTGTTGCTGTAAGAAACGTGCTACCAATTGAAGATGCTATGTTTAAAACGAACGCAACAAATACGAATAACGCGGAGCCATGCCAGTTAAATTACGGAGAGTGCAATCTGACTCCGCCAACCATTTGAACGTGAGTATTTCGAGAGGTGAAAAAATATATTTATTGGAAAACACCAGAAATCCCTACAAAGTGAATCAAATGGTCCTAGTGATGTTAATTTTAGTAATTGTAATGACTATGATGGTGGAAATTATGGACGTGATTTGCTACCTTATTAGTTTTTATATTATATCTTTATCATTTGGTTAATGTCTTTTTAGTATATAACTTTTATTAATGCTGTTTTATTTTCTAATATAATATGATGCTCTATAATATAATATTTATTAAATTAAATGTATTTTTAGGTTTTTAATATATTGTATGTATTACAATTTTATTTATTTAATATAATTTTATATTTATATTTAAATATAAATAAAATTATTTTGTCATATTCTAAAATATTATAACTAAAATGAATAAGGTTTGAAGAATAGATAGTAATTTGGAGTTAAAAATAAAAATTGATTTTTGGAGTTGCTAAATAGAGATGCTCTTAGGAGAGGAATCAAGAGGAAATTGTACAACGGCCATGAAACTCTATTCTGGAGAGATAATGATGTGGGAGACACTACTGTGCTTGGAAGAAGCTCACAGAGATATCACGTCTGAACTTACCTGTAAATTCTAGAACTACTGGAAGCATAATATGGGTGGAACTGGGAGAGAGACTTGAAGAAGACTTAACCGCAGCGGCAAATCAGCTTGCGACAACCATTCTGAGGTTGGATGAGGAAGGTGCAGATGGCATATGCTGGGGATTATAGTCAAACGACACCTTTACTGTGAAATCCGCCTATGCTCTTTCCCTTACTCATGAATCAACTGCAGTCGACACTGTATGGAGCAAAATTTGGAGATTGAAGGTTCCGCAAAGAGTGCGAACAATGATCTGGGTGATCTACCATGCATGGAAGTCTCATGACAAACAAGGAAGATTATGACGGGGGTTCATAATAAACCCCTACTGCAACTTTACCCAGGAGTTGTCGAAGACCACAATGTTTTTTTGACACTGCTCCTAGAGTCGTCCCGGTGTGGGAACAACTGAACGTAAATACTATTGGTCACACAACAAAACCCTTAAGAATTGAATTCAGTGGAACTTAACATTAGAGAATTGAAGGCAACCTTTTTCTGTTGCATATGGTGGGATTTGGAGATGGAGGAACGATCGGGTCTTCAATGACAAGGATCTAGAAACTCAGACTAAAGTAGCAGTGGTGGAAAATTATATAAGTGAGGTAGACTCTATCTTCTCATCCTAGGCGTGTGCAAGAAGTGACCATGAGCCCTACCAAAATGTCGGGGTAAGAGGTGCCACCAGACCTTGGATGGGTCACCTTGAACGAGACGGTATTGTTAAGGATGGAAGGAATATGGCCGGAGGGGGAGGGCTCCTACGGGATCACGAGGGATGATGGATATCTGGCTTCTCAACGAATTTGGGTGCATGCTCGATCTTAGCAGCTGAACTATGGGCGCTCATACATGGCCTTAGACTAGCGTGGACTAAAGGTGTGAGAAAGCTAATTGCAGAGATTGATTCTCTCCAAGCATACAAAGAAATCAGGAGGCCGAGGCATCACTGTAGCAGATATACAAACTTGATTAAGGAATGCCATGAGCTGCTGAACTGGGACTGGATAGTAAAAGTGCAACATATATATATATATATAGAGAGAGAGAGAGAGAGAAGACAACAACGCAGTAGATTTCCTAGCTGACCTCTCAAGGACATTGAATGACAGAGATTACAAGTAATGGCGAGTCCCGCCACCGGGCTTGGAAAGGATCCTGATCCAGGATGCGACAGGATCACTGCGGACTAGACGTGTGAGGTGTAATACCGTGTAGTGTCGCTTGGGTAGCAGCCTCCCTTTGATACAAAAAATAAAAATAATGAACTAAACGTGCATGAACTTGAAATCTAAGATAAATTAATGTGCATAATATAAGGTTTTAGAACTTAGCTTTTTATTTTTCAAATTAACTTATATAAATTCGGATATTAGGAAATTAAACAAATAGTCAAAAGATCAATTTTTTTTTCAGAAAAAAAAAAGATTATGGCCGATTTTTTTCAAAAAATTTGGCAATTTACTGCTGATATATTGATGATAAATCATCAATTTTTTTGGTCGGCTTTCCACCCCATGCACATGTGTTCCACACACATGATATTTCTCTGATTTTTCGATCTGTCATTGATATATCGATGATATTCTTGATATTTTACTCAACCGACTTTCAGTCGTTTCGATCCACCCCATGAGCATGTGTTCCACATGCACAGTATTTCCATGTTTTTTCTGTCTCATCGATATATTGATGATATTCTGGATAGTTTACTCCACCGACTTTCAATTGCTTGCTTGGTTTCGATCAAATATATATTTGATATTTCAATTGATATATCCGATTTTTTGTTCCTTAAATAAACTATTGTAAATGGTACTTATAGTTGATTTCTACATTCCACGCACTCTCCCAACAAACACACTCATACGTGCATATGCACATATTTTTTAATATATTTTAAAAGCCTATATATATATATATATATATATATATATATATATATATATATATATATATATATATATATATAAAAGGCTCAAAAGTGAACAATATTTATACAATTATAATAGTATTAGTGTTGTAAAGGGCTAAGAGTGAATAATCATCCACCTCAATATGGGAGTCTTTGTTTGACCTTATAATCTTATGAAATACAATGAGAAATTTTTTGTTTATATGAGAAGAGGATATAGAATGAGAATGATTGTGACTTTTAGGGGTGTTCAGGTTTTTAAACATCACCTTAAGTAATGAGATTACCATCTCCAACATTACCAAGGTAATGTGATAAAAAACATTACCAACGTAATGTGATAAAAAACATTACTTAATGTTGTTTGGTTGGACAGTAGGTAATGTAATATAAACTTATTTGGTTCAAGGTTTTATTATATTATCAAATTAACCATTTGATTTAATTGCCCTTATATACATGTAACAACCATCTTTTTAATTGTATATTGTCATTATGCCTACACCAACTCCTTGATCATATACCACAAGTCCCTTTTCTAGATTAGTTATATTTCCTGATCATAATTTGGGTATGATTGCACTAACTATGGATTAGTGTGCTAATTAGTATGAAGAAAACGATGTTAGTAAATATAGGTCATTTTGTTATTAGTTGTAATATCAGAGACATTAATTTTGTCCATAAGAACAAAATTACGGGGACAATATTAAAAGAAAAAATAAGATTACCCTAGAATGTAACATGACCTAAAAATTTTGGGGTAATCATATTCCAAAATATGTAACCTAAAACACCGATATGACAATAAATGTTTCATTACTCGGGAAAATTTCATAACCTGAACCAAACTCTATAATATGTCCTAACCTCCAATACATTACCTTGGTAATGTGATATGACCCTCAACCAAACACCCTTAGGTGTTGATAATACTTTAATAACACAAGAACTTTTAAGACTTAAAAATGAACAATATTATACATGATTAGAATATACCATTAGAAATAGTATCTATAGTTTATCTATAATCCCATATGGAGATTTTGGTTGTATCCTTAAGGAGTATCTATTTGTTTAACTCTTCGGACATAATGAAAAGTGTTGAATTTAATTGTATAGAAGGGGAGTGATCATATTGCATACCTTTGTAAGCATATTTTAAAGTTGTAAAATAGCATATAAATAGTTTAGAATGAATTATTTTACAAATTTTGTTAGAATCCATTAGACAATGCTTCTAGAGAACACTTTTAACATAGAAAGTGTTTTTTTTAATTTTTTTAGGAAAAAGAAAACTAACGTTTAAAAAATATTTCAGAAATACTTTTAAAAATCTAAAGATCATTTATAAGATTTCTTGAAAAAAAAACTTAATAGATAATTATCCTAAAAATATTTATTTTCAGCCATACTCACTTATGAAAAGAGAGAAAAATATAGTAGCCAGAAGTATATATATTTGATGAAACCAATTTTAGTTCACACTCTTTTGAACATATTGTGTTTTGTTTCACCCAATAATTGATGCTAACTAATCAACCAATCCATCAATAATTTGCTTAATGATAACCGATTTTTAACTAATTTAGTTTTCAAGTACAACTAACAGGAGAAGTTGACATGAATGAAGCTTCTAGAATTGTTGCAGTGCCCATCTTTACAACCCTCAGAATAGAAATCTTCAATCATTGTGTTATTGAGCCCTCCAATTCCATGATTTCTTGAGGGGGTATATTCATCTCATTGTGGATAAGGATAGCCTCATTCCATCGTTTCCTTTGAAGAAGTGACTTTGGCCTAATTTTGGAGGCTGCTGATAATATGGGGTTTACTTTATTCATAGTTTTTTAGCAATTATATAAAATATGAATAAGATAATATTTTTTTATAATTAAATACTATAAAGTATAATCATACTTTATTTTTTTACCTTATTTTATATAAATGTATAATAGTATTCTCTTTTTATAAAAACTTGAAATTAGAATCTCTCATAATTAATGTCATTTTATTATGGTTCATGCAGCAAGTAATGATAAAATAAAAAAGAAAAACAAAACAAAAGACTAAATATGCGTATATTTTCGTAGTTCCACAGTATACCTATATTCATAGAAACGTGGATTGAAGCGAATTAGAGTTATAAAGACACATTTATAATGCTAAATCAATTATAACAATTTATAAAAATATCTCATATGCCATGTACCGTATTTCAGTCAGAAGTCAAGGTCATATAATAATAATTTATTAATTGTAGTTTTTCTGAAAGAAAATATAAATAATATTAATATAATAACTTAAGCGATAATTATTATGGGATTGAATTTAGAGTGGAGGAGACCAAACCTGAAGGGGAAGCCCATTAGGCATTATCGTGGGAGACAGCCAGGTGGAGTACAGAAAGCACTTAGGCAATTATTACGTTTCGGCGTGGGACGACAGGCACCATGAAATTAATAAAACGATGTCGTTTGAGTGAAAGCAGAAAGGATTAAAGGAAAAGCACTTTCAAATTGCGCCGGTCAAATAGGCATTATTTAAAATTAAAGAAATTGGTTTAAAATGGATAAAAACAAAAGTTATTTACAAATCTAACCTTTTATTTTTATAACCTTAAAATATTTCAATTTTAGACAAAATTACGTCTCAATGTATCTTTTTATATCACCCCAAATTCAATAATTCTCTATTGTTTTTTTCTTATTTTTCATTACTTCAAGTTTTCTTCCTTTCAAACATTCAAAAATATGAAATTGGGTTTCCATTTTTCTTCATTTATCACTCAAAGAATCCCGACAATTTCTCTTCACCCGCTTAATTCGCTTCGTTTCTTTTATGCTTCAAGCCTGCTAAGGTTAACTTATATCTGACATGCCATTTAAAAAGAAATTATTCAATCTCACCCAAACCCGCCAAGCTTGCTCTCTCGCCAGCATGGTATTTGAACAGTTGAAGAGTGTTAAGTCTAAAGTTTTTAAAGACATTTTTACCGATATTGGACTTAACCATAATTAAATTAATACGAATAAACTCAAACATGTTTCAAGCTATAACACGCTTTTTGATATACTCGCCAATTTTAACCATCATAAGCTTAAGATTTGAACAAATCTAGCGCCGCTGCACCATGGTTATAATACAACTTCTCTATTTATACGGAACAATCCATCGTGTTAAGTTATATTTGAATAAATTTGAAAGGGGTTAAATCTATATTTAGAACACAATATCTATTTAGATTAGACTTAATTATATATTTGAATAAACTTGGTATCATTTTGAACTTAATAATTATAACAAAGTAGCTATTTAATATCAAATCTAAAAGAAAACAAGTGAAAGAGAAGAGCTAGAAGAAAAGAAAAATAGAGGGAAAAGGAAAATTAGAGGCAAATGAAAGTAAATTGTCATATAGTAATTAAATAGGTAAATTTATCAAAATGATGTGTTTTTATTTTTTATTTTTAATTTTTGAATTTTAACAAAAGGGATTATATTTGCTTTATTTTTTCCTTTACCCTTTAAACTGTTACCCTTAAAATTATCCGTTTGTTTCTCCATCTCATTCTCCTCGTCTTCTCCGTTCCGTAGCCTTTTCTTCCTCTACACAAAAAATGTGATCACGGCTTTTTTTTCAATATACTTCTGCTGTTACGAAGAAAATCTAGAAGAACTTTGATGGTGATTTTAAGAATTTTTTTTAATTTTAAAAAGTATTTTTATAAAATTATTAAATATTTGATAAATTTTAAAAATATTTTTAAAAATCTAAAAAATCACATTCAATATTATAAAATCAATTATATTATTTTATGGTGAAACATTTCGTGGATACTTCTCATAAAAAGTACTACAAGAGAACTCGCTTCCATTAAGAACACAATAAGGTATGAAATGGTATCTTAAAACTTTCCTATATTTATATAATTATTTTTTGAAAATTATTTTTAAAAATAATTAAGTGATAAAAAAAATTGATAATATAAATTTTTGTTTTTATTGATTAAAAACTATTTATGTGTTCAATTATTTAATTTAATTTTCTATTTTTATATTTATGTAATAAAAGAGAAAAAGTAGAAACATAAAAATATAATTTGGGTTGATAAACATTTGTTTATTTATTTATTATACTTAAATTCAGAGAATCCCATAGACTGTCCCGTTTTGAAACCCGAACGCTCTACCACTGATCTATGAATGATGAGCCATATTCACTTTATTTATTTTAACTTATCAATATAGTGATTAAAATATCTATGATTCAAGTTATTTAAAATTAATATAATTTGATATGGAACATGTTTTACTTATCTGAATAGCCCCACAAAAATAAAGTATAGAAACAAGATAACCAAAAATAAAATTAAACATAATTCCTTTACTCGAGGAAAAATAAAACAAGATAACCAAGAATAACAAAAAATCATAATTCCTTTACTCGAGGAAAAAGAACTAAAAAAGAACAAGACCAGAGAAATGAGGGGATGGGGGGCTAGGATTTTTTTAGAATTGATTATGTTTTAACTTATCAATATAAAAATTAAATAATTTAAAAGCATATAGTTTTTAGTTAATTTCAATTATATTTAATATTTAAAAAAAATTTAGAATACGAAAACCAAACATTAAAATAAAAAAAACTTTTCTCAAATACTTATTTCTTCTTCCTTGATAATCTTCAAAACCATACACAACCTTTATTTTCAGAAAATAGAAAATCTTATTTGAAGCGGATCATCATTTTAGGTCTCAACGTTTTTTTGGGCTCGTAAAGATGATGATCGTCTTTTCGAAGTTGGATGGGCTGTACGAGGAGGCCCAAGATATAATGAATAAGGCTAAGAGCCTTATATTTGAATTCATTGCCAAGATGAAGAGTAAAGATATGATTGGATTTTTTTTTTAACATATTCACTTTTTTTTTCTTTTTCTTGAGAAAAGACTGGAAAAAAAGACTACGGAAAAGTAAACTTAACACTTTCGATTAAAAGATAAACTACACAATCCTTAAATAAGGAAGTTTTGACAACCAAATATTTGAATTAGAATTAACGAATATTTTTTTAGCTAAATACTGTTGTTTGGCTTGATTTTCTATAATTATGACAAATAAACCAAAATATTATTTAGATTATGATAAAGTCTCAAGTCACTTCATTAGAAGAATAATTTTATTATGTAATTTTTTATTTTTTATAACAATCTATAATTGCTTTGAAATCTCCTTTAATCTCCATGTTCAAGAAACTATTGTATGCTCTCCATTTAGAACACATATCTCAAAATCAACACATATATTATGTCGTAATTATAGAAGCATTATTAAAATGTCTACTTATCATCTTTATAATTCCATTAGAATATTTAATAACCCAACATGAAGCACTTACATCTTCTCTTTGCATATAACATTATCGTACTTTGTTTTTATAGGATTTGAGTCTCGAACCTCTCGATTTCCATACCACCTTTTTACCACTTGAGTTTGGATTTTTTTAAACCCCATAAAAAAGTTTTTAAATTTATTAGGTTAATTTTATTTAAAAAAACTTATGTTGCTAATTTTATAGCCATGTACTATTATTTTCTTCACACGAACTCTCTCTTTTACATATGATCATGGCCGCTCAGATTCTTTGATATTTTGCTATTATGTCAATTTGTCTAATTTGACTGCTTAGGACCACTTTATAGCATTAAGGGAATACATGATTATACTCACATGATGTTTAATTGGTCAAAAGACTTTGTAAAAAAAAATGGCCATATGAAAGTAAGGAAAACCCTGAGTAGGACTTATAAAACTTTTCTCACCTCTTTAATCCTCAGCTTAAACTGAAATTCCTCAGTCCTCTTAAATTATTGGTATCAAAGCCTTGTTGGATACGATTCATGCTTCCTAGATCACCATGTTAGAACACAAAACATAATAATGGTAGAAAATCAAAATCGATACACCGATTTGGAATCCATGATCGGGTTTGATGAATTGATGAAGACCTACAAAGAACGATCTCAAGATCTTCTCCTTACCCCAGATTATTGACACCGGCTCACCGAGAATGCCTCTCACGCATCGTGAGAAAGCATTTCTCTTGAATCGTATGTGAGTCCAAAACACGTATCCTTGTGGCTCGGGAGGACTCGAGCTATTAATTTATAGAGTTTCTCGACACGGGCTCCTCTCTACGGGGCCGGGCCGCACTCAGCCCACACACTCTGCGCCCATATTTAATTAATAAGAATCCTTATGTCTCACTTAATTAGACCAATTAAATTCAAGCACTTCAATTAATGTGTTCTACTTTTTTAAGAAAATCTTAAGTATCTCCCACTGGGCGATATTAATCAAACAAAACCGCGCGCACACCTTTATATTGGTCTAGAGATTATTCTTAATAATCAATCTCATCCCATAAAGTCTCTCGACCGAATCATGGGCGGTAATCAGATGTACTCAGTAGCCCTTCCATATCATTGAAAAAGTTTTTAACTTTATCGATATGGATTCAATATGGTAAACGTTAAATGGACAATACCTCATAATGAGTGATACTTCATGTGTTATCCATTTTGTTAGTCCAAATTTCCTTAAGTGTCACAAACCCAGCGTGTCACCGCAGAATATCTATCATGGTTCCAACGTAATTGCAGATATGTGTTACTGACAGTAACTTTACTTTACGTAACAAAACATAGCCGTTAAGGCTAATGCCAAGAATGCCCCATAGCCTGCACTCGCTTTACAATGCCTCGAGATTTTCAAATAATTATTTGTACCAACTTGGATAAATCTACATTCACAAATACCTTATTGAATGCAAAAGAAGTTGATACAAATTCAATTATTATAAAAATGTAATGAAATCGATTCAACCTTCATAAGAGCAACATAAAAACTTAATAAATTCCCACTAATTTACGTAGATCCCAATGATACTCCTAAGCCCATTTAATGATATGTCGACAACATATTGTAAGGGCGAGGCCTTTAGTTAGCTTGATCTCAATCATATCATCTCGTTGATATGTGCTCCACCGCAATGTCACCTATTGAACTTTTCCTTTATAGTCGTACCACCTCCATGTGCTTAGACTTTTGAGATCTCTCGTTGTTAATAAACAACACTGGCAGAGTTATTTGTCACAATACAATTAGGCGGCCCTATCCACAAATCAATACTGCTTAACCCTTAATGAGGTTTCCTCGAGCCAAATCGCTCGAGTAGTTACTAAAAGCATGCTACAAACTCCGTCAGATGGTAGAGGATGCAATTGGATTTATGTTTCTCACTTTTCCATGATACTCGCACCCCGCTAACTTAAAGATGTAACCTGTTGTTGATTTCTTTTCATCCTGATGCCCACAGTCCGAACCGAATACCCAACTAGCCAGAGGGTCCCGATCATGTTCAGGAATCACAGATATAGTCTTTGTCCTCTGGCAATTTATAACCTCTTGGCAAGAACCCAATGATCATGTCCTCGATTTGACCGACATCTCGCCTAGAAGTCCTCAAGGTAAAGGCAATATCCGCCTAGTGCATACTTGAGCATACATAATACTCCCAAGTGCACTAGCATAAAGTACATTCTTCATTCGGGGTTTTCTAATATCTCGAATGAGGGACATTGTGACAGACTCAACTTATCACCTTTACAGACAGGAGCAATTCCTGGTTTACATTGTTGCATGTTGAATCTTTCTAAAATACGATCAACATATGCCCTCTGAGATAAACCCAATAGTTCGCGAGAACGATTCCTGTGAATCTCAATGCCTAGGACAAAAGACGCCTCACCAAGGTCCTTCATATCAAAGTTCTTTGACAACATCCGCTTTGTCTCATGCAAGAAACTAAGGTCACGCTGGTGCTGTGATATTACTATCTACATAGAGTATTAGGAAATGAATTTCCTCCCATCGACCTTGCAAGATATACATTGATCTACTTTGTTATAACAAACCATACTAAGCAACAACACTACAAACTTTAAGTATCATCGTTTAGAAGCTTGCTTGAGACCATAAATAGACTTTTCCATACAAGCTATATTCCAAATCATTTGCCTCAAACCTTCGGTTGCATCATATAGACTTCTTCATTAAGGTCTCCATTGAGCAAAGGCGCTTTAACATCCATCCTGTGTAACTCCATCAAATGAGCAACTAATGCCATGATCACTCCGAAAGAATCTTTTAGAAGAGACAGAGAAAAGGTTTGCTAGTCTACTCCTTCTCTCTCGAGTGAAACTTTGGCTACCGTCCGGTTTAAACTTCTCAATCTTTTCCTTTGGTGGTCCCTTTTAGTCTTATACAACCCATTTGCAACTAATGGGCCTATATGGTCTCTTCGTGAATTCAACAAGTTCCCAAACTCCATTACGCCTCATGACAATTTCATCTCTCATCGCATCCAACCACGCTCCGATCGAGGACAAGACAGAAGCTCAGATAAGTCATTGATCACTGACGTGAACCGATATCGTAGCCTTGCTCCTATATAGACTCAAATAGTCCGTGGTATAGTCGATCGCTCTCCCTAATGGATCTCCCATCGGAGTAGCAATAGCCACATCCCGCACCCGAGCTCGATGAACTTATTGTGAAACTCGTCTCGACAACAGATCCCGAACCTCAACAGTTCAATATATGTGTGGAGTCTCCGCCACCATCTCAGACGAGTAGATAAAGATGCCATATCACCCAATCGCATTTACATCCCTCAATAGTCCGTGAGCAGCTACTTTCTTTCTACCACATCAAACTCCAAAACTCGCTGTCTCTGCGGATTCCAATTTTTGCGTCTCCATCGGGATTATAGAACCCATATCCCTTCTCGAATGTTCCTAAGATACAAAGTAACACCGAAAGTGGTTCGGAGTCCAACTTACTTAATGTTGATTATACAACTTCACTTCTCGCAGATATCCTCAAACCTTATGATGGTTTGAACCAGGCTTTACCAAACATGAACTGGTATGAGTCACTGAAATTTGTGGCTTTTGCAAATACTTCGCTAGAACAGCTGTCGGTTTTCAAAAGTCATCTCAGAAACTCGTGTAAATTTATCCTACTAATCATACTCCTACCATTTCCATAAGAGTGCATTATTTCTACTTACACCATTTTATTCAGACTTTGCATAGTTAAACTGTTCCACTATCCCGTAATCCTTCAAGTACTGGAGAATGGTCTTTGCTTCGCCCTAATCGCCATGTTACTATAATACTTCACCTCGGTCAGATCTAACAACCTTTATGACTTTTACCAACTGTTTCTCGACTTCAGTCCGAAAAATCTTTAATTTGTCAAGAGACTCAAATTTTCTAACTCATATGATAACCATCGAGAATATTTAATAATAAATGATGAAAATAAAATTTATTAATAAGGTTGGTCGGTGATATGTCCACTGATGATCGCAGAATGACCTCCAACAAGTCGAACTTCGGGACCGCAGCTTTTCTTCATTCAGTTTATTTTACTCTCTTACAACAGTACACGCATGTCTCTAAGTCATTTTGAAGGTGCAGGATGTTAGCCCTCACAAATTTTCTATTCATCCTGTCAGATATGGCCGTATCGCTTATGCCACAATGCATAAGACTGCTCCTTAGGGTAATGGTCCTGAGATAACCTTTCTAATCGTGATAATAACAGATATGTTATCGTAGATAAACACAATCATAATCCACTGGAGATGAGGAGAAGACTCAACTTTACTTGAATCATGTCAAAAGAAAATAACATTGTTTCGATTTCAAAAGAGTAGTCATACTTGTCCAAACACGATACGAAACTAAAGTCTCACTTAAAAATTTAAGGCAAGATAAAAAAGGTTTTCAACATTAATTCAAAACTGTATCTAGAATCAAGATTACATCTCCCACAAACACAACATTTAGCCGTTACTTCTGGTGAGCCTGACCATCCTCGACTGGCTTCCTCCGCTTATGAATCCCCTCGTAGGTCACTGCGTTGACAACCCAAGTTTAAACTGCACTAACTTTTCTTATGACCCTTTCTACAGTGTGAATAATGGGTCACCATCCCTTGGTATGATGTCTTTGGACCCATATTGTCGATTGACCCAGAGGCCATGAGTACCTTTATGAGTACGATTCTCGGACTTCTTATTTTTCCTTTGCGGAACTAGAAACATATAAGGCCATATGTCTCTTTTTCCTTCTTAAGTTTCTCTTCCTTTGCCACCACCTCGCTATCAAGTCATTAATCGACCAAGTCTCCATCTCAATTGTAATTTGTCTTTATAATCCCAAAATCGTGCGGGAAGGGTGTTTAGGCTTGATGCACAATGCAAGCATCGTGAATGGAAACATTAAGAGCCAAGTCATTTTAGGTCTCAACGAACCCATGATACACCCTAACCCCAGTTACTCCATCATACTTTTGAGTATTGTAAGAGCTTTTGAAGAAGTGTACCAATCTTCAACATTGGGATGAATGCTTGCTTAGCCTTTATGGTCAGCTATCATTTCCTTAGCAAAGACAAATAACCTGGTAAACCACTTTAAGTGTTCTTGTATGATTTCTTCATTGTCAATACAAATCCGATTGCTCCTTTCCCGTAGCATAGTCCGTTTTCGCCTTCAATACTAGTGGTTGTGATATCTCGGCCTGGCTTATCCTTGTGCTGAATGTAAACATCCGCCCATCTAAATAGAAATCCTCTTTCCATTTCTTAAAATTCAATCCAAGAAGGACCTCAATTGAAATGGAATTGCCGCTCACGTAAAAAATTGACCAAAAACAAAAACAAAACAATGACAATCAACATCATGTGAATACTTGCTACAGAGAATTATATACATCATCACACAATCACCTTTTGGGCGTAAAAATACGACATGCGCTTGTACACTCTCCACATGATAGCGGCCATGAGAACATATTCTAATCTTTCTCGTGAAATCACCTTGGGTGTAAGGAACCACTAAGATAAGTCATTTCTCACACATGCCACATGTATCCCTCTCCATGAACTAACACAGGATCACCTCCTAGAGCATGGATCACGTAATAAAACAGGAGATGATCCACCATTGAATATGAGACTGATATTTCTCAAACTCCAATCAAGTGTGCCACTTTGGCGTCACAACCCAATTGAATCCTTGAAAATCTCTCATACCAGGGATATAAACTTATGTATCACATTCAATATATATATATGTAATGCCAATTATGGTTTATTCAATTCATTCATAGTCAATGGAATTACACTTTATATAGTCCTATGGTAGGATATACATGTGATTATCACATGCATTTCCAAACCATAGAGAAATACAAGAAAACACGCAAAATACCCAAAAATACGAGTACATAGGAGTTTTACGCATTTTCGAATCAGAATAGCTTCTCAAACATGTAAAATAAATATACCACACAGAAAGCATTTCAATACGAGCGCTGTTGGTACTGAAGATCGTTCCAAACGAATCGCCGGACACGCACACGGCCGCTGGAAGGCGCCGGATGTCCTGGCTTCGTCGATCCCAAGCCGATGACGCCAAGATGACGTCATCTGCCCGGGGCTCGATACGGTCCGCATGACGCCGCGATGACGCCATCGCCGATTAGATGACGCCATCCGGTCGCCAAAATCCGGCCGGGGCGCGGACTGGTCGGCGAACGACCGCAGCGGCGCTGGACTGGCTCGCCAGATCCGGGTCCGGTCGACGCTCCGCCAAACTTCCGCCCGTGTCGACCGCGGCCAAGATGACGCCGCGATGACGCCGCGACTCGGATAATCGAACCGGTCCGGACCGGTCGGGTGATCGGTCGGCCGGACGCCGCTAGACGACGCCAGTCGAGGACGACCGCGCAGGTCCTTCACGCTACCGTCGCGCTCACCGCGCTGCGGGCGGCGCGGCGGCGCGAGGGCGCCCGGCCACCCTCCGCCGACGTGCCACCCACCGACGGATCGTCTTCGCTGAGATTTCGCAAACATGCAAAAAATTTAATTTTTTGATTTGAATAAAATCTAAACTGACGGTGCTCTGATCATTAAACCTTGTAAAATAAAATTCCAATTCATATGCCTTGAATTGAACCATAAGGGCCTCTAACAACTGCTGGATACGACCATGCTTCCTAGATCACCATGTTAGAACACAAAGCATAATAATGGAGAAAACCGAAAATCAGACAATTTATTTGGAATCCACGATCGGGTTTGGATGCGACCGATGAATATCTTACAAGAATCACCCCAAGATCTTCTCCAGTCTCTGATTATTGACACTGGTCTAATAGAATGCTTTCCACTTGACTGTGGAGAAAGTATTTCTCAATCAGATAGTCCGAAAATACGTATCCCAAGGTTCGGAGGACTCGAAGACATCATAAAGAGTTCGACCACGCACTGATTGTTTCGCCAGCCGCATCAAACCCAATACACCCTGCCAACCCCCATATTTCTTAATTAATATGAATTTGTCTCACTTACTAACTAATTAAATACAGTTAATTTCAATTAATAGAGCCCACTTTATGAAAATCTTACAAGCCTTAGATCTATAATCGTATAAATTTAATTATAAAAGAATATATTAGAGAATTAGACGAGTGTTTAGATCCTCTAATCTTTAATAGATATATAAATCTAAAGAAAAACAATTTTAAAAAAGAACAACATTTGACGGAGGCTGCCTTAGAACGGATTCCGGAACATACAACAATTTATATTAGAAAAAATTCTATCGCTTAGATAGCAATTAATCACAAAAACTTACAAAGAAAGATTAGTGTTTAATATAATTAGAAACAACCTAGAAAGAAGGCATTTAAAATTAACTCACTTAGATATAAACAGGCTTTATTTATCCTATTTATTTAAAAAATTAGTCTTTGACAAGATTTGATGATTTCACAGAAAAATTAGTCATATAGATTTTCACGAAAATAGTGATAAGATTAGAACTATAGAAAACCTTAAGAAATTATTAATGAATAATATAAATAAATTTCACTTAAATAATAGATATAGTCCTCTCCCCTAGTGCTATAAGGAAGACAAATGTTGACAGAATATGAAAACAGAGTTTACTTATAGAAAATTAATTAACTTTAATGAGAACCCACCATCTAGATTATCCAGAAGAACACATGAAATGATATGTTTTATCATTAAAAATTGGTCATTTAATTAGAAAATTACTATCTTGCATCTCGTATCAGAAACTTTAGAAACAAATTGAATTTTTCACTGCAGCTTAAAACCCCAAGGTAATTATAAAGTATGAATTAAGATACATACTAATATACATTCAAAAAATTTAAAAAATTCATATAAAACTATTAACACATTAGTAGATCTAATAATCAAATTCTCAGAAAATTTCCTAAGACTTTCAACTGCAATTTAAAGACAAAACGCTAGGAAACAAAGTAGAAAAAATTGGAAAAACCTTAATCATAATCATCTCAATAGTCTTAAAAGAAAATAGGACACTAAAAATGATAAAATCAAACACTGAAGAATCAGAATAATAAAATAATTAATCAATGGGAAAACTCACAGAAATAAATAAAGAACACAAATATATTGAAAGAATTAATAGACTTAGAATATAATATTCATCAAAAGATCACACATTCAAAGATGGCTAAAACTTCCATAATATACTCGTAGGTCTAAGTTCGAAAAACCCTCGTTAGTAAAACATATTTAACTTGAGTAAAACAAAATAATATAATAATATATTATTATACAAATATGTTGAACTGGATAATCTCAATGAACTATAGTTCAAACATTACAATGATATGATCTATAAAAGGTATAAATAATTTTAGAAATAGAAAACAAAAGAAATCAAGAGTTATACTTAGAACTTAGTACCTTTGGAACAAGTAAAGACAAACAAAAAGTAATGAATAGCAGAAGTGATCATTTTAACTTTTGAGAACAAATATCCAAGAGAGAACATAGTATTAATGATAGATCATGAAAGTGTCGAGTTAAATATGGAAATGTAAATAGTTGAAATCATAGATCCAGAATAAAATATGAAAACTTTAAAACAAATGGTTTAAAATGAGAACCAAAAGTAATATATAAAAGAAAATACTTCAAAAATAAATAAATTTACAAATGGGATTTTATAAGTAAGAAACTGAATGTTTAGAAATGATACAATACTAGAATTATTAGAAAAAGATAGTAGATAAACTAAGAAAGATTATAGTTTTTTACTATTTAGATTAATAACTATAGCTATTAGTTACTACAGAAGGAAAGGTTTAGGAACAAAAACATTAGTAATATTATATATATGATAGTTGGACGTGATATGGAAAAGCAATGATAGCAAGTACAAAATAGATATGAATAATAACATACTGAATAGTATGATTTAGCTGATTTTAAGACATTCCAGGATCTACAAACAAGATGACACAAAACAGAGTTTAAAATAAAAAGGAGGCGAACAAACTTAAAGGTAGTAATCTAGTAATTAATATAGACTATTGTATGTGTACAAATTTATATATAGTAAAACAAAGAAGGACGGTAAACTTTAACCAATTAAAGGAGGAGAATTGTTAACTGCAGGTATCGAGTTAATGTAAAAATCTATCGATTAGAATGGATTTAGAAGATTTATTAAAAGAACATAAACGTTATTCCAAATCCTTAAAGTATACAAAAGCATTTAGGAAAACTTAGTATAAGATTGTAGATTATAAGAAGAATGACATACAAGAAAGTGAAGAATACCAAGAAGAATTAACAGAAACAAAAATAGACTCTGTAACCTTAGAAGGAAAAGATTATCCAATAAAAAGGATACTTTATGAAGCAGACGAAGTAATAGCAGGAGATGAAGATTTATTGAAATAGAAATATTAGCCTTGAGAAAAGGAAAGATAGAGGAAGACAAAAGATTAATCTATGATAATTTAGGAAATATTGTAGTCATAGAATTAATAGAAGAAGATAATGAAACCATAGAATCAGATAATGACTTATAAATGATGGAAGATGAAGTAAGTAATGCAACTTCTCCTACACCATTCACTAGAACCCAACCTACGGGATTAAGACAAGATAGAGGAGGAAATTTTACTCTGCACTACAAGCACACTATGAAAAACACCTGGCCAAAACTAATCATGTACGAATCTATAGATTATATGGGAATCACTAGGTAAGGTTCTCATAAAATTTTTATACTAAAATTATATATTCTGGGTATAAGTTGAGCCGACTTGGGTATTTTCCAGAAATTGTTAAATGAATATTATTTAAATGATTGATATACTAAGAGCCAAACGCAAATATTATATGCTAAATAAGAATTGATTGGACTCGGAAATTAACCCAAGTGTAAAGGGCAAATTTGAAATTTGTAAAATGAGGACCTAAGGGTCAATTGTAAATAGGTTTATATGTCTAAGTGTAAATATGAGAGTTGAAGTGCAAATAAAATGAAATATGGGCTATAAAGCAATTGGGAGAAACCTAAGCCAAAAGATGATTCAGGGCTGCAAAGTAGCCTACAACATTGGGCGACTTAAGACCAAAAAGGAGAAAAAAATGAGAATAGTGTGGAAGGCCAAACATGGCCTTACACTTAAATGAGGTTAAAGACCAAATGTGGTCTAAGGGAGAGCCCACGGAGCAATCCCGTTTTTGGAGAAGGAGAGAGGAGAAAAGGGAGAAGAGAGCCAGTAGCAAGAGAAGCCGATCAAGTTTGTTGTCTTTCCCATTTTCTTGCTCCTTTATGACTCACAACTATAAGAGAAGATTGGAAATTATTCATAGGTAAGGAAACAAACCCTAACTTCATACTTTATGACTTGGATTGGGGAAAAAGCCTAAACTTAAGAAAAGAGAGTGTTTTACTGGTGCTAAAAACCACTTGAGTTGTTTGTGGATTTCTATGGTGGATTATTGATAAGGGATGAATCGATGAGGCTGATGGAAGGAAAGCAATGGAGAACATGTAAATCTGGTTTATTTTCGGGCAGAATCCAAAGAAGTGGTACCGGTATCGGTACCAAAAGTTGGTACTGGTACCCATTGTGCAGAGGAGAAGTGGTACTGATACCTATTGACAAGAGCTCGTACCATCGGTCTGGGTGATTTGGCAGACTGGAGAAGTCAACAACACCGCTTTAATCTCTGCAATTTTTAAGTCCTGATCGGGACACCCCGATTATTTAGGAACCCTAATAAATGACTAATGGGGGTTTAAATAAGAATGAAACTAAGTGAAAAACGTACCGTACCTCGCCGCCTTGGCGAAGTGAAGTATGATTATTTGTTTAACTACTAAGAGTGGAGAATTTGTAATTGACTAGGTACAGGTGAAGACGACAACCTGACCTAGGATTGCAATCGAAAGAGACAAGGGATCGATAATTTGGTTTGCTCATTGAACCTCTATCCTCACTTCAAGTGTATTGATAGTTTACTATGTAAATGTGAAATGATTGTATGGAATATGCACACGTCAATTGAAAGGAAATCAAACGTGACACAGTTGAAATAGAAATAGATGAATTGTCAAATAATTGCCAGGTGCCTTTATTTGAATTGCAAAATGATATTGTCATATTGTGACATAACGACTCAAGTGAATTATTATGACCCACTGGGCGGACGCACCAATCGCAAGATCCGCCATGATGCAAAGAATTATATCGTTAAATGTCTCACTCATGAATGCACTAATCTACATTCATGATGATGTATGACCTTTATTAAAGGGTCCACTTACGGATGCACCAATCGACATCCTGGTCATGATGGTGAACCGAATTACTAAATGGGTAAGCACATTACCCAATGATAAGACAAGACTCGGGATTCACTGCTTAATCCACGTGAAAAATAAATTGAATAGTCAAGGTGACATAACAAAACTTTGATGAGTGAAAATGAGATTGTAAACCAAATACATCTATGAGTGTATGCTTAAATCTTATGAATTGAATTAGAAGAAATTGTTGCATTGAAATGCATGTTTGTAAATGAAAGTATGTACAAAATGTATAAGTATATGTATTGTTTATGCATCGACCATTGAAATAGTACAAGCATGATTGGATAAAGGTGTGCCAAATAGATAGAGAACTGTATAGAACCACTAAGCACGAAAATGTTTTTGGGCCGCAGGCTTTTAACTACGCAAGCAGTATCGAGTGAACATGCAGCAAGAAGGCTAAGAACAAGCAGCTTATAGTCACAGAGAAAGCGCATGTGTATAAGTATATAACCCGACATGAGCATATGATCGTATTCTTGAACATTGATATTTTGTAATCAAACGAGTTAAACTCAGAATATTGTTTTGTACTCTTTGAAGGGACATAGGAATGCCTTAATGTAAATGTTTTTGTATAAAATGTAAATGTTTTTGAACCTATCATTTGAAATGCTTCCGTAATCAAGACTCTAAATGAAGTAATATAAATAAAAATGTTTTGATCGATAAATGAAAACGGTCGAGTAAATCGGGTTCTGGTTGACCCGCCTATAGGTCTGCCGAGGATTCGGTCGCACTTTTGAAAAAGACACCATTAAATGTAAATAAAGAATTAAAGCTGGTATCCTAACCGCTTTCATCCACCAATCGGGTCGGACTGAAAGGGGTGCTACACTTTATTAGTATATATCTAGGTTTAGGCATTTCTGGAAGAAGGCCCTAAACGATTTTGAAAAAAGGATTTTGAAAATGGTATTTGACATACATTGCATTTGCATATAAAGGATGATGTGACTCTGACGCAGATCTTGTCGGTCTTAATAGGTAAGCATAAATGGTTCAAGTACCCATAGGGTCGAAGGTGACCAGGGAAATCGTCCTGATAGTCCTGCTAGTGTGGTAGGTGGACAAGCATCTCATGCTCCACCAAGAAGGAACCTAACAAGTGGCAAGAGGTACTCATGGTATCTCCACGCTTAGCTCAGTATCGTGAAGAGCCGTGGTAATCACTGCAATTGCTACGATCATCCATCGAAAGCAAATGACAAGGTACCAATCGATAGATTTTACGGGAAAGAAAGACGACGAGCCCGCTATGACGTAAAAATTGGCCTGAAGATTGAGCTTAATGTCGTGCAAATGCATTGCACAACTGAAGAGAGGTTGGAATGCGACTTCATTACTACAGGATTTGCGCTTACGCGTGGTGTGTTCGACCGTGATTTGCACCACGGGAGAGGTATTACATGCGTTCTTCTTGATAAATTCATAGCTATTATGTGGGTCGCATCTATTTGGATAACATGAGATGGGAGTTTCATAACCTGAGACAAAGACAGATGAGTGTAACCGAATATCTGAGAAAATTCACAAGGTTGAGCAAGTATGCTCTCGAAATGCTAGTAACCGAAGAAGAGAAGTGCCGTAAGTTTGAAGACGACCTTAATGACCATATTTAGGCCCATGTCACAGGATTTTGTCACGATGACTTCTCCAAAATCAGGACATGTGTCTCTAAATGTGGAAAGAGTAAAAGAAAGAGGAAAATGAAAGAAAAGAAAGAAGACAGGGAAAGAAGAATCCCAGTCAGACAAGTGCTCATCAGCAGAAGAGTAAGAGATTTAGAGGACCACAAGGTTCTATTTAGCCTACAGCTCATGCTACCGGTAAGAATACTATTCTACCGACACAGGCACAAAGGAGGTGTCGAGGACAAGATGTTCCTCGTTGTTCTCAATGTAAGAAGACACAAGGGAAGGTTTGAGATTGACAGTGCTTGCTTGGGTTGTGGATCCATGGAGCACAAGATACGAAACTGTACTAGGGCACGTCCTTCAACACCCGTATTGTGGGGTAATTATACACAGGTGCAAAAAGGCAACACAAGTGTTGTGAATTGAGTGTTCCGAGACAAGGGACACAGACTTTGGGTAGGCAAGATGGCCATGCTCTAGCTAGAGTATATGCATGAAAGCAGTATAAGATACCGATGCCCCAGATGTGATCATTGGTAATTTTACTATCTTTGATACTATTATGCATGCATTGATAGATCCGAGATCAACCCATTCATATGTGTGTACTGATATACGCAACTTGGGTAAATTACCGAGGAGTGAAACCGAGTATGATATCTTGGTGATGAACCCGCTTAGACATAGTGTTATTGTGAATAAAGTATATAGAGATTGTCTCATCAAAATATGAGAGTATGAATTTTTGGGAGATTTGATTGAGTTATCCTTCAGGGAGTTTGATGTGATATTGGGGATGGACTGGTTGTTCGGATACCAAGCGATAGTCGATTGTAGAATGAAAAGAGTGACCTTAAGAACACCGAATGAGGATGAAGTAACTTTCATCGGCGAGAGGTCAAACCACCTCTCTAATGAGATATCTACAGCCATTGCTAGAATAATGGTGCGGAAATGATGTGAAGCCTATTTGGCTTATGTGATTGATACGAAGCGTGGCGCCGTGGGTCCGATATCCCTACCAAGTAAGTGATTCTCTCCGAATGTGTTTCTCCAAGAGTCACACTGCCACGAGGGAGATTGAGTTTGCTATCGACGCTGTACTGTGTGCCACACCAAATCCATTAATCAAGACTGAATGGCCCAGCGGAGCTAAAGGAATTGAAAGTGCAGTTACAAGAACTGCAGGGAAAAAGGGTTTATTCAACGCAATGTATCACTACGGGGAGCTCTCGTGTCGTTAAAAAGAAAGATGGTACGCTTAGGTTATGTATCGATTATAGGCAACTTAACAAGTTGACCGTGAATAAGTAATATCCGCACCCAGATTAATGATTTGTCACCAACGAAGGTGCAAGTATCTTTTCAAGATAGATTTATCTCGTATCATCGCTGAGAATTAAAGATGTAGATGTGCATAAAACAGTGTTTAGAACGCGATGTGGACATTATGAGTTCCTTGTAATGCCGTTTGGTTTGACAAATGCTCCAACGACTTTCATGGACCTAATGAATCATGTTTTCCGGCCGTATGTGAATTGGTTTGTCATAGTGTTCATAGACGACATACTTGTGTATTCAAAGGATCAGAATCACACTACACACACCTTCGTAGTATTAGAAACTTTGAGAAAGAAAAAGAATATATATAAAAACTATGTGAGAGTTTTGGTTAAACAAGGTCCTTTCTCAATATGCACTTAGACGGAAGTAAGGAACTAAGTGGATCCAAAGAAAATAGAAGGTCATGGGAATGGAAGCCACCACTGAAATGTCACAGAAAGTAGCTCTCGACTATATGTTATTTAAGATTCATTATGGGATTTCTATGACTATAGCCCCACGACATATCGTTTTTAAAAAATGTGTAAAGTTCGAGTGGAGGAAAATGTCAAAGAAGTTTTGATAAGTTGAAAGTAGTTCTTAACCGAGGCTCTGGTTTCGCACTTCACCTGACCATGTAAAGAGTCATGTGATCTTTAGATGCGCCACTAAATGGACTTGATGTGTCCTAATGTAAAGAGGCAAAGTGGTAGGCCTATGCTTCAAGACAGCTGAAGCCGCATGAAAAGAACCACCCTACGCAGATTCGGGAATTAGCCGCAATTGTATTCGGGCTGAAAATTTGATATCATTATTTGTATGGAGAAAAATATTTCATCTACATTGATCATAAGAGTCTTAAGTATTTGCCCTCACAACGAGAGCTTAACTTGAGACAACGTAGATTGATGGAGATGATAAAAGATTATGATTGTGTGATTGACTATCACCCGGGAAAGGCCAATGTAGTGGCCGACGCCAGAGACTGCAAACGCCTGCAGCGCGACACCCACCGCTGACGATGATGGTACAAGAGTAGAACTGGATAGCTGAGATCAGAGTTTGAGCTGAATAGAGTGCTAGAGG
The DNA here is from genome assembly GCA_016808115.1 of Tetrastigma voinierianum. Lineage (NCBI taxonomy): Eukaryota > Viridiplantae > Streptophyta > Magnoliopsida > Vitales > Vitaceae > Tetrastigma > Tetrastigma voinierianum. The sequence goes on from JAEQBH010001021.1 coordinate 713,635, forward strand.
CACAAAGAAGAGGAGGAAAATTTGTCGCTTATAATAAGTCAGACGAGATGGTAAAGAAACCGACTTTACTGTATGAATCTAAAATGAGTTTTATTATAAAGATCGGGTTTGTGTACCCATGATAATAATTTGAGTAAGTCAAGATTTGAAGAGGCACATAGTGAATCTTTTGCTATCCATCCCGGTAGCACAAAGATGTATCAAGATTTAAAAGTCTCATACTGGTGGTCAGGAATGAAAAGATATGTTTCAGAATTTGTGACCAAGTGTATGTCAAAGAGTAAAGGCAGAGCATCAAGTTCCTTCTGGACATGGCAAATTTATCGAATACTCTGAGTGGGAAATGTCAGGTCAAGCAATAAATGACAAGTGAAGAGCATGACCTATCGTATCGAATGACTGACGACCAAGTCAGGAACTTCCCACAAAGGGAGAATCAATTATTTGCTTGATAAGTTAGCAGAGTTGTATATCAAGGAAATAGTTCGGTTACATGGGATTCCAATATCCATTATTTTAGACCGAGATCCGAGGTTTACTTCAAGATTTCAGAAAATTCAGTAAAGGGAGGCCGGAACTCGAACTAAATTTCAGTGATGGCGCTCCACCCCATGCACGGATGGACAATCGTGAGAGAGTAATCCTGATTCCGAAGACATGCTAAGGAGTTAGTGACGATTGATGGTGGGTAGCTGGATAGACACATCTTTAGTTGAATTTGTGTACAACAATAGTTTCCAATCAAATTATTGAATGATACCTTAGGAGGCTTTATATGGAAGAAAACAGAACAATCGCCGCAAGCTGAGATCGGAATTGAGTGAAAAGGAATAGATTATCCCACGATTTAGCGGCTAAGAGACTCGAAGAAAAGTGGAAAATGATTATAAAGATTCAAGGTGGCCACCGATAGATAGAAATCATATGCCGACATGAAAAGAAAAGATATTCAATATGAGATTGGCGAGAAAGTGTTTTTGAAAGTACTCGCCTGAAGAAGGTGATGAGATGGTGGCTGGGCAAGTCGAGCCCTGGACATTGGTCCTGCGAAAGTAACAGCAGGTCTAGTGGCACACCGGTCAGCATTACCTCCGCATCTGAGAAGATCCATAATGTATTTCACGTGTCCATGCTATGAGGCATCTTATCTGCAATTCATCACATGCAGTCTCTTCGAGACAATTGGTTTTGGGGACCCATTTGGATATGAAGAAGACGTGAGAGATTCCTGCCTGGAAGAAAGAATTGCGCAACAAGAAGATTCCGTTAGTCATGTTAGGAGAAACCACAAAATCAAGAAGCCACTGAAAAATTGTACGAAACGATGCGACAGCAGCAGATTCGCAAATCAAGCATAACTACAAATTTTGAGGACAAATTTTATTAAGGGAGAGCTAACGCCCCTGCAATATCATAGAATTCCTCATAATAAAAATTATAAATTCGGGTATAAATTGAGCCAACTTGGGTATTTTCCGAGAATTGTTAAATGAATATTGATTAAATGATTATATAACTAAGAGCAAATGTGCAAATATGAGTATGCTAAATGAGAATTGATTGACCGTAAATTAAACCTAAGTGTAAAGGGCGAATTTGACATTTGTAAAATGAGGACCTATATCAATTGTAAGTTATATGGTCTATGTAAATATGAGTCATGCAAATAAAATGAAATATGGGATATAAAGCAATTTGGGAGAAACTTAAGTCAAAAGAATGCATTTTCTTTTGTGGCCAAACAAGGCTTTATGAAGAATAAGCGACTTAAGACCAAAAAGGAGAAAAAAAAAGAAGAGAATAAGTGTGGAAGGCCAATGAGGTTAAAGGCCAAATGTGGTCTTAGGGAGTTCATTTGAGCAATCCCATTTTTAGAAAGGAGAGAGGAGAAAAGGGAGAAGAGAGCTAGGGCAAGAGAAGGATCAAGTTTTGGTTGGGTCTCTTCCCATTTTCTTGCTCCTTTGTGATCAAGAAACTTAGAAGAGAAGATTGAAGTGATTCATGCAAAGAAACAAAAACCCTAACTTAGTTTTATGATTTTGATTGGTGGAGTTCCTAACTTAAGAAAAGGGGTTTTATTGAAAGAAACCAATTTTTGGAGTTGTTTCTGTGGATTCCATGGTGGATTATTGGATATGGATGAATTTGAGGAGGTTTATTGAAGAAAAATGGATGAGAATGAAGCAAATCATTATTTTCGCGAACTCTGCAAGTGGTGCACCGACATCAGTTATACCGTACCCATCGACGTAAGAGCTCCGGTATCGGGTCCAAGATGCCCAGCACTGGATGCTTCCAACAACACCGTCAGATCCCTTGCACTTTTTAAGTCCAGATTCGTATACCAATGCCAGTGGACCCTAATAAATGACTAATGGGGGTTTAAACAAGAATGAAAACTAAGTGAAAAATCACTGCATCTCGTCGCTAGCGGCCGGCATGATTTATTTGTTTAACCATTAAGAGCAGTAATTTGTAATTAATTAGGTATCGCAGCATCGACAACCGAATTTAGATTGTACCTAAATGTGATAAGGGATCGATAATTTGGTTTTGTTCATCGAACTCTATCTTACTTGCAGGCCAGAAGCCATATGTAAACATGTGAAATGATTGAAGTAATATGTACATCGCCAATTGAAAGGGTGTTCCAACGTATTATCGTAAGAAATCAGATAATTGCCGTGTACTTTATTTGAATTGCAACGATATCGCCGCTATTGTAACATAACGACCAAGTGAATTAATAATGACCCACTTGGCGGGATGCACAAAATCGGCATTCACATGATGAGAATGAGATTATGCAATGTCTTACTTCAAGTGATGCACCCAATCGACATCCATAATGATGGATGTATGACATTTACAGCCTACTTCCACTTCATGATGCACCAACCCAAGATTCACATATAGAACCAAATTACTAAATGGTGCTATTACCCTAATTTGATAAGACAAGACAGATTCACCAAAACGAAACTGGCCATGAAAATATAATTGTTGAAATAAGTACATAACAAACCTGATGAGTGAAAATGAGATTGTAAACCAAATACATCTTTACTTTAGTGTTGAACTCAATTAGAATTGTGAAGAAATTGTTGCATTGAAATGCATGTTTGTAAATGAAAGTATGTACAAATGTATAAGATAAGGTATTGTTTATGCATTGACCATTGAAATAGAGTAACAAGTATTGATTGATAAAGGCATGTTGTATTAGATGTAGAATCAGAGTAGAACCACTAAGCATGAAAATGCTTAGCGTGTAGTTTTAACTATGCGCAGGTATTGAGTGAAGGCACGAAAGGCAAGAACAAGAAGCGCAAAGTCATAGAGAAAGCGTGCGGTGTATAAGTGTATGTACTCGACATGGAGCGCTACATCGCATTCTTGAACATTGATATTTTGTAATCAAACGAGTTAAACTCAGAAATATTGTTTTGTACTCTTTTTTGAAGGGGCATAGAATGCCTTAATGTAAATGTGTTTGTATAATGTAAATGTTTATATTTCACTGTTTGAAATAAGTTTCAGCGTAATTGAAGAATCTAAAATGAAGTAACATAAATAAAAATGCTTTGATATGATAAATGAAAACGGTCGGAGTAAATCGGGCTCTGGTTCGGATCCGCTTTTCGGGTCGGGCAGGGGATTCGGGTCACGACACTTTTGAAAAAGAAAATTTAATAAAATGTAAATAAAAAGAATTAAACGAGCATTCCTGAATCCGATTCTATCAATAATCGGCCTGACTGAAAGGGTGCTATATTATAGTGACCTGGAAGGAAGACCTACTCAATAGAAAACCCTAAAGTTTCAAGGACAAAGCCTCGTGACAAATACTAAATATAGCAGCTTATGATCCACAATTATGGAATAGTGTAATAGACGTGATATAAATATCCAATAGAAAGGTAAGTTTGGTGTATTACACCTAAGAAATGGGTCATCTAAACTTTGTAAGTAAATATTTAGAAACATTTTTAGAGAGCAATGAAAGAATAGTGGAACCATACACACAAATTTAGAAACTACAACTAGAGTGCTTAAATCAGGTTTAACCCAATTATGTAAACCAAATTAGTAGTTTATTTCATGAAGATCCAGAACTCATGATATTACTATCTTACAAAGGGATTATTACATTTAGAATAAAATGCAAGAGTAAAAGACTGAAATATATAAAGGAATTTTAGTCAATCACATATGCTAAATGCTTTAGAAATGGATTAACTAAAATTGAGATGAAAATATTTAAAAAACTTCCTAAGAATTTGTAATAGGTGAGATGAAACCTCATAAGATAAAACTAAAAGGAGTTCAACAAGATGATGACAAAAATCGTGAACCTTGAGTATATGATATGGACAAACCCATGAATGAAAATACTAAAGAAAATATAAAAAAAAACCCAAAGACAACTCAAGAAGAGTCAATATAGGTTTTAAAATATATTTACACCATAAAACATATGGAAATGTAAAAGGGGAAGAAGACTGAAAAGAAAAAATAAAAAATTAAACCATAGAAAATATTATAATAAAAGATATTTCTTAACAAGACTCCTTAGAATAAACTTATTTGATCCTAAATGTATGTTAGAAAGTATAATCCAAAGAGAATATATAAAAATAAATTCTAAGGTTTAAGATTTTATAACTGTAATTAGTTTTTATGAACTGGTCCAAAAAGAAAAACTTATATAATACTATGAAGGATGCTTGTGAATGCGCAAACGAAGAATTAATAGTAGAAATAGATGAAGAAATATCTGACATCAAACAATATATGCTAGAATATATAAAAGAAAGGAAAAGAAAACTTCGCTAGTGAAAATGAAGATCTAATAACAATGATTTAGCGTAACTAGAATTTTAAACACAAAATTTATGGATATGATATGTGAACATAAATGGAAAGAATAGAGACCTGGATAATTTGTTAGATGTTTTAAATGTGAAATGGTTTTGAGAATTTATATAGGCAAAATGTTTAGTCGTTATTGTAAGGATGTTACATGAGGAGGAAGAAGATTTCAAACACGAGTCTAAGTATCGGTGCATCAACATATGAAAATATGTATACTCTCTTTTTAAATGAAAAAATTTATAGGATAGAACAAGAAAATAATTGAGATAAAAGAAAGATATAACTATCAGTAATTAAAAAACATATAGGAAAGAAAATTAGGAGTTAAAGAATGCATGAATTTAAGAATAAGAAAAGACTGAATAATAATCCATCCAGAGAATATATGTAATAAATTATATGGAAATAAAACCACTTCAAATAGAATTCTAAAATAATAAGGATATAAAGATTTTTTAATAAAAATATATGCACTATTAGATGATGAAGAAATTATAAAGTAATTTATAGAAGATAAAATAATATCAAAAAGATTTATAATCTAAAGTAAGAAACCATTATAAGACAACAACTAGATGTGTTTTTAAGAGTATACCCACCATTTGGCAACAACCAAATATCTTTATGACAAACTCACATAATGAATAGAACATTCTTACTATTAAAAGAAACTGGATGAAACTTTAAATCTTAGAGATCAAGTTATATTTAGTACTGATTTTCTACTTTATTAAAGACAAGAACAAATAACTTTAATAAAGATTTTACTTTAATAAGATTGATTGCATGATAAGTCAATTACAAAGAAATCAGGAATTATAAGTTCAGAAGAATTAGATAAACAAATGTAAATGATTCTGAAACCTAAGTTATTAGCAAAGATCGTTGAAAAATAGTACATGACAATAAATTTGTAAATATAATACAAGAAGATTTTGAAGTTAAGAAGAATGTAATACATATATTTAACGTGGATTTGTCCGTTATATGAGTATAAACTACTTTTATGATAAAATATAAAAGAAGAACAAATCCAGAAAGTTTAATTGATAGACTAGAAAAACTTAGAATGATAGAGAAAATGTTTTAAAATATTGGGAAAAAGATAAAGTAGAATGTATATTAAAAATAAAACCTAGATACAAAAAATAAAAACCATAAGATTAGGTAAAGCTAAAACCAAGATAGAAAATATAGTTACAACATATTAATGATGGTTAGTAATCAATAATAAGAAGGATCATATTCACCCACAGAGCAAAGAATTTTTCTCATAAACAAAACACAGTAATAAAAGGAGGAAAAGGAGATAAGATAATTTGGAAAACTAAAATGTTAAACCATATTATTGTGGTGATTGATGAATATGATATACTAACAAAAGAATATTTACTAGGAAAATAAATATTTGTAACATTCGAACATACCCTGAATGCTTTCGACATTTAGTATTTTGTGTTATTAATGGGAATGTTTAATTAATGCAAAAGATGAAATTAGAAACCTTAGATTTTATAAGAATATAATAAAATTGTAATTATCCAAAAGGTATTAGTGTTTGTTATCAAGATTTGAGGCCAAAATGAAATAAAGGAAAGCCATTATAATAGAAGAGTTATGGGCCATATATTAATAAATTTAACTGTGCCAATGGATAGTTTTAAAACAAGGTCAAGATGATGATGGGGACGTGAAAGACTCAAATTGGGTCCTCACTTGAATAAGAACAAAACCCATAGAGAGAGGGAAGAGGTGTATAAATAATATAAAGATAAAGAATAATATAATATAAAGAGAAAGCCAAGCCAAAAGGTATGAAACTGAACTTGATTTAGATCAAGGAGAGATTTGGCATGGACTCATATAGAATTGTATGATTATTATCTCTGCCCAAACCTAGGGTTTTGCTTAGGGTCATCCAAACCACAGTTGCAAAGTGGGCAAAAAACCTGAAGAGTACAAGAAGCATACATGGAACCTCTCAGATGGATTTATTTGCTCAATGGTAGCCACTGAGTTAGTGGTTTAGAATAAACCCTAACCAATTTACTTCACAGCTATTTATGTATGGCATACCCAGCATGGAGCTGGTCTCTAGAGTAATCCAATATGTGGTTTTTGAATAAAAGACATTCATCAAGGACACTGGGTGCATAATTGAGGTTATAATGATGATATGGGTTCGCTGACGTGCATTTAGAGTCAATCGGCATAAAAATATGGAAAAAGTGCAGAAAAGCCCACATTCTGTGCAGGTATCTGAACACAAAACGGTACAGTTTGTGGCACCGTATTCATGTAGAAGCCTGCTTCCACTCTGCCCAGCTGATTTCAGCCATAACTTTCTACTTTATCCATCTGAGTGATTCATGTGGATAATAAAACTCAGACTCACAGAAAACCAAACATCCTCAAATAGGCATCAAAGATGACTCATGGCCCAGAAATCCACCTCATGAGGTGGCCATGCGCTGCACCTCTAAGACGTACTTTGAACTGAGAGAACCTGACAGTTTCGAATTTGATTCTTGAGCCCTGTGTCTGGAATAGTGATCTCCCACCAAGAGAACCCTTAGTACCTTAGCTTTAAAGGAGATAAAGAACAGTGTCAAATATGGACAAGACAATCGGAAAATGAATATTACAAACTCCGTCCCTTTCTAGTAAAATCCAGAACCACTAGTTAGCATGAAAATGCTATAACTTGAGTTTTGATGATCCAGCTGGAATGATCAAATTTCAAGTAAAGCGATCGGATAGAGGAATAAGAATACATGAATGATGTGTGAATACGTAAGGACCTGTGATATGATATATTATGAATACAGCAAAGATATGAAATAAGAATATGAGAAACAATGAGATATAAATATGTTCATGAAATATTAATCTGAGGTGTTATAAAAACGAATTGAAATACAGAAATATGAATTGATGAACATGAAATGACAATATGTCATAAAAACATAATGTGGCTAAGAAGGTCCCCAAATATAAGATACTAAGTTAATGAACTAAAAACAATTGCAAATTGCTTAAGACCAGCTTATTGAATTACATGGCAACTATAAGCATGTGGGCAGTATGTGTATAGTACTTCTGACTCCTCGATTAGTTCTGCATCCGATTAGTACTTCGCACTCCCGCTAGTGCTTCGCACTCCCGGCCCCGATTAGTACTTCGACACTCCTCGATTAGTGCTCGCACTCGACAGTAATTTCCTGCATCTCCGATTAGTGCTCCGACACTCCCGCTGCATTTCCCAGATCTCTCGTTTAGTTCCCAAGACTTCCCGACAGGCTCTGCATCTCATTAGCACACATGACTCTTATCCCATTAAAAGGGCATGAATTCCATCAGATTCAGAACTGCTTATGCTAATATGACTCGCACTATATATGTATCTTCAAAATTTTATCGTATTTGTCCCATTCATCCAGATGATCGTCCCAAGGTTTTAAACGTTTATATGGATAAGACTCGAATAAAGAATAAGATAATGATTCCAATTGCACTTCAGATTACTATGGAAAACACCAAAATTTCCCCAAGATTCTGATTAATATGAATTTTACCTAAAATACCTCATCTGATTATTCTGAGGCACCACTGGCAATTCCTAGATCCAATGAAGCTCTTAGCATTCACTAAAATTCTGGCCTGATTAGTCCAGAAATTATGAAATTCCATCTCAATAAGTTCCTACCTCCCTGACAAGTCTGCCTGATTAAGTCCCACTGATTGAACCTGAGAAATCTTACGGCACTGATCCTAATGTTCCAGAGGATCAACAAAATTCTCCTGTGCCTTCATTTTAGTTCTTAGTACCTACTAAGTACTCCCCAGATTTAATAGTCTGTTTCATTAAGTCTGCCTTCACTTAAGTCTCAGATTCACTATACCTCTCGCATCCGAATAAGCATGTAGTATCTACGGGTAATTCCCGCTTCTCGATTAGCTTTATGCACTGCACTTTGATCTGGTTGGTCCCGCCTTGACAAGTCCCGCCTTCATGGTCTCCTGAGTAAATCACTGCAATTTCGCATTTTATTGCTGCTATAAGACCTACTGTACCGTGATTTCATCAAGTTCCGTAGCACTGTGGGCACCTCAGACCGACAAACCGTAGGTATCTAAGGTACTCCCGCACGCGAAATACGATAAGTCCACTGCACTCACTAAGTACTTCCGTATAATGAACTGCAGTACCCATGGGCAATTTGCATACTGTCCAACACCTCACTGAGTCCAACAACATGTCCTGCAAGTATAAGTCCAACCCATGTTCCTAACTACTCAGAGTCCCAATAGCATAAGATGTTATAAGTATGAAGTCCCTAATGAGAATAAGCTCAGAATCTACGGAGTCCCGAATGAACATAAGTCTCATATAAGTATAAGTCCTCAGATAAACAAACTCGTAATCTCCTACGAGTCCCGAATGAACATACGTCTGCTTATAATTATAAGTTCCCGCATAAGAAGAAACTCAGAACTCCTACTGAGATCCGACAAGTATAAGTTCCCGCATAAGAAGAAACACCTGTGAACTCCCACTGGGAGATCCGACATATAAGTTCGGAGTACCTACTGCAATTCCCATATCGTAAAACAAGTATAAGTCCAAAGAAGACCTAAGAGTACTTTCGTGATCGGGTAAAATAAGCATATGTATCCTGTTATGATCCTGTGACCGCTATGGACTAATGTCCATACCTGATATGTATCTGTATAAGTCTGATTTGTTCGACTTATCAGACTTGATGTACCTTCGCACAAGAATAAGATCCGAAATAAGAATCAATTGTGTAACACCGCATAAGTCCAAGACCAAGATGTGTCTCAGTGACACTAAAGATAGGTTCCAAAGAAGATACATAAGTTCAATATACGTGAGAAGATCCAAATATATGTATAAGTTGGTAATGGGCACTATAAGATCCAAACAGACAAGTCCTCGCCATGGTGTAAGTCTCGAAAGGTGCTAAGATCAATGTATACAAAACCTGAACAAGCAATGTCCATGGGTCAAGGAATTGTATAAGTTCATTATGTGAATGCCTGAATATTCTGATACCTGTTACCGTTATCTGTATTTATGTTTCTGTATAAGAAATGTTTCCCACTAAGCGTAAAGCTTAGCACGGGTTTTTAATCCGTAGGCATACAATGAAGATGTCGCTGAAACATCCCGTGATACCAGCCAACACTGTATGGTTCACTACACAGGTTCCGTGTTTCGATTTGTAAATGTAAAAGTACGCTTTGTAATTGTAAATGGACTCAGAAATGTATATGATATTTTGATTCGTTATAAGATGTAGAGGCCATACCACAGTACTAGTTTGGTTTTAAAAAAAAAGGTAGTATCCTCAAAGATATGGTCTCAAGGTCCCGAATCTCGGTTCGATCCCACAATCTGTCACGGAATCTAGGCGTGACAATTGTACTATATTTAGCAAATTTGATTGTAAATCAGGATTTTGGCAAGTCAAGATGAACCTGCATAAAGATCCCTCGACAACTTTTCTTGTCCAAAAAGTGGCTTGAATGGTTGTAATACCATTTGATTTAAATGCACCATCATTATTACAAACAGGATGATAATGATGAATAAAATGACTTTTGTAGCGGCTTCTTTTTCTTTTACATAGATGATATACTGCTTTTAGTAAGATTAAGAAAAATATATAGGACACTTCCAAATATATTAAAAAGTTTTAATAAACTGTATTATATTATAAAAGTAAATGCAACTATTTCAACACTATAATTTTGGTATAATATTAAAGGTAAAACTGGTTTAAAACTCACATATTTAAAATCTAAATCTTTGCTATAAATAGAAGAAACTGAATAACAAAAATGATATAGATTGATAAACCGCTAGATCTTTATAAAACTAAGAGATCAGAGCCTCTATTAGTGGTATGAGAAGTAAACGATAAAAATATTTTCTAAACTGTAAGATTGATCGTTGAAACTTGTGGACTAGTTACAAAATTAATACCACTAGAATTACCATTAATAAACGATTACTTAATAATCAAATGTATCGTGTAGCTTAGGACGGGGGTAGTATTATTAGCAAACCCCATAAATATTCCAATCCAAATACAGTAAAATCATAGAGATATAGTGGAAAACACAGAAGAAAGAAGATAAGGATAGATGCGTATATTAGCCATAACATATGCTATAGACAGCTTTAGAATATTAATAATTTCCAAGAAAGAAATTTCGACTGAATGGCATCATAAGCACAGGTAATGCATAAACCAGAAAATGGAAAAAAGATCTTCCAAGGAGGATGGTTAAACTCTATAAATAATAATTAACACAGTAAAAATAGAAATAGAATGATATTGTATAAAAGGATGGAATAGTATAATATGATCATTGCGTATTGATAAATTAATCTTTATGTCACATATGAACAAGGCATAATCGGGATCAAGCTTCAAATTATTCAAGTAAAGATCAAAAAAGGTATTGACTTTCTGAAGAATTCTCTTAAGATATACCCTGTATAATATTACTTTCAACTTGTTACCTCACATGTAATTAGATTTAAGAACAAAATGTATCATAGATAACCTTTTGGATTAGTTTTGTAGCGATTTTTAAATAACTAGACTAATAAAAGTTTAGATAGAAAATATTTTATTACTTGTTTGAATTGTTTATCATAATACTTTCACAAAAAGAATAATGGTAATGTCAATTTTAGTTTTTATGTTATCTACCAAGCTCATAAAACATGCATTTTTAAAACATGGAAAGAAGTCCTTCCTTATATTTCAAATCACCCTAGATCATTTTTCAAAGGATTTTATAATATAACCCAAACATTAGACCAATGTAAAACCAATTTAGGAAGTAATTATTTTGTTAGCCCATTAGTTAAACAATTTTTAAATCATCATGGCCAACCTTACCTAAAACCAATAGAAACATGCAATAGTTAGACAAAAACTTTAGACTTAACACATAACTTTCCTCCCATTTTCCCTCCACTTCAAGATCACGATCATTTACTTAGTGGAAGAGAGAATTCAAGGAGAAAATACCATAGATCTGAGCAAGACATTAAAGTGATGAAAAATAATATGAAGATAAGATAGAAAATGAAATAGACAAAAAAAAAAATTAAAAACACGGCTTTGAAAGAAAGAAATTCAAAATAGAACATACAAATAATTCTCAACACATGAATAAATTTTCAACTTGTAAAATCACAGATATTGGCTTGATATCAAGTGTAACTTAGCCCTTGGTCGGGCGAAGATTTATTACCTAGTTCATCGGGCCAAATTATCGAACCTAGTCCAATCTCAACAGGTCGGTAAAGACACTCCAAATCGTTTATGGGGGCGAGGCTTCCAAAAGCCCTGCTAGTCTAGTTAACACAATAGTGGCCGAGATCCTTAAAAAGATCCCACAAAGAAGCAGAGTCGAAAGCTCAGATCATCAAGGCCCAAGTAAAGAAGCATAAAAATGTCCGATCAAAGAGGATAAAAAGCAGTCGTACTAGCTTCTTTCTTTCGTAAGATTTTATAAAGCATGAAGACAAAGATTCGATACGGGTGGAAGATAAAGAAGATTTGATATATGGAAGAAAGAAGCTAGTCGTGGAAAGAAACGCGTGAAACCACTCGCATTTCGGCCTTTCTTTTTGTGATCATTTTTCGATAAAATTCAGGACAAATGCCACCGGTCCATGTGTCGTAATCTTATAAAAATCCCATCAAATCCAAAATCCATCTGTCTATATCCCTCCTGTAGCATGATGTTTCTGGGCACTCACTGACGATGGGTCCCAATGATAACCCTAATCGCATTCCATTGATCGTATCCTTTACCCTTATCCTTATATTCCTTTCCTCTATATATAGAGGACTTATCTATGTGTGAAAGATATCTCTCAGACCTCTACCCATATCCAACCTCTCATGTAGAAGCTCTCTCTTCACTTTCTTGCGATATATTACAGTTTCTCAAGATGTTCTTCAAAAAAAAAAAAAAGCTTTCGCCTCAAGTTTATCTTCTCAGATAAAGGTTTCTCACAATGAATCATGAATGCTTTCTATCTACTTTCATTTATTTATATGCTTAAATCTTAATTTGTTTTAAACCTTATGGGACATCCCGAAAGGGGTTTCTCCTTAATCGCGGCTACTTAAAAACATTTTAGATTTTATAATGGTATATAGAACCAAAGAATTTCTCGTAAGCCTGTGTAATTGGTAGTGAACTTCCTCGTATAATAATGCCATGTATTATTATTTTCTTCTCGATTAACGAATCTCCTACGTATGATTATACTATATATATGATATTTTGCTATTATGTCAATTTGTCTAATTTGATCAAGCAGACCACTTTCAAAGATAGCTTTAATGCATAATTATACTCGCTGTAATGTTTAAAAAATATTGTGAATGATTCGCATGACACGTCACAGAGTTATGTAATCAACCTAAACCTCAAAGCAATCTTGTCATATTGTAAAATTTGATCAAAATAGTCATTTCTTTATTGGGATTAAGTTGATAGTCATCACTTGATCAAAACCCAAGTTTGCAACCTAAGGCTGGTTCCCAAAATTTGAGAAAGATTGCAAGAGATAGGAAATAAAGAGAAAACAAAAGAAAAATAAAATAGGTTTAATCAAACATATTATCTTTTTTTATTTGTTATTTCGAGCTCATTTCATTAATTTTAATTAAAATAGATAAATTTTATTTATATTTGATTTTCTTGAAAATTTTAACTATTTAGAAATCATTTTCCTTATTTTTTTCTTAGTACTGGCAACCTAAATGCAACATAAATGTTAAAATGAAGTAATGTGTAGTTGGTGCATAAATTAACAACTTTGTTGATGGATAATCAAATTCATTTCAAGTGATAATCAAATTCATTTCAAGTAATTTGATTAAAAGAACTTTAGCGAAATTTGTTCCACCCTGTTAATTTTTGAACTAATTTTGATTAAAATATCAATTTTATTTTCTTATAAGCTAACCCATTCTTTTAAGCAATAATATAAGTACATCAAATGGAGGAATCCACAAATCTAACTTAATTGATAAAACATTTAAAGTTTAAAAATGTGAACAATCAAGAAGGGGTCTCAGGTCCTAGTACATCATAACAAAATGCTTAATTATTAAAAAAATAGAACAATGTATTTTTATCTAAAATAAATATTGATGTGCATATACCATGGCAGAGAAAAACAATATATATATTGATGTATGGGAGATAAAAGTGTAAACCAAAAGAAAAATAGTAAAATACCCATCTACTGGTTTACAACTGATACTTCTTCATCTTTTGTGCATGAATTTCAATATTCAATCCAAACATCAACAACCCATTACAAGAAAAGGCCTCAAACGAGTCAATAAACAACCAAACTGGGAAAAAAAAAAAAAAATGAAGATCAATGATAATTCTTGAGCTCATGTTGGAGGGCATCGTCCAGCCAAAACTCAGACTCCTCCATCAACTCAGGGCTTAATCTGAACATAAGCACACAAAACTCCATCTGATTGAGGGCTCCATCACCATCAAAATCCCCTTCCCTCAACATACTCCAAAGATCATCATCAGACAAACCCTCCAAACCCAAAAGGGCTGAATTCCTTTTCAGACTCTCAAAAGTGATCACACCCTTACTACTGTCCATCAGCAGGTTGAATCCATTGCAGAGCTCACTCATCAGCCCCTCTCCACCCAATTTGTGGGCCATCAGAGGCAAGAAATCTTGAAGTTTGATGGGTCTTCGATGCCATTTCCAGAGAATCAAATCAAGAACTCAGTCTAGATGTTTATTGTGTTGGGGAGGGAGAAAGAGGAGAGGGCTAAATAAAGGGAGAGGCTGAGGATGAATACAACTAATTTACAGGTAATAAAGGGTTGGCTTATTCTGACGTTTGAAGTTGCTTCTTGATTTCTGAGAAGGTGATGAGGGGTGGGCTTGAGGGGGAAGCTTGTTGGAGACTTCTTGTACTAGAGGATGGAGCTTCCAGTCTACACTTCAGGGGTAGAATCGTCATTTTCTAGATGTTTTGACGCCCTCTGGGAACTTTCATGCCCGCTCTTAGCATGGAATATTGGAATGTTCCAAAAATATGAAATTTCAGTGGCAGTTGCCTATTAAGGATTTTTGGTATCATCTTGTGACTTCTTTTTCTCATGAATTGTAAATGATATTTTCTTGCCCATTTGCGTGGTCTATGGTCAGTTTCAAATATAATGACAAAAAAGAAAAAAAAGAAGCTGAAGGTTATTTGGATTAAAAAACCCTTTGAGAATTACTAGAAATCTAATATTTATTTATTTTTATCCTCATTTGGACAAAAACACCCTCATTTTATCCTTATAAAATAAGATATTTTGAAAGATACACGGATATGTAGTATCCCAAATAGGTTATTTAAAAATAAATAAATATTTGATTAAAAAATATCAAATAATTCAAAATTTATAAATATAACCCACCTCATATTTGTTTTTTCTGAAAATAATCATAATAGACAAAATAGCTTTTATCTTAGGTGATGCATATATTTTTAGTATATGAAAGTTATTTTTTTACAAGAAACCAATTAAGGAATTTTGTTAAAATTTGGTCAAAAATGGACAAAAGGTTAGATTGATGAAATTCAGTCTTTTAATCAAATCATAAAAAAAAAACATGAGTGAAAGGCTGAATTTACAAATCATAGATCCATTTGAAAATTTTTAAGCTATATTTTCTTAACGTTATTAACTTAGGTCCATAATCACCAAACGTATCGCAAAAAAAAGATATAAATATGTTTGGTTTGCAATAATACGAGGGAAAATAATATAATGTAAAAGAAAGGAATAAAACTTGTAAGGAGGCTAGGTTTTAATTTTAATATTAATTATTACTTGTTATTTTTGTTCTTATTTAAAAAAAATAGTTAAAATTTACCAATAATTGGATTTGAAATTGAATTTTCTATATTGCACTGTATTTTTTTAAGGTTACAATATCTATAATAAGTTTTTGTTTTATTCGAGGGGTCAGGCTTCATGGCAATCGTTGCTTTCATTTTTAACTTTAGCAAAATTTTTGTAACATTTCATCATATTTATTCACATAGCTTCTGAACACAGATCTCAGCTAATTGAAAGTCTATAGAAAGGACAAGGGAATATAAAGGCGTAAAGTATATATCTATTAGTTGAAAGTTACACATTTTAAAAAATTTTTTGTACCAAAGAAAATGGAAAATAATAAAATTTTAAAACATGTAAGAAAGATTGTATAGTGATGAGTTTGTAAAGATTATATGAAATAGTTAGATAGAGAAATGAGGAAAAATGGAATATGTGGTCGAGATGTGTTCAAATGAGATTATTAACATACATTCAAAGTTCCTAAGTGATATAGACTCTCCTTGTGAAGAATTGTATATAATATTTTTTTTAAATTTAGATTTTTATTCGTTTTTTATGTATTACGTTATAATACTTTCACTCTTATGTTAATTCAATCACGATTTTTACATGCCCCGTCACTTGGAGTTGGCCAAGGGCTACAATATTTCTTAAATTGATATATCATTTTAATGTTTTGATTTTCCTATTTTAGGAAAAGTTTATACTATTAGATTTCTTAATTCTAAGAAAAGTTAATAGAGCTATTTTTATAAATATTGTAAATTATGATATGATAATGAGTTTGTAAAAACTATATGATATGGATAAAAATATGGGGAAGAGGGAGAGCTATTTAAGAGAGGCTAAGGTTAAAGGTGTAGATATACAAGGTGCAAGAAATATAAGATGTTTAATAAACCCAATAATCATATCTGGTTTATATTATCACTAATATTCTTTCTTATTAATCAATATTTATATGGTTAGTCAAATGATGTTGAAACCTAAATACCTTTGTATAAATTGTTTTATTTTTTAAAACAACATATTTTCTACAGTTAATGTAATACTTGCTTTATTTTTCTTTATGATTTTGATTATTTTCTTTATTATTTTATTTTATATATTTTTTAACTTGGACAAAGCAGATGTAAGAAGATGAAGAATTAAAAAAAAAAAAGGAGGTAAAGGGAAAATAAAAAAAAAGGTTTGATTTTCAAGAATTTAACACAATTTATTGATGTTATTCCTAATTAAACCATAAAATCCTGGACTTGGTTAGATCTAATTTGACCTTTGGACGAATTTGAGTAATCATTTTTAAAGCTCGATTCAGGTTATGATAACAATTTTATTAGGAAAATTATCAAATAGAGGAGATGAATTGATAATTACTAAAGGGTATTCTATTTATGAATTATTGTTAAAGATCAAACTTATGATTGAAGAATGTCGGTCTTTTGGATGACTTTTTTTTATAGTAATTATTATTATATATCAATCATTAATAACCTTGTCGTTCTGTTAGGAATCATCATTCATTAGTACTGCTCCTTAGCTTCTTCCCGAGAACAATGATTTCTCATTTGAATATGATCCATTATGTAATTATTTTTATTAAGACACTCGGTTGAAGCCATGCATTATTTTTCTTAGCCGTGAGCATAGATGATCAAGTTGAATGAAGGATGCAAATAAATATATCATAAAATTAATTTACAAATAGTTAGGGCTGCAACTCGGGCTGATTGGATTGAAAGCATATCTAAATCAAACCCGAACATAAAATATATGAATTCGAATATAATCCAATCCGAGCTGAAATTATGAAGCTCGGATTTATTTTATGTTGGTCGAGGTAATCGTGTCGCATTAAGTCATGTTAGATCAGTTTGGGCTGAGTTAAGTTAAATTTTTTATTGAATTACAAGCAATTTGACATCTTTATATACATTACAATTTTTTTTTTTTTTTTGTGAAATAAGATTACTAATAAGGAAACTTACAAAATTAAAAGATAATTTCTAACATCCCTAGGTAACTTTGTGTTGGGAAAGACTACCAAATGCAATTGTTCTAGAAATCACATTTCCTTCTTTATGTGCCAAAAATAGGTTTAACAAACAATTGAGCCAACAATAAAGTCAACCAAATAACAATAAATCAACCATAATGAGGTAATAATTTTTATGTGGAAACCTCAAATAAAAGGGTAAAACCACTTAACCCATAAGTCATTTAAACTTCCACTATTTCAACACGATAATACTCGGGTTACACAAAGGCTTTAATGCGTTAAATTTGTGCTCACGTTAAAAATATCATTCTTGGAATACCAAACAACAAATATCAATTCCAAGGATGGATAAAATAAAAGAAAAGGGCAACTTCATCAAATGGTAGAATGGTCAAATGGGTATTGTGGAGAGCTAATCAAAGATCGAAACCCATACGACAAGATCACCTGCGCGAGTCATCACATCAAATTTGAGCCAAAACCGACATTGTTAATCATCTTCCATCTTGTAAAATGATCAAACCTTAACCCATTTTTTTTTTCTCCTTCTCAAAAACCCTCTTCCTTTTTTTTTTTTTCTTTAGCCACCACATCTCTCGACACTCACTCTTTTGATTTGTTTTATTTACTGGTTTCAAACCATGGGCTTAGCCCATTGGTCCAGCCCATAAATGGGAAGGACACAACAAATCTCCCACTTTATCTCATGTTGTGGGCTCAACTAGGCCCGCTCTCTGCCTACAAGCTTCTAACTTCTCCTTAGGCAAACACTTAGTTAACATGTCTGACCCATTCTCACCGGTATGTATTTTCTCCAAATACAATTGTTTTGACTCAAGCACATCACGAATCCAATGATATCTAACATCAATATGCTTCGATCTTGAATGGAAGGTCGAATTCTTGGAGAGGTGAATGACACTTTGGCTATCACTGTAAACAACATACTTCTCTTGTTTCAAACCCAATTCTTCTAAGAATTTTCTCATCCACAAAAGCCTCAACCCCGCAATAACAATGTACTTAGCTTTTGTGGTGGATAATGTAACACATTTATGCAGCTTGGATTTCCAAGAGACAACTCCCCTTGCAAAAGTCATCATGAACCCTGAAATGGACTTCCTAGAATCAACATCACCTACTATGTTTGAATATGTGTATCCATCTAGTATAGGCTCACCACTGCCAAAACTTAGATATCTCAGTATCCACTTCACTGCTTCCTAGTGCTCCTTCCCAGGATTAGTAAGAAACCGGCTAACAACTCCAACCGCATGAGCGATGTCTGGCCTAGTACAAACCATAGCATACATCAAACTACCAACAACAGATGCATAAGGAACTAAGCCACTTCTTCATATCTTCTCACTTGTAGGATATCGTCGAAGCCAAGCTTTGGGCGGCCTATAAGTAGAGAACAAACCCTTAGCCTTGCTCTATGTTAAATCTTCAAGAACCTTCTCAATGTAGCTTTCTTGAGATAACCAAAGATTCCTATTCTTCCTATCATAGATCTTCATACTAGCATTTGTTTCGCCAATCCCAAGTTTTTTCAAGTGAAAAAGACTTGCTGTCGCTTCCTTCAACCCGTCAATCTTGCTAGAATGATGACCAATTATCAACATGTCATCGACATACAGAAGGAGGATAATAAAATCATCATTAGAGAACTTTCTTAGCAACATAAGCAATGATCGATGAAGTTTTGTCAGACCCATGACTCATCATGAGTCAAACTCGTAATTAACGCCTTGGTGCTTGCTTGAGTCCATAAAAGCTCTTCTTTAACTTGCACACAAGATTTTCTTTTCCTTTTACTTCAAACCCTTCAGGTTGCTGTATGTAGATTTCTTCATCCAAATCTCCATGAAGAAATGCAGTTTTCACATCAAGTTGCTCAACTTCTAAATTCAAGCGAGCAACAAGACCAAGGGCAACACGAATAGAGGACATCTTTACCACTAGAGATAATATTTCTTCAAAGTCAATGCCTTTCTTCTAATTAACCCTCACAACCAATCGTGGCCTTGTACATGAGTTGTGAGCCATTGTTTTCGCTTTCAATCAGACACCCATTATTTCTAAGAGCTTCTTTCCTTATGCTAACTTCATAAAGTCATAGGTGGTTCAAGTAAGGATCTCACTTCTTCTTGCATGGCTTTAACCCACTCTTTCTTACTCTCATGTAAAATAGCTTCTTGGTAAGTTTCCTGCCTCTTCATCGCAAGCATCACATACTCATTGTGAGGATATCTGTAGAAGGTCAGACATGCCTCCGGTAGATCTTCTCAATGGTATTCATATGGTGGTAGGGAATTCTCCATAAACTTTTTCAATTGCTTCAATTTAAGCTCAATTGGCTCAACATCATCAACTGTAGGGTCATCTTCATTTTTAGTGACACCATCACCTTCCTGTAAATCTCCCCCATGATTAGCATACATTGTAGGTGGAACGACTGGATCAATTATAATTGGAATTTTAGTAGAAGAACTATCTTTCTCAACCTTGTCACCATCATCAACAAGTTGGTCTTCAAGAAACACAACATCTTTGCTTATGACAATCTTCCTGCTCAATGGATCCCATAGCCTATACCCAAATTCTTCATGACCATACCCCAAGAAAATACATGGTTTGGCCTTGACATCAAGTTTTGACCTCTCATCTTTGGGGATATGAACAAATGCTTTACAACCAAACACTCTCAAATTGTCATATGAAACATCTTTCCTATCCATATTTGCCTGTGTCTGGCTTACACCTTTTAAAGGAACTACCTGAGAAAGGCTTACTGTCAATCGCGTTCTCATAACTCCTCCCTAAAAGGACTTAGGTAGCTTAGAATGATAAAGCATACACCCAATCCTTTCTTCAATGGTTATGTTCATTCTTTCGCCACACCATTTGTTGGCGAGTTTGCGCATGCCTTTCAAAGTCGAATGCCAAGGAAGTTTGCAATAATTTTCAAATGAACCCTCAGATTCAACACCATTTTCGGTTCTGGAGAAATTGTAACTTCCTTCTTGTTTCTCTTCTAATACGACATGAAGTCTCTTTGAAGACATCTAGCACCCAGTCTTTGTTTTCAAAGGTGGGAACCCCCAAACTTTTCTAGAGTGATCATCAATGAATGTCACAAAATAATGCACCACTACCGCTTCTGGGGCTGATATTACAAACATCAGCATGAATTAAATCAATAACATTTGGCCTTCTAGATGGTGGATATGTGTGAAATGCAATTCTATGTGCTTTTCCAACTAAACAATGATCACAAGTTTTAAGAGGCATACCATGCAAATTTGGGAAAGAATTACTTTAGCAAGAGCTTCCAGTCCTTCTCATTGATGTGACCAAGCCTCCCATGCCAAAGTTCAATGCTTACATCCCGCCGAGCCGCATTGATCTCTCCTTTATGTAGCTTAGCTTCCATGACATAGAGGGTGTTCTGTTTCTTTCCTCTTGCCACTACTAAAGAGCCTTTGGTGAGCTTCCATTTACTTTCACCAAAAGAATTTGTGAATCCCCACTCATCAAGTCTCGTATGTATTATCAAGTTGAGACGAATATTTGGAACATGTTTAATATCCTTGAGTACCAGTTTGTTTCCAATACTAGTCTCTAAGAAAACATCTCCAATACCCATAATCTTGGATACACTACTGTTTCCCATTCTAACATTACCAAAATCACCAGGTCTGTAGGAAGTGAAAAAATTATTATGGGAAGTAACATGGAATGAGGCACCACAGAATTAATAATTAACTCGCTATCTGCTGCAAGATTGACACAACCGTCATTAGGTCACAATCATAATATCACCTTCATGAAGAATTGCATTGGTCTCTTTATTTTCTTTCTTCACATCATTATGTTCCTTTTCCAACTCAAGACTCTTTCCTCAGTGTGTCCAACCTTGTTGCAAGATACATTAATATATTTTCCGATTTGAATCTTCTACTAAAACCATAGAATTTCTACTTTGACTTATCTCACGCCTTATGGTTTTTCTTGCTTTTCTTCATGAACAAGTACTTTAAGAAGATTCACCTTATTTCCTTTCCAGTTTCTTCTTCATACTTGAAGAAGCTATATATTTTACCACTCTCCACAGTTAAAATCCCATTCGGGAGTGGAATTACTAATCGTTATAACTAATATCTCCAACCATCGTAAGGAGATAAGCAACATGCTTTACATCTCATCATTAATGGTCATTTTCATGGCAACCAACTTGTTCACAATACCTGGAAAAGACGATAAGCCTAACCATAGTTGTTTCCATCCCCTTGTAATTCAAGTTGACAACCTCAATCAAAGTAGTTTTATTCTGATACTGCTAGAAAAAAATGTTTTCAAGCTTTTCCAAAACAACATCCGCTGTTTAACTAAGAAATGTTCATGTAGAGTTGATCCGCATCGATATTCTCATATAAGCAATGACTTTCTATGTTCCACATCCCAACCATCATCAAGTGTGTATGATGGTTTTTCTTTTAATCGAATGAGCTTGTATAGGTTTTTACAATAAACAAAATCTTTCATCATACACTTCCAAGTGGAATAATTCATAGAATTTAATTTTATCATGCCGTCATCCATTTTTGCACACAAGAAAAACTCCAAACAACTGCTTTGATACTATTTTGTCGAAAGACCATAAATGCAATTGTTCTAAATGACATTTCCTTTAGGTAATAAAAATTGGTTCAACAAACAATTGAGCCAACAAAAAAGCCAACCAAATAACAATAAATCAACCATAATGAGACAACAATTTTTACGTGGAAAACCCTTAAAGAAAAAGGGTAAAAAACCACATGACCCGTAGGCAACTTAAACTTCCACTATTTCAACAATGGTAATAATGGGTTACACCAAGTTATTCTCTAACAAGAAATTTAGAGACTCACAACAAACACATCAAGAATATCATTATTAGAAGACCAAAACAACAAACATCATCACAAGGATGGATAAAACAAGAGAAAAGAGGAAAAATCTCACCAAATGGTGGAATGGTCAAATGGGTATTGTGGAGAGCTAATCAAAGATCGAAATTGTTAGGATTGAAGATCACCTTGTAAGGAGTCACCACGTCAAATTTGAGCCAAAATCGACATTGTTTGGCCTTCCAACTTGTAAAATGATAAAAACCCTAACCCATTTTTTTTCTCCTACTCAAAACCCTCTCCCTTTTTTTTCCTTTTTAGCTACCAAATCTTTCGATACTTTTCACTCTTTATGATTTGATTTTTATTTTATTTTATTTCAAACCATGGGCTTAGCCCATTGGTCCAACCAACAAATGGAGCGGATCCAACACTTTGACCACCATATATCTGGAGTAAGCATTACAAATACATTTCTTAGCTAAACAATAGGTTTGATTTACTTATAATATGTCAAAGTTATAAATATTTAAATTATGAGAAAGTCCCAAATATCTTTCATTAGAAGAATAATTGAGCTGGGATGAACTACTTTTATTTATTATAACAACAAATAACTACTTTGAATCCTCTTCAACTATAGTTTGAAAACCATTGTATATTGTAGCTAAAATATCATCTCTCAAAGTTCCATTTTGCAGTAGTTATCATTGCCTAAATAATACTTGCCATCTTAATAATTTCATTAGTTCTAATAACCCATCTTGGAAGTACTTATATTATTAATCCTGAACCATCAAAATTTAATTTGAATCTTCCATTAGTTAGAGGAATCCACTCTTTCAACCCACGAGGGACATTACGCCCTTCGCACCGGATAAACATCACTCATAAGCTCATTAAGATTTTGAAATGTTAAGATAGTTTTCTCACACAGAAAGGGGTTGACTTGATTTCCTAAGCACCATATGATTCCTATAGGTTCAAATATCTAAAGGATAATGACAATTTTTTCATTAGATGTTTGAAAAATTTACAATGAGTTTTATGGTTTTTATCAACCAACCTGCCAAGATAGGAAATTACCTTCATAAAAGAGAGGAGTGAGACAATTATATATTTAATATGATCCCAAACTCCTTAGGAAAAAAGGCAAAATTTGAAAATATGGTCAATATTTTCGCTACTCTGATTCTAAAAGATACCAAGTAGTCAGAATTATTAGTCTTCTTGCAATTAAAAATCTAAAAGGGGAGCTTTCTCAGCAAAATTTTCAGAGCAAATTTAATTTCATATCTAATGGAAATTTTATATCTTGATGGGACTAAAGGCTTTCATTGTCCAAGTTGTCGACTTAAGAGTAAACTCTCCATCTTAAGAGAAACCCCACATGATTCAATTCTCTATAGAACTATAAGGAATATAAATTGCTTTAATATCTACTAGCACATTTTGAGGGAGGATAGTTGAAATTGAATGAATATTCCATTTCTTAGTTTCAGGATTTATAAAATCATGAACTTTAGCATTCAAATTAATGTATTGTAAATTATTACCATATACCAAAGAAACCAAAGGCAACATATAAACCCAATTGTCTGTCAAGAAGAAAACTTTTCTACCATCTCCTATGCACTATTTTAAACTAGCCCCAATATATTTTCTATGATTAATAATTTCTTTCCACAAATTCGAATCTCCAACCTTTTTTGGGATATTGAAAAGTTGTTGTTCTTGATATATTTATCTTGCATGATCCTCGTCCAAATGCTGTTATCATCCATGAGAATTCTCCAATCTACTTTAGCTATTAAAGTTCTATTAACATCATCATTATTCCTAATTCCTGTTTCCTAGACTTGGCTCTATTACATCATCCTAGGACTAAAGGAAATGTTTTGGTTCCATGAACTCTCATATTTGGTTTTACCATGCAGAAATTTCACCAATTATACCCAAGTCTTCATTATTTCTTTGGTAAGTTTAAAACAATTCATCACATGAAGAGAGGAACTTGCTAAGTTAGCCTTTATTGGGGAGTTATTTTGCTAGCTCTCGAAAGGAATCGAGCTTTTCATGAAGTTAAATTTTTTTGGGACTTAAGAATCACCTCAGAAAACGTACTCATTTTAACTCCACCTTGAATAATTGGACAACCAAGATACTAGAAGCACGTTATTAGATATAAGGAATATTTAAAACTTCCTCTTACCATTCTCTCATAACCCCCTTGATTATTATTTGAGATTTGAACTGAGAACTTATCAAAATTCAAGAGCTGACCAGACATTGTCACAAAAAATTCATGTACAACTTATTAGTATTTGAGAACCTTAGGCATAGCTTGGAAAATGATAATAGTAATTTGCAAAACATAAGGAGCGGAATTTTCGACCATTTATGCGTTTGAATTCCTATGATTTAGGTTCTCTGATTGTTTTACTAATTCTCTATCCAAGAACTTAGCAACATTAATGAAAAATATAAGGAGATAGGGATCTCTTGCCTAATACCTTGATGATTGAATTTCCTTCCGACCAAGCATATTAATTAATAAAGAGTAAAAGACCATGGAAATGCATTCCATAACCCATTCAATCCATTTGGAATGAAAAACTAATTTGGATAGAATCGCTCTAATAAATTCCCATTCGAATATATCATAGGCTTTCTCCATATCGAGTTTTATCGCTAAAATGTCATGAATCTTCAAAGAATTTCTATCTCTCTCTAATTGTAGAAAGAATTCAATCTATCTAGGTTACAAACGTATCAATTTATACTACTAATGGATGCCACGTGGCCTCTTACAATTGGTTCTTGATCACCATGGTAATGAATGCTGTGGGAGTGGGAGGCGTGAGTGGAAGTCCCGTTAGTGGAGTTCGCATGTCTCAATGATCACCCCACATTCTTACCTGACTAAGTCTGCGGCCTTTGAGGTGACCTAGTCTCCACCGCTTTATCTGATTAGGTCGAGTGATGAGATGGTTTTCGGTCCTTGGTCTCGATGCCTGACATGCCCGGGATGATTCGAGGAGTATCGTGACTAAACTCCCTCGTGAAGTTGCCCGATGTGTAATCAATGTATCAGTCCGATGCCTGGCGCTCCTGCTCAGCTCCCAGCCATTAGGTTTCACACGTGATACATGTGGGATTTGACTTATCCCATTTCAACAACCATATAGCCTAATTTCCCTTTTTTCTTTTTAAATGAATGCATGATCTCATGGGTCAACATGATACTATCATTAATTAGTCTATCGGATGTAAATGCACCTTATAGAGGAAAGATAATTTTATTTAAGAGATGTTTTACCATGTTAGCCAAAATTTTAGCTATAATTTTATAACAAACATTACACAAGCTAATAGGTCTAAAATGATTTGTTGATTTCGGGTTATTTGATTTTGGAATCATTGTGATGAACATCTTGTTTATCTCTTTAAGCATGTGCCCATTATAAAAGAAGGTTTTAAATACTAAAAACCGGGATTTCAATTACTTTCCATTTTTTTATAGAAACTAACCTGAAGACCATTTGACCCAAGCACTTTAAGACAACTGATATGCGAGAGAGTTGTATGAATTTCTTCTTCTGTAACTACTTTAATGAGTTCTTTGTTTTCTTCTTTTGAAATACAAGGACTAAATGAGTAAAAATTTTTAAGATTTTGGCACGAGATTTTCTAATGTGAAACTCTTAGTAGTTACACGAAAGTCTTAATACCATTATGATCATCAAACCAAATTCCCTATATGTCTCTAATTTTCTATGAAGAACTAAAGTTTGAAAATACCGATTATTCTTATCACCTAATTTGGTCCAAGCTTATCTTGATTTTCGGGCCCACTTGATATCTTCTAACTTTGACACTTGATTAAACTTTTGAGATAAATAAACATTTTTTCTTGAAGGAAAACGTGCGAGGATTTTCCATTAAGGCACCTTGCACCGTATCAATTTCTTTTTCAATTTGCTTCACATTTTCTTCTAAATTTCGTACTTCACATTTATTCAAAGTTCTCACATTTTGCCTATAGACTTGAATTTTTTTAACTAATTGGAAGGCATTTGAGTTTCGAACCTGTAAAGATTGTATTCCAAGAATCTCTAACAACTGTAATAAAACTTGGAATATGGAACCAAGATTCTTCACATCTAAAAGATTTAGATTTTCATTCAATATATATATATATATATATATATATATATATATATATATATATATATATATATATATATTATCTAGATACAAAAATTTTAAATGAATGTAAATTCCACCATGGTCTATCATGAGCTTGAAAAAGGCACTAGTTAAAATTCCAACTGCCCTTGTCTCAAAATAATGAAAGGAGAAGAGATAATAGATTGGGTCAAGTGGATCCACCAACTCCAGTCTTGTGTAGACTTGTGGAATGAGAGCAAAATTGCATTATTTTCCTCTTACCATTCATAAATTCTACCTTTATTTATTTATTTATTTTGTGGTGCAACTGTCACATTGACCTTTGGGCTGGTAGGCTGGTAGGCTGGTAGGCTGGTATTGGTTCTTGTTCAATGACAGTCAAGCTAAGGATCTAAATTCGAAAATAGTAAATATGTTTATCTTTGTAATAAATCTTTGCCATAGGTTTATTTATTCACTTGTATAACTTAATTGGTTTCCAATATTCTTAAACTATGTTTATTTATCGGAAAATAACAAAGTAAGAAAAAAAATTAAAACTATGTTTGATCACTAAGAAGTACCAAAAAAGAAAAATGATTTGGTTTCTATTCCTATGAAAGAAACTGAAATATAATAAAAATAAGTTAAAGATTTCTAAAATTATTTAATTTTTTTATATAACAAAGAATGAGTATATATATATATATATTACTCATTAGTTAAAATCACACCATTTACTAGCATTGATGGTCAGATGCAACCTTTTGTTCTCTATAATATTATACAACTTTCTATTTTTCAATTTTTGCCCAATCTATTAGGCTGGTTTGTATAAAATTATTGAATAATTTGATCATGTAGAATATTCATTGCAATAATGCAAAGAAAACAATGCCATTTTTTCATATCATAATTTTTATACTTTGATTTTTTTTATAAATTTATTGTTTCAAACGTCTATAATATATTTTTCCATTTATTTTATCGAATTAAATAAAATTAGATTCATTCGAAATATCACCTTATGTGGTTCTTATATGAACAAATGACTGAATAAAGTTAAAAACAAAAAACAAAGAAAAAAATTTAAAACAAAATAAAACCAAAATAATGGAAAATCTAAAAAAGAAAAATATTCACAACAAATTTTAAACATCAAGGAAAAACAAAATATGCAAAAGAACGAGCTCTGCCAACATGACTTTTATGATCGTGCTTCGTTGAGGTGATTGGGGGAGCTATCAAAAGCTGATAGTTGATTAACTTATTCAACCCAATCAACTTAGCTTTGTATACATGATCTTATACTAATAGCCGGACATAATTAAACAATTTTTAATTGGAAAAAGTTACAAATTGTAACTTTTTTTGAAACACCCTACAAAATATTAGATTTTATATTTTTATCATTCTCTTATTTATGTAAATCTTTATGAAATTACTATATGAAAAAGATTTGTAAGAAAAATGAAATACATGGTGAAGATTTACTATGTCAAAATAATTATCAAAGCATAGAAAATAATTAAAGTAATAGACATGGTTAGTCTAGAATTTTAAAATATATATAAATATATTTTAAAAATTTAAATTATCAAACAAACTTTATTTTTTATAAACTATTTTATGTTACCCGATCGGTTTAAAATTACACACATGCCCACTTCCTAAAGCCCAAGTAGTTATGATTAAAAGCAAGATTCATACAGCTCACAGAAACGCCTCCGGCCCCGGCATACCCCAAAACGGGAGCCCAGTTCATCCACCCCAAGGGCCGATAACACAGACAACCTAAAGAGCCCATATCCCGTAAATCAAATCAAATCTCACCAAAAAGGGAAGTAGGATAATTCTCAATAACTGCTCTCCAATTATCCCTTATTAATTTGATAGTGATAAGGAAAGAAAATTCCCCATCCAATAAGAGAGAATCCTTATCACCATCCAACTTGGAAAAACAACTATTATAAATACTGCAGTCACCCCATCTGCGGAAAGGCAATGCCAGAAAATTCACTCTAAACAGCTTGATCTTTTTCGTATTAACCGACGCAAAGACGGAGAGTAACGGCGAGCCCCCATCGATCCTCTTGTTTCTGTTTTATGAGCCCAACGTCTGTAGCCTGGGCGACCGCTGAAACGATCCTAACGCTGCTTCCAAATTTCATTCCGTTGAAAAGGCACCACTGGCCATGCTGCCTGTGGGAACGACAGCCTTTTACAACAGTCGATCTCTCAATAACCGATGGTATCAACCGACATACAGAGCCACGCCTAATCCCCTCAAGGATGGGCACCAAAGAAGGCAACTCTCGATAGCCGACTCCCGTAGCGCTACTGAAAACACATACTGACAGTAACACAAACGAGATGGAGGCACTGGCCTCACCAACTAGCGCTGATAAGGAATTGTGAGCAACTCACCGTGCAGATGCAACCCAAGTATGAAGTACAACAGCCCAGAAGGCATCACACCACCCTCGGTGGAGAGCAGCCACACTCTGGCCCCGAGAGGCATGGAGCTTGATCCGCTGAGCCAGGAGCACTCCAGCTCCTCACTCGGCCCCCGTGAGAAGAGCGCAACGGCACACCGGGGACATCGGAACGATGAACCGACCCCTCCTCAGCAAGGAATGGGGGAGCGATTATGGGAGCAGAGGTTCAAGGGAATCCAACAGGAGCTCAGCCACATGAAGGAAGTGGTGAAGGGCCAAGCTTCAGACTCTATGGACACCCTGGTGCAGCAAATTGAGTCCCCGTTCACAGCCGAGGTGCTACATTTCCCCCTTCTAGCAAAGTTTAGGATGTCGCAAATAGAAGCTGCCTCGATGGGACGGCAATCCCGTCGACTCACCTGATGATTCACAAGAACGATGGAGCTACATACTACACCAGACGGTGCGCAGCGCCCGCTATCACTCTGGGTAAAGGCCCGGATTGACTCGGGGTTTATCAGGCTCCCACTTTCGTCGGTCTTTTCATTTAGAGAACTCTCCATTGCATTCGTCTCCCACTTCATTGGAGCTAGAACATACAGGAAGCTGAGTTATCACATGCTATCCGTAAAACAGAGCCCACAAGAAAGCCTGAGGTCTTATGTCCAGAGGTTCAACGCCGAGTCATTAAAAGTAGATGTTGTGACGCCCCAAAACCGGGGTGTCCATTGACAACCTCATTAACCCGCGACACGTGGAATGCTCGGGTAACCCATCTTCATTTAAATCTGGGCAGAGTCTCCTTTCTTTGTAATGTGGAGCTCTTTACCCCAGTACAAACCTGTTCCAACAAGTTTACAATGACCACATAGGGTCCATATACAATTAAAATGAGTAAAAATGGCCACTTGGGCCCCTGCATTAATACTCACAACAAACATATCCCAACCAAAATATACTACATGGTTCAAGAGTTTTATGACATTTAATTCAACATATATTAAAATTCATGAATTCTAATACATGTTATACAAAAATCAAAGCCACAAGCTTCGCTTTCTTCTCACACGGCCTCTACGAGGCCGCCGATCGCCCTCGGCATTCAAATAGTGATCCGATTGTGCATGAGCAAAGCTCAAGAGGAGATAATTTTCTACATGGGTTACTCCCCACCTAAGTGCACATGCATGGCAAACAACCACATTCAAGTAATTTCATTAACCTACTCGAATGTCTATATGTCTAATCCTAGCGTCTCAGTTCAGCGCACTCCCCTCACATATGCCTAAGCCGAATGCGAAGTTACTGATTTTTCTCCGATGACAACCCAAGATTTATTCTTAATCTTTTCATTTTTCATTTACAACCATTTACCTCGAGTCCTCATTGACTCCCTCAAACATGCATTTTTGCCATGAATGAAAACCATTTCCAAACAAAGGTATTTGTTTTTAACCGTGGACAACCCTCCGATATAAATAATGGACCGACTCTGATAATCTATTTTGTGGACAACCCTCTGATGTATATTAATTGGGCCGACACCGATGATTGATATTATATGGACAAATCCTCCAATGTATATCAATTAAATAATTCGACGATTGATATTATATGGACAACCTCCTATGTTGTAATGGACACACTGATAAGTATTACTGGGCCAACCGAAATAGCTTCAAGAGTCCACTCTATGCACTCACTCCTATTGTTCTAGGTGCCCCAATGCATATGGAATGCATGATGCCAATTCCAATGTGCTCATGCTAATATATTCACATGCATATATATTAACATAATTAAATCACATAAAACATGTTATGCAATTTCACCATCAATTACACCAAAATTAGCTCACATGGGCTAATTAACAAACACGAGCAATTCATTTTGATTCACTCAACCAAACACATTTTCACATAAAATTATTTCGTGCACTATTCACATGAACAGTAAAACCCTCGAGTTACTGTTCACGATCACTTAATTAGGAATTTTCTCCACTCGCTCAAAGCTTTTTGAGATCAATTTACTGGCTAAAACAAGCCTCGTAACGCTCATAACCATTTATGTGGCCCTTGGGACAAAGATTACCACAAGTAGGAAAGATCCTCACTGGAGCTGTCTAACTCCATCAAACGGGTGCCCACGCGTAGTCCTCACCGCTGCAGCAACTTTTCATTCTTGTTCCGCTGAACCGACTGGTCCGATTGTCTAATCCTAGAGGGAAGGTGCACCTTCTCTCACTAAAAACCCAAACCAAAGAAACACCGCCGATTTTCCCAAATTTCTCACGTTCTGGGTCTTCTTGTTTTGGAAGAAGAAGGCACTATTTGACTTTTGTCTCATTCATTAACATTTCTATAATTCCATTTATGTCCCTTCCTTTCACTTTGACATCAGCACCATCTACGTCCATTTCCATAATTTCTCTACTCATTTAACACACACATGAAGACATGTTATAAAGACTTTTGTCACATCACATGTTGTTTTACTTCAAGACCGACATACTTCTGCCTAGAAAAATGTGTAAATTTTTGACTGCCTCACCAAGAAATTGAACAGGTAGCTAGATTTCAAGTAGATGATTCCAACGGTGAAACTAAGCCATTATCCGCAGATCTAGAAAAATTTTGGATTTTTACAGAAATTACGATTTTACCCTTTTCCGAAAATTGGAATTTTCTCGGGTCTTACAGATGTTCCAGACGAGAAGTTCGCCATCACCGCATTCATCACCGGGCTAGGAGTACAGTCAAAAGACTTAATGTTTTCCATCTCAAAGAATCTTCAGAGCATGGTGTATGCTCATAAAGGTAGGTATACATTAACGGCCAAGAAGCCCTCATATCCAATAAAGGAAGCTCTTCAACCCACAAGGAGAAAAGCAAGACTGACAAGAAACGAGAACGAAGCCCTAAGAGACAAAGAGATCGAGAGAGATCCCTAAGGAGAGACAGAGAACAATCCCCGAAGAGGCGAGGAGCTACTGAAGACCGCTTCAGACCATCTCACCGAAGCCAATAGCAACACATTCTCGGCGGTTCACCCCGACAGCCACAAAGATCACGTGTGTCTCGCGTGAGGCAAATATGAAAAATTTTCGAGATGGCCATCCCAGATGAGGATGGACCCAACCAAAAGAGATAACACCAAAAACTGTGAGTTCCATAGGGACCACGGGCATCGAACAGACGATTGCATACAAACTTCAGAAGGAAAGAGAACATTCGATTTGACGGGGTATTCACGCCGCTACATAGCCTCCAAGGTCGATCAGGTGCGTACCACCACCACCCTAAGCAGACAACCTCAACTTAACACCAAATAACCTTTGGGAAACTGCGGATCTCCTGTGGAGGATTTAGAGGCGGGAGTTCACCACCCAGAAGGCTCATTTCCATGTAGTATCAGTCGAGAGGTGATGGAGGTGCAAGAAGTGTCCAAACTCCTCGACTGACACCATAACCTTCGCGGATCTGCACTGAGGGTGTCTAACCTCACGACGACTGCGGATAAGGGCAAACAGGGCACAAAACGATCCACCGAAACCTCGCGATTAATGGGAGCTCAAACGACATCATCTTCAAGATCGGCTTTTGACAATACGGGCATCGGAAGGAGAAGCCGGAACCACAAGACTACCGCAAGGATTCTCCGAGAAAGTGCTGCCTTGGGGTCAATACAGTTAATGCTCACTTTGGGAGCCCCCCGTGCCAGGAAACAACGACAGTAAGATTTCTCATAGTAGATGCCCCTTCAGCTTATAATGTGTTATTAAGCAGACCCTCTCTCAATGCCATAAAGGCCATCCCTTCCGCTTATCACATGGTGATCAAGTTTCCTACCGCAAACAAAGTAGGAATGGTTCGAGGAGACCAGCGTGTGGCCAGGGAGTGTTACTCTGCATCAATGAAGCAAAAAATGGTCGCCAACATATACGTGGACGAGCTCGACATGAGAGACGAGGTAAACACCCGACCTAAGCTCCTTCAAGAGCCGAGCCTATATAGGTGGACGACACTCAACACCCGCCTATGTCGGTTCCTAAGCTACGAAGATCTTAGTTTCCCATCCAATTTCTCAAACGTAACAAGGATGTTTTCGCGTGGAAGCAGGAGGACATGGGAGGGATTGACCCTGCAATAATCACTCACAGACTAAACGTCAGTCCATCCTTCAAACCAGTCAAGAAAAAAAGAAGAAGTTTCGCCCTAAAAAGACAAAAAGCGATTAATGAGGAGGTCGGTAAGCTCTCCGTGCAAAGGACAGAGAAGGGAATACCCCCGGAAGGTTGGCCAACGCCGCATCGCCAAAAGCGAACGGCAAATGGTGACTCTGCATCGATTTCACTGATGTCAACTGAGCATGCCCTAAAGATAGTTTCCCCCTACCTCGGATCGACCTCATAGTAGATGCCACAGCCATCCACGAACTCCTCAGCTTCATGGATGCTTTCTCCGACTACAACCAGATCAGTATGGATCCTAACGACCAAGAAAAGACCTTATTCGGCCATCGCAAGGGACTCATTGCTATCGGTACGCCCTTTGGGCTAAATAAACGCAGAGCTGGGCCTATCAGAGTAGGTTGGTGAACAGGATGTTCTGCATAAATAGGACATCTATGGAGGTATATATAGACCACATGTTAGTAAAATCAACCACGCACTCCAGCTTCATATAGTTTATCTGTTTTGAGGCATTCTAGATCCTGCAAGATAAAACATGAAGTTGAATCCAATAACGCGCTTTCTGAGTCTCACAGGAAAATTCTTTGGTTTTATAGTTAACAACCGAGAATAGAGGCAAACCTGCATACAAGATAAAAGTCAGGTTCGACCATGCCGTCGCCATCAAGCATAAAAGAAGTCCAACGCCTAACTGGAAGGATAGCCGCATTTAAGTCGCTTTTGTGTCCGTGTGGTCAGCCGGGAGCAAGTGTCACCTACTCTAGGTTCGAAAAGGCTCTATCAGACGCACACCGCGAAGAAGCATTCGAAGATTAAAACTATCTGAGCCCTCCCATTCGGTAAGTCCCTTCTGAGGAGAGCTCCTTACTTCCTGTACTCGGGTCGTTTGTGATTTCTAAACTGCCTCTTGATCGTAGACAAAGACCGGAGGCAAGACCTGGGTTTACTATTGCGGTGCTCGAGCTATGAGGGGAGAAGAGGAGAGAGGTGGTCCAAAGATGGAGAAATTAATCCCACGTTTGGTAATCACAGCCCGAAAACTCCGCCTTACTTGGAACTCATACCATTGAAAATCCCAACGTATCACCCAATGAAGTAGGTCCTACACAAACCGTAGACCTCGAGAAGATCATGAAGAGGCCATAGATGGGTAGCGAGTTCGACATCGATACAAACCAAAAACAAGAATAAAAGGCGCATCTTGGCATACTGGCCATGGAATTCATTCTAGCAGAGCTTGCCAAAGCACTAAACGACTCGACCTCCCAATTTGAGGTCAGTCTCGTAGACTCCGCTGCTAATGCTCAAGGAAGTGGTGCCGGCTCCACTTTGACTCCCAAGGAATAGTATTGAATATGCGCTATATCAGTCCAGCTCCAACAACGAGGCCGTAGTATGAGGTCACTACGGGCTTAACCTCACCCATTCACCAAGTTGATCGCCTGGGAGGTACGCAATGACCCCACCGGGTAGTAAAGCAAATAGAAGACTCCTATGAAGCTAGAGGCGAAAAAATGATCCTATACCTCAAAAAGGAGTTACTTAAGAAGTTCGTACGAGTTCAGGTTAGACACATACCAAGAGTAGAGAATTCGCGAGCAGATGCCTTAGCAAAACTGGCAACAGCCTCCCAAGAAGACCTCAACAGACTGACGCCTATCGGTTAACGCCAGCCCTCCTGTAGACTCAACGAAGTGGGCCCCGTCATGTCCGAGTCGAGCCGATGGACCCCAGCCTGGGGACTACTTTAATAGAAGGCTGACTATCGCCAAACGACTCGAAGGAGGCATCTAAGCTTAGGTCGAGGTCTGCCAGGTTCACTATTCATCGAGGAGCCCTTTATAAGCGAGGTTTCTTCACACCCATCCTCAAGTGCATTGCAAAGGAAGACGCCGACTACGTGTTGAGGGAATTAAATGTATTTGGAAATCACATCGGAGCTCGGGCATTGGCGGGAAAGGTCTTAAGGTGGGTACTATCGCCCACAATGCTCGTGTGGACGGAATAATTCAATAGGCTCAAAGTTTGCTCCGGGAGCACGCCAAAATCTCTCAATCCCATCCTGAAGCATCGACATCAGCTTACAAGCCCCGACCTTTTCGCGAAGGGGGCCGGATAGATTGACCTTTGCCCATTGGAAAGGGCCAATGCAAATTTATCGGCCAGAAGAAGGATTATTTCACCAAATGGGCGGCCGAGCCTCGCTAATATCACAGAACAAAAGGTACGTAACTCGCTTATTTTCGCCATAATATGTGTTTGGCATCCCGAGAGCCCCGTGTCGCAACAGGAAGTAATCTCGACAATCCTAAGCTCATGGATTTCTTCGTCAGCTCTGATCAAGAACTACTACTGGTCCCTTCTACCATCCACAATCCAATGGACAAGCATATTCACCACTTAACCCTTAAAGCAGCGTTGAAGACCGTTGGAAGATCTAAAAGGCAATGGGCGGTAATACCTCCCCGAGGTGTTATAGTGATACGTAACTACACGCAAGTCGAAATTAAGAGACCCCATTCGCCTAGCTCGCACCGAGGCGGTAGCCCCCGCCGATCTGACAAAATTCCTTAAGGATTGAATCTGACAAGCCGCGGAACATAACGGCATGCTCTTCACCTAAACCTAGACCTCCTAGATGAAAAGAGGATCGGGTCCTCAAACGTGACTAAGACTACCAAAGGAAGACAAAGAAGGTACTACGACCAAAAGGTCAAACCCGTGAGTTATGTCCGGCGACCTAGTCTTGGAAAGCTTCACCGCGAGGAAAGATCCTACACATGGAAAGCTAGACCCAACTTTAGGAAGGCCCCTATATCGCGGTCTCTCGCGTATCCATCTCGTAACTACGAACTTTAGATCTGAGGAAGGAAAAATTCTACCATTCTCGAACGCCGAGCACCTCGCCGCTTATCAATGTAATTCCCTGATTGTAATCCCAATAAAGCATCGCTGCCTTCATATAACACCAGGTGTTGGCGGGACATTTTTGTTTAACATCCTTATGAATAAAAAGTAAGGCATCTGGTAAAGAGAAAACGCATACCATGAAATGAGAAAATTACACACTTCAGGATACATAAATTCATGCTTCAAAATTTTTTTTTTGCTCTTTATTCCAATGAAGATACAATTGATTACAATCAGCAGTGCCATCCCTTACATCTCGGGAATGAACAGTATAAGCAGTTCCCTCAAAGAAGAAAAAATCTCAAGAAAGAGAAAGAGAGAGGGAAAGAGAAGAAGGGAGAGTGCGAATGAGAAGGAAAAGGAGAAGAAAGAAGAGAAAGAGAAGAAGAGAGAGTGACAACGGGAGGGAAAAGGAGAAGGAAAAGGAGAAGAAAGAAGAGAAAGAGAAAGAAGAGAAGAAAAGAGAGGAGAAAATGGAGAAAGCGGTACTAAAAGATTTTCTTTGAGTAAACCGCTCTCTCTGGATGCATTCCCTAGCATGGCTCCGTCACCGGACGAAGCTAGGGAATAACATAACTCCCATAAGGGAGGAACTAGGGAAAAACACAACTCCTATAAGCAGAGGACCATTGAAACCAAACTTCAGCTCAGGATCTCCAGGCACACCTCTTGCGACGACGACCAAGCCTTGGCGCTTCATCATACGTGGGTTCCAGTTACGCCTAAAAAGGGAAGAAGGTTTGAAGCATGAACTCCATCGTAGAGGAGACGCAATTTATAAGGAAGCCAAAGCGCTCGAAAAATCGTGCAATCTGTTCGAATTCTTCATAAGCCCACATTAAAGATGCCCGCGCCTTTTCGAGAGAGGGAAGTCAAATCGGCCATGTAGCCATGGGGCCACGAGCCCACTTGAGCTCTAAAGAACTGGGCCAAGAGCTCAATCGTCAACTTAAGGCTTCGTAGCCCAGAGCCGCCTACCTTAGGCAGACAGCCCCACTGAGCCCAGCACTCTCAGCTTTCAAGAGCTCAACCGTCAACTAAGGCCTCGGTAGCCCAAGAGCCAATACCAGCAGATTAGCCCACGCAGCCAACAGCTCAGCTAAGAGCTCAACTGCCGACAAGGCCATATAGCCAGCAGAGTCGGGCTTTTAGCTCAGTGTGTTAGCCCACGGAGCCTCGCCAGCCTCGCCAAGAGCTCAATCAAGCCGTAAAAGTGTCATATAGCCACCAATCCAGTCACTTAGGCAAGAGCACCACAAGGGAAGACATGCGTAGGGGAAAAAGCGAGGGGATAGAAAATTGGCTATTCATTGAGTTTCAAAGCCTAGAACAACATTACATATATCCGGGTTCGTAGCCCAAGGTAAAAAAAAAACACAAGCAAAATTACACTAGAGGCTCGCATCGCCGTGCGCTGGATTGGGGAGTGTAAGGCGAAGAAGGGAGTGGGCCTCAACTCGGTGTGGTCGCTCTCCCAGCAAATTTCGCCGGAAAAGGACTCTACCTCCTTATCGCGGGATATCAAAGTTAAGGTCCGTGCCCTGCAGGTATTAGCAACCCTCCTCCGAAAGTGCCATCCGGGCCCACCGAAAGTGCATGCCTCATCCTCAAACTCGCTATCGCCTCCGTCCCTCTCGAACGACCAGTTTCGCCTTGAAGGTCCCTTCGCAACCCATGGCACTCATCGGTCAGGCGTTCAATAGAGCTCACAACTTCGGAAGCTTCGAGGCCGGCTTCGTCTAGCAAAGACCGCGATACGCAACCTATCTCTAAAGAAATTCAAGCAGCCTTCCCGGCTACCCAACTCATTCGGGATGATTGCAGCCTCCCGACGATACCGGCCTGGCCTCGTAGCCCGCGTTCTATCCTCGCCACCAACAGATCATTCCGTAGTCTGTAGTTTCATCCTCGACCTGGCTCACCCTGCAACCCTAAGCCATCTCGAGCCTCTTCCCTACCCTCTGCTTGCGCTCGCGCCATCGAGGTATGCCTCAGATCGGACTTGGGCTTCACGGCTTCTCCATCAGACGGCATCCGAGCTCAGTCAGCCGGGTCGATAGTGGGCAGTGCCACCGCTTTGTAGCCTCTGGCGCTTTGACATGACCCTTGTTCGGGCCCTCGTCTTTGCCAAACTTCGGGATGGGTACTCGCCGATTCCTAACATAAAGTCAACATGCAACTCAAATCCAAGATAAAG
>JAEQBH010001022.1:0-180877 GCA_016808115.1 Tetrastigma voinierianum
TAGCCCAGACGGGTGAGAAGGAACATATCGCGCTCCGTGCACGTCCCACGATGACTGGAACTAAGGCGTCCTACGGCCCTCGAGATCCCCGGGCCAAGGGCAATCCTTCCTCACATGTCCAGCCGGCGGCAATGATAACATGTGATCGCACAGAATGGGCTATGATTCCTAGTCCGCTTTGGCCCGATAGCTTCCGCCTTGTCCCCCGAAATCTCAGAAGGGAGTTTCTAGCTTCTTTCCGAACCGGAAGAAGTCCGCCTCCTTCTTACCACTAGCATCAGACTTCTGATAATTCGCACCTCTATCTCTACGGCTATACCGCTGCGGACTATAAAGTCCATATCCTAAATGAGGAATCCCGCAATCTTACCCCGAATGGATAACTTCAAGCCATCCATGAACTTCCTCACCTTGGCCATATCTGTGGCCACGTAGTCCTCCCCGAAACGTGTCAACTCTATGAACTTTGCAACGTATTCGAGCACCATCCTACTTCCTTACCTCAACTCAAGGAACTCCTGGGCCTTTGTATGCCTCATAAATGCCGGGAAAAACTTGCTCGTGAAGAGCTCTAATCCCCTCCCTAAGTCATCGGCCTCTAGGTCCCCGAGACCCAACCCAATCCCACTATATCTAGGATTCACCGTTCCAGCTAAACAGCTAGTCTGATCCTCGTGGCATCGGAGGTGATCCCCATGGCCTCCAAAACCTTCTCAGCCTACCGGAACCAATGGTCGCTACTATCGGACCCCCTCTTCCTCTTAATGATGGAGGATGATATCCTATAAACCTCTGGAGGTCACTCGGCCCTCCCTGACTGCCAAATGCACTAGCTTGTGTAATGGCAGCAGCTGCAACACCCACGACCTTTGCAAAGGCTTGCTGATCAAAGCCAGGTAGTGGTGAGCCACTACCCCGTAGACGACCTCTGCGTCTGCGCCCTCGACTTGCCATCTACACAAGTTAAGATAGAAATTTGAGATTCTCTCTTTCCATTTATCACATTGGTAGTGCATACTGCCAACCATTAATAAATAACCATTCCTGCGTTATCATGCTCATTTGTTTTCCGAACCCCAAAGGTTACGCTCTCCAACCCTAGTGTTCATCATACAATTTATCATACAAAAAGTTCACACAATTCGAAAGTAATAATAAATCAATACTACTAACAATTTCACCCAAATGCACAGTGTATGTATGATCTAAACTCGTGCCCCATCGAGTCCTAGGTATTCGTATACCTAAACTCTAGTAACCAATTGTGAAGTTGATATCAGGACCATGTGTATGAACCCCACACCCGAGCTTCCTAGGTATTCGTATACCTAAACTCTAATACAAAAATGTGACGTCCCAAAGCCCAGGGGGTCGCTTTTGTACCTTTTTTTTTTTTTACACTTCTAAAAATCAACATAAATCAGCCTTATTATTGGCTAAAGGCCAAGAACCCTCGAAAAGATGCTAAAATGTATTTAATTATACAAAACTAAATTAAATACAACACTTTTGTTCCATATATTACAAAAACCTGGGTTTCCATCCTAAAAATCACAAAATACAAAACAAGGCATTTCCAGCCTTTTCGTCATGATTGAGGTCTTATGTGAGCCTCGTTGCCCTGTGTACCTCTAGTACTTGAAATCATTTTCCCACGACAGGGTGAGCAACGCCCAGTAGAGAAATTTCCTACAAGGGCTACTCTCCAACTAAGTGTACATGCAATGTCATGTTTGCAATTTCACACACATTCACGTAAAATACACAGGATGTCAACAAGAATGTCACATGCCATGCCCCATGCCTCGAGTGTTCACCGACTTCCTCACACATGCTTCCATGTATTGAAAATCATTTCTAAAGGCTTTATTTTGCCCTCGCAAAGGTTAGTTCGACAGACTCTCACAAAATGTCGACCACCCGATATTTTTCATTTTTTTCATTCGGGATGTGACTCGATAATATCATGGACTACCCTCTAATATATTTATTTGGACAGACCCACAAATGTGGTGAAAACCTTCCAAGAAAACAGCTTATTCAAAGAAGTGGTTGCGGCCTTCACACTCAATATGCGATGTCCCCTCGCATTACGAGATACAAGAACCACCGCATGATATCGTCATTCGCGCATGCATGTATCATTTTCACAAAAACGCATGTTATTCAACTAGAAAAGCAATCGAATTTTTTTCCATTTCCAACTCAAGAAACAAGATGTATTACCAACATCGGCTACACCGAACCGATGTTATCTAATAAAATGAAGATACGAAAAACTAGGTTTTCTTTCGTTTCACCGGAAAATATCAGCACATTGCTACCATTCCTCATACAAACAATATACAATCAAGAATATAACACATGAAAATCGGAAATTTTTCCAGATTTCAACTCTAAGAAACAAGATGTATTACTAACACTGCTTACACTAAAATCAGATAAGTATCAAATGAAAATAAGACACATGCAACCGGGTTTTCTCCAATTTCCTACTAAAAATATCACATGCATTGCTACCATTTCATGCAAACAAAGATGTTATCAATCAAGAATATAACACATGCAAACCGGAAGTATTCCGCATTTAAACAGAAAAACAACAGTGAGTACACACCTAACATACTATACATAAACTCAAAGAAAGTTCAACCTACACACAATTACAGCTTCGGCATCCAAAAGTGCCAAGAAAACACACCACAATTTGTCCCAAACTCTTTTGAATTAGCCCCCATGTTGGGGCTAAGCTCCATGGCCATTGAGTGTTGGGCATGGTGCCCTAAAAGCATGTACTGGGATCGCTTCAAGGAAAACAATTTTCTATATATTTTATTCTTTATACATGTGTTTTATAATTTAGTAAATATCATAAAACTCTAAGTTATTAATGTAACTATAATCTTAGTATATAACAGTTATATATGAGATGATCAAGATTATAGATAATAAACTAAATTGTTCGTAGTAAATCAAAGTAGAGATCTTTGATCTATAATACTACTAGTACGGTTCACTGAACATTAAGAATGAAGTAATCTTGATCTGGATTACTAATGTAGTGACATTAAAATGGAGGTGCTTTATGTAACTGGACATATAGGGAGACAACACTGGTATTATGGATTAAACTCTAAATAATATACCGTTACAATTAAGAGTTTAAACCGTGTCACTAGATGACTGTATGAAGATTGGATCTTAAATCTCA
The DNA here is from genome assembly GCA_016808115.1 of Tetrastigma voinierianum. Lineage (NCBI taxonomy): Eukaryota > Viridiplantae > Streptophyta > Magnoliopsida > Vitales > Vitaceae > Tetrastigma > Tetrastigma voinierianum. Next base: position 3,212 of record JAEQBH010001022.1, read on the forward strand.
CTCGAGTAGCCATGGACTCCTAGTATTTCGATAGGGCCTTTTGATTCATAGGTTACGGTTTGTCCTAAGACAAGCCCAACAGTTATGTCTTAGAGGCCCATTGAGATAGATGGTTGGGGCCTGTCTATATATAGATCGAACCCCTTTTAGGGAGGCCCAGGATAGTGGTTCCCATGAGTGTTAATTACGAAACTAAATGATTTAGGCGCTGGTATAACGGGTTTATAAATTAGCTGTTGATAATTGAATTAATGAACTTACGGATAAAGATATCACTAGAGGGGTAAAACGGTATTCACCTAGCTCTAATGATGGACCAATTTTGGAAGATTGAATTGCATGCAATGATCATATCAATGGACTGCTTGAGTATCACTACGTAAATTATTATGTAATTAAAATAGTTCAGTTTCAGATTTTTAGTTGAATAATACTAGAACTAATAAATTAGATTGATTGATTATTGAGTTTAATTAATTATCAAATTTATTGGAGCTTGGAATTACAGGTCCATAGGTCCCCAGGCCACCTCTGTAAACAATTGTACATGATTAAATTAACAAATAAATCCCTTGGAGGGCATAGTTGTAAAAGAAATTGTTTCATAGCAACTAAGTAGTAATTATTGGATAATTAAATGTTAATTAATTAATTATTGAATTAATTATTTAATAGTAATTACTATGTGGATGAAACGGTTAATTTGAGAAATTAATAACATTAATTAACTATTAAATTAATTAATTAATAGTAATTACTATATGGATGAAATGGTTAATTTGAGAAATTAATCTTATTTATTTTTGGTCACTTAATTAGAATTAATTTTAATTCAATATTTAAATATGTCACTTGATCGATGGTTTTAGATCAATTAGGCATATTATAAATAGAGAGGCAAAACCTAAGCGTCATAGGTGATAAAATTAGAAAAAAAAGAAGAAAGAGTTTCCTTTTTGCCTTCATCTAACCCTCTTGATCTCATGTGTTGAGAATATCAAGAGTTGTAAAACAAAACCTTTGTTAATGCAATGCGCTCACACATACCTATGGTGAAGAGGAACGGCTTGGAAGATCGTGGAAAATAGAAAAAAAAAAGATCTTGAGTTGTCAACCCTACTTGCCAAAAAATCTCCTTAATTTGATTGAGGTAATTATTCTTTATTGTTTGTTGATTAGTATGCATGTACCATAGGATCGTAAAAAGAGTTTTTATTAATTTTTAAAATTCTTGTGCAATCTTACAACTGCAAACTTTGTTTTGAACTTTAAAAACCTTCATTTGGCATTAGAGCGGTCTATGTGTATATGCATATTAATGTGTATGTGGGCATTCTTGCATTATTTGATAATCTTGTGGATGTACAATTGTTATATATTGATGAATGTTTGAATGTATGGAATTTTTAAAGGGTTGTTAATTGTATGGTGTTTTGGGTTAAGATTTGTTGATTTTTTTTTAGATCTTATGTAATGCATAATGTGGCATAAGATTTTTTTGTATTTATTTTTTGTAAATCGACACCTGAAGATCGAATCAACATGTCGAAAGTGATCAACGGATTTGTAGCAACACCTCTCAACTTTCTATACCTTCAAAAATCGTCTTATATGGACATCTAGAGAGAAAGTTATGCTTAAAATACAGAAAGATGTTCAGGGATACGGGATGACGGAAAACAACTTCGTTTCCTATTCTTTTTTGCTCTTCATTACTTTATTTTCTAGGCCCTATGGCTTGTTCGACCATAGTTGTGACTGTGACCCAAGTCCAAAAGGCCTAAAATTGTTTGAGGGTCTCATGGAGAAAAATTGGGCTTGGGCCTTATCAATAAAGAGTTATTAAATTTTACCCAATAGGAGTTTTGGGTTATTGAATCAAGAGTTGGTGGATCGGCGCGTAGAGTTGGGCGGATAAGAGAGTTATATGGCTAGAAGCCCGACTTGTAATTTATTTATTTATTTATTTATTTTACCCACCTTAATTTTAAGAAATACCAGACACGACTGCTTTCTTTTATTTATTTATTTTATTCTTTATTGTTATTGATATGATTGATGACATGTCCATGCATTTAACATGTCATACTTGAATACCACATTTAATGTTTTTTGCGTACATATCATTTTCCTATAACATGATAATTGAGATTTTCCTATGTGCTTATCTTGTTCAAATCTTTGATGAAACAATTAATTAAATAATGTGCTTAGTTTAATTAAGCTAAACTTGGTAAAATTCACATTAATTTAATTTAGGGTTTTTGCATATCATCTTGAAAAGCCAGTTTTTCAAGCTAATAAAATAAAGATTTTATTGATTAATGGTAAGTGACTTAGGCCAAACTATTTTATATACTAGGTTTACCTAATAGTTGAAACCCACTTAATTTATAAGTTAGATTGTCTAATTATCTTAGTATAATGGATTGGACTCATATTTGATTAGAGTTCACATCTTAGTAATTAATTATATATGATATAATGGTGGCTATAATTATAAGAGATGATGTTTTATAAATAGAAACACTTATTTAGCTAGTGAGTGAAGGTTATATAGCAATATATACGGTCTCCATTATTAGTGCAACAGTGAGATATAGATGAGACCTAAAGATGCTTAGATTTAGTCCACTCCCTACGGAGGGTTTCTATCTATATTATTATCAGTTGACTTCCTTAGAGATGAGATTGAGTGAGTATATTTGAGTTGTACTTTACCTACGGCGACGAATTTTGAGTTAATTCATTAAATCTAAATTAATGGTCGCACTCACAGAAATTTATAGTTAAAGCGTTGTTCATACCTTGACCAAATTTTGGCGATAGTTAATAAGTAAAGAAAATGAGATATTTTGATTTTGATTATTAATTTGAGATAGTCTCAAGTTAATTTTGAGTGGTATGATAGATCCCTGACATATTAATTGTTGAATCAATTTATCGTGGATTAGTATAGGTTTTATGTGTTTTACTTGCATTCATGCATCACGTTTACTTTTCCAAAGCTTGTGATGTTATTTTCATTTATAGTAATTGTTTAAGTTATTTAATTTCGCGATCATGTCATCGAACAACCCCATTATCGCTTGCTCGCTAATGAAAAGCGAGTGATGATAACCGTTAAATGGAAGTCAAACATTATTGTACTAATTTGTGAGAACGAAGTCAGTTCCATTTTGAGGAATGTCATCATAGCCCCCTGCTATTGCTTCTCGTACTATACGAGAAAGATATGATAGTTGGATTCATTCGACAACAAAGCCATTTGTTACATGCTTGCCCAGCATGAGCGATGTTCTTAGGAAGAAGCATGAGGACATGGAGGCGCATATGAGATATGGGGAATCTCCCAGGCCATGTTTGGGCAACAATCGGCCCGGTGCCGTCATGGAAGCTACTCGTGGCTACATGAGCCGCTAATATGAGGAAAGGAGTTTTGGTCGGGAACATGTTTTGAACATGATCAACTGTCACGAGCGAATACATAGGGCCACCATTGATGAGCGTACTTGAGTTAGTATTATCCTTGAGTCCCTCGCAGCTTTCTCGCAGTTCGCTCTCGTATGTTATGAACAAGCTACGGTACTGTATGACTCAGCTCTGAATGAGCTGCGAGACTTTTGAGGCCATAAGTAAGACTAGGCCCCAGAGGGGCGAACGAAATGTTGCTAAGCATAAACCATCTTCCTCGTCACATTATGAGAGATAAGAATAAAAAAAGGAAAAACACACAGGTGGGTCTGAAACACGAAACCAGGAGCAGGCAAAGGGGAAGAAAAACGACCCAAAGGGACAAGAAGCTTTAAAGGGAAGTGTTTCCTGTTGCGAGGGTTGGTCACGGAAGAAAAGCGTAACAAGTATCTCTCTAAATTGAAGGACAAAAGAAAGGTAAATATGATTTGCGGTTTCAGGCTTAGGCTTAGTGGAAGATGATATATCACCTTGGATAGTTGATTTTAGGAGCCCTTAACCATGTTTGTTCTTCTTTGCGGATCTTAGTTCTTTGAGGAACTGTGATAGGGACATTACTATGAGAGTTGGCAGGTGGGAGGTCGTCTCGGCAAAGGCGTGGGAGTCACCAGTTTAAATTTTAGGAATAAATTTCTTGTTTGAAACATTTATTTTTTATTCCTGGTTTTTAGGAGAAATTTGATTTATGTTTCTATGTTGCATAGATAATTATTTAGTATTTCTTTTGATAATAATGAGATTGTTATTTCAAGAAATGGTTTAGATATTTGTCATGTAAAAAACTGAAAATGGGTTATGCGTCTTAAAAGGCCAAGCGAAGCGATCAATAAATAATTCAGGATATTAAAGTAGAGACATCCTGAAATCTAACAAACGTCAAAAAGTTTCCCATAGTGATAACACGTATCTTTAGCATCTTAGGTTAGGCCACATTAACCTTGACAGAATAAATTGGTTAGTAAAGGATAGTCCCTTAAGAAAGCTAAATGTTGGCACTCTTCCTATTTGTGAATCTGTTTTAGAGAAAGGTAAAAATGACTAAGGAACCTTTCCTTAGCGAGGCGAGGGATCTAAAATCTCTTCAACTTGTACATAGCGGCTTCACCGTCCACTAAATTAGCCACAAGCTAGAGGTGAAAGTTATATTTGTCACCTTCATTGACGATTATTAAGATCTGATTTATGTTTACCTAATGCACAAGAAATGCGAGACTTGGAAAGTTTAAAGAATTCATGGCGAAAAATTTGGCTTATTAGGTAAATCACTAAAAACTCTTGATTAGATCGAGGGGTGAATACCTTGATTCAGAGTTCGAAGGATCATATCTTTGGGCATACTGGAATCTATCTAACTCACAACACCTTGAACCATAAGAATGGTGTTTGAAGGAAACGAAGGACATTCTTAGATATATGGTTAGATCAATGATGAGCTACTCCTCATTACCAATCCCATTTTAGGGATATTCACTACAAGCTTTGCGGTCTACATTTTGAATGTAGTTCCATCACATGTCAATCGCGAAAAGACACCCTTGGAGTAGGTGGAATGGACATAAAACCTAGTTTACGTCACTTTCGTATATGGAGTGTCAGAACAAATGTGAAAGGAAAGGCGGGAAGTTGGAGCCGTACAGGGTGTGTGTGACATGTTTGTAGGCTATCAAAGGCACAAGGAGGTTTGTTCTATAGTCCTTTGATAAGAAAGTATTTGTATGCGACAAATGCAAATTTTCTCAAAGATAGTATATGATAAACTTGAACCTCGAAATGGGTTGTGGAGGAACTACGTTCGATCGGATCGAGGGAAAATCACCGTCAACCAGCGACGAGCGATAAATTCAAGAGACCACTATTCTATTGAGAATATCCTGGTACCTCTCGGCGTATTGGGGGTAGTGAGACTACCATCTGGGCCCTGTTGGACATAAAAGGGAGAAGTCTGATTTCTAGTATCGTCCTTGGCTCCATGATGATCCGTTGACATCTTAGTGATGCCATGGATGATTCTAACAAGAACCCGAGGAAATGGCAAGTGCTATGAACCAAGAAATGGAGTCCATGTACTCCTAACTCACGTCTAGGAACTTGTGAATCACTTGAGGATGTTGGCCCATAGGATGTAAATGGATCTTCAAAGAAAAGAGGCATGGATGGGAAGTGGAGACTTTCAAAGATAAATTTCAGTGTGAAAGGATTTATACAATGAGAGTGGACTATGAAAAACTTTCTCTGTAAATTTAATCTTAAAGTCTATTAGCATTCTTTTATCCATAACCGCTTGTCTCGATTATGAGATATGGCAAATGGATGTCAGGCGGCTTTTGAATGGCTATCTTGAGGGAAAGCATCTACGTGATGCAACCGTAAGGTTTTATTTAAAGGCCCGATAGCGAGAAATTCTGAGGATTGCTTAGGTCCATTTATGGGCGAAACAAACTTCAAGATCTTGGAATCTGCGTTTTTGATGAAACTATAAAAGCGTGGTTTGAGGAAAATGTTGATGAACCATGTGTTATCTGAAGTACATCGAAAAGAAAGAAGGTGGTCTTCTTGGTTCTTCTACGTAGATGATATTATACTCATTAGAATGAAGTAGAAACGATATCGAATGTAAAGAAATGGCTAGTAGAGCAATTTCAAGAGTGAAAGATTTGGGATAAGTAGCTATGTTCTTAGGATCAAATTATAGAGATCGTAGAACAAGCTTTTGGAATTGTCTCGATCATCTTGCTGTGACAGAGTCTGTTGGATCGATTTTATGCAGATTCGAAAGATGCATTATCGACCCTACATGGAATAATCCTTTCGAGGGTTTCTGAACTCAAGAGGAAGAGGATATGAGAACCCAGTTCCTGCATGCCTGCATTTGTAAGTCCCTCGTATGCCCGTGTTGTAATGCGAGGCGATATTTGTTATGTTGTAGGGATAGTCAATCGTTACCAATCCAATCTGGGGATTGGGTCCTTTGGATCGCGATGAAACATTCTCAGTATCTTGGAGAGCGAGAGATTATATGCTTGTGTCGGGTGGAGACTGAACCACTGATGAATATCTTGCGGTTCACGATTTTCAATTAGACAAAGATAGTCAGAATCGACATCTAGGTCGATATTCACTCTTAGTGGTGGAGTCGTAGTGCGGAGAGTATCGGCAATCTAGTATGCAGTTCAATACATGGAAGCTGGATACATAGCGGCTTGTGAAGCGACTAAAATCAGTTTAACAAAGTTCTACAACGACAAAAATCAGTTCCAAATATGGAAAAACCACTTATTTTATATTGTGACAATAGTGGAGCGGTGGCAAACTCCAAAGAACAGTCACAAGAGAGGAAGCATATAGAGAAAGGAAGTATCCATATGTCTGAGAGATCGTACATAGGGTATGTAGCCGTTATGAAGATAGCGTCGGGAATGAGAACCTTGCGGATCGTTTCTTGGAGCTTTACTTGAAAGGGTTCACGGGTCACTTAGAGGACTAGGTTTAAGAGCATGTCTCTGCACCCAGGGCGAGTGGGAGGTGTTGGGCATGGTGCCACTAAAAAGCATGTAATTTGTACTGCTTCATAAAAACAATTTTCTATATTTAATTCTTTATACATATGTTGATAATTTAGTAAATATCATAAAATCCCAAGTTTATTAATGTAACTATAATCTTAGTATATAACAATTATATATGAGATGATCAAGATTATAGATAATAAACTAAATTGTTAAGTAGTAAATCAAAGTAAGGGACCTTTTTATTATATATCTTACTAGTATGGTCCGAACATTAAGAATACGATAATCTTGATGCGGATTACGATGTAGTGACGATAAAATAGATGTGCTTTATGTAATTTGATTACAAGGGCGAGGACCAAACATAAATTAAACTCTTAAATAATATCTTTGTTACAATTAAGAGTTTAAGCAGGTGTCACTAGATGATCATATGCAGATTGATCTTAATCTGGTAGCCGCAAAGACTCCGGCCCCATTTGCGATAGGGCGGCCCTGTGATTCATAGGTTAGGGTGCAATCCATGAGGCGGGCGATACTTGCTGTCTTTGAGGCGGTGAGATTGGTGGTGGAGATGTCTACCGGATGGAATCGAGCCCTTGGAGGAAGCTAGATAATTGGTTCCATGAGGTGTTAATTTTTGGGCGAAACGGTTGGCGCTCTAATTTATAACGGGTTTTACTGAATTAGCGTTAGATAGTGATTAATGGAACTTAAGGATAAAGATATCCAGCAGAGGGAGTAAGCGGTAATTTCACCTAGCTCTAATGATGGACCAATTTTGGAGGATTGAATTGCATGTAATTATCATATCAATGGACTACTTGAGTATCACTACGTAAATTATTATGTAATTAAAAGAGTTCAGTTTCAGATATTTGTGGAACAATATCGGAACTAATAAATTGGATTAATTGATTAAATAGTTTAATTAATTATCAAATTTATTGAGAGCTATTACGAGGAGTCCATAGGTCCAGGAGCTGCCTACGTAAAACAACGCCTTAAGGATTAAATTAGCAAGAAATCCTTTGGGGGGGCATAGTTGTAAAAGAAATTGTTTCATAGCAACTAAGTAGTAATTATTAGATATTAAATATTAATTAATTAATTAATAGTAATTACTATATGGATTAAGCTTGGTTAATTTGAGAAATTAATAACATTAATTAATTATTGAATTAATTAATTAATAGCAATTACTATATGGATAGAAAGGTTAATTTAGAAGTCAATCCTATTTATTTTTGTCATAATTAGAATTAATTTTTAATTCATTTAAATATGTCACTTGATCAATGGTTTTATATCTGTTCAAGGCATATTATAAATAGAGGGAAAGCAAAACCTAAAGCGTCATGGAGGTGATAAAAATTAGAGAGAGAAAAAGACAAATAGTTTCATTCACTCCATAACCCTAAGATCTCATGTGTTGAGAATATCCAAGAGTTCTAAAAATAAAACCTTTGTTAATATGTGCGCCCTTATACCCTATAGTGAATAAGGCATTGGAAGATAGTGGAAACATAAAAAATAAATAAAATAAAGGATCATGAGTTGTCCAACCTTTACTTTATGAAGAAATCTCCTTAAAATTTACGATTGAAGTAATTCTTCTTTTATTGTTTGTTGATTAGGTAATAAGCCATAACATAGGATAAGTAAAGTTTTATTAATTTTTAAAGAATTCTTTGGACAAAAATCTTCATTTGCAAACTTTGTTGTTTTGAACGTTAAAGACCTTCATTAGTGGTTGTTTGCCTTTTGTTATATCAGGCAAAAACCTCACAGAATTAACACCTCTCGGGAGTCTTTGGCTTTCTTTGTGGCGTATCCCAGGGTGGGCTGGGTTTCTATAAAATGAATTAAAACTAATTTAATGTTTTTGGAATTTATAAATATGTTTAGTCTATGACTGCTGCAAAGTGCACACGAGATCCTCTAGTAGTAAAAAATGGATATAAGTCCGGATATCATTCCCCAGAGATTTAATTTAGGATTACAAAATCTGTACCTGACTACTCATGATCCATACTATGAACCTCGATGATGAAGTTTGTCAAACTAAATTCAAAGAATAATTATCTTAAAGATAATATATACAACAGGACATTTAAAAATAAAAGCTAAATATATATATAAACTATAATTAATGGAGCTAAATGGGTTCTCTTTGTAGTGAGCACTAATAAAAGTATTGTCAAACTTGATCAATTTCTGCATATAACCCAATTAAACTTAATCCTAAATTTGGATCGGTTATCAAAAGATGCACACGATATTGCAAGTTAGATTTCTTCTCCTTTATTCACCGATTAAATATCCCTATTTCTCTCCAAGAGCAGGGGTTTTAAACAACTACTTGTATTCAACATATTATTTACAAGATTCGGGCATTTTTTCTTTCTGCATTACTTCATACCATTTTAGGCTATGATTTCTTGCTTTGACTCGAGGGGTTAGCATGAAGATTTCTACAACTTGATTGATGACTACGACCATAAAATCTAATGAATATCTCCCTTTCGCCAGTTAAGATCACGCTAACACATGGTCAAGAGTTTTCCAACTTGATTAAAATTAAGAAATCTCGATGATTTAAATTGATAAATATCCCCTCGACATCGATTATGAGTGAACGAGGAATTATTTATCTAAGTGAACTCTCAGGCACAATGGTTCTTCAATAATGGTCCAAACATACCCACAATTGGAATATTTCCTATCTCTTAGGAATAAGCCATCTACGTGTCCTCAAAGGGCCTCCTAGAATTAGAAGCGGGATCTGATCAGCAGACGGGTATTTCAAACTACTAATGGGTAATTATGCGAAAAGACACATCAATCCGATAGAATTCCACGAATTCACGATACTTCCTTCCAATTTATGCAGGAAAGACTATAACTAACAATAATGATTCGTGCCACGGTGGGTGATTTGGAATCAACAAAAATTGTTTCCTATTTTCCTCCTACGCCGTGGTCGAGCTCTTTGCGTTATAGCGGTCCCCAGGTCGAACACGGGGATGGATTTTCATCCTGAATGATTTGTATCATAGATTCAAAATGGTGAGGCTTTCATTTAGTTTTAGTTTACATTAAAAAGCATGGAGTGTTGGTGTCACTAAGCTAGCGGCGAGTTTAAAAATAAGGTGTGAGAGGGAGACCTTAAAGGCTTGGGTCACTAGATTGGCATAATATGAGATTGTAAAGGTGTCTGCGGGGTTATTTCCTGCATTAGGGCAAATGACATATAGTTCTGTAAAACCGGATCTTTGTTTGGCTTTAAAAACCAACCACTTAAAAACATTCCTAGTTAAACCATGGCATTTCTTGAACATTTAATGCTTCTATAGTTCAGAACCAAGCATTTAACCTACTTTGATGGCTGGGCGGCATCTAATGGATGTCGGTGTATGCCGTAAAGATATACTTCGAACACGAGCATGACAAGTGATGCCAAAGGAAATACATTAAATAGCATTAAACCCTAGTTTGGAAAGTTTGAAACACATAAATGCGATCTGCTTCATTAAGCAGAGGAACACTGACCACCGTTAACCCACCTAGAAACCCTCTTCTTCAGGTTTTGAGGCTTGACGAGAAACATCCTTTTAGTTGTCATCCTACAAAGAAAGTTGTGTTTGGCATCAGAAAATGAGAAAGAAAGAGAAAAAGAGAAAAGCGTAACCTAAAATGAAAAGTTGCGTGGATTGTGAGATAGCTAATAGTTAGGGTTACAAAATGTCATAAGGTGGCTTATATAGCCTTACAAAAGATGTGAAATACCAAAATAACCAAGATACTATGATTACATTGGGGACAAAATAGGAATTATACAAAACGGGGTCATTTGGATCAAAAGCGGAGGGGTAAGCAGTACCTCTATGCGGTGAATTTACTTCATGCACGGTAATTTTTGCTATGATGGCAATTTTAAACATCATAACGGTTGGCCATATGGTATTGGGATTATGAATTTTTAAGCTACCATTGCGAAATTTTACCATGATCCTTGCCGGAAATTTTTCGCTATGCCATGAGTGAAGTGCGATCTCGCATTGCCTCTGCCGCTGTATTTCCTCCTTTCCAGTTTGACATTTCTTCATCCCGGCTTGATGAAATCGCCAAGATTTCATACGAACTCAGCATAAAACATCACAATTACGATGCCAAGCTTGATATGATGGCGGAGGTTCCAAAGACCTGCAAAACTACCAAAAACAACCTGCACATGTCAATCGGCTTAATTTATATTTTTAGTAAGCAAAAAGTACTCAAAACCTATCTTAAATAGGACTCAAAATAGCACTTTTTGGGTACTAATCACACCCCCAACCGACGTTGCTTTGTCCTTATGATACTAAAAACATAATCAGTATGTGCTGCGCTTTTGCGAAAAAGTGTATCTTGTCTAAAGTGTGTGTACAAGTGAGGCCTTACATGCCATTATGTTTCCAATTTAGACCCTGTACAAAAACCATCATGAGAGCACAAATGCCATATTGGAACAAGTTTTAGAGCAGTATCAATTCCAAGGAAGTCAACCTGAACTTCCACCAAAATCTAAGTGTTCTTAAGGTAACGGTTTGAACGATAAGTTGCATTTATTCCGCTCCCCCAGTGACTACGCCAGGACCTTAAACTGTTGACCAACCTAAATAGCTTCAGTTACACTCTTATTTTGCGCCAGTGGTTGTATTGTAGGGTGCAATGCTAAAAACTGAGCTTCACCCCGAGGAGTAGTGTAGCGGGGTCCGCAGGTGACTCCCGACGGTGGGTTTAGGGCATGAGGCAGGATCGTGACCACGAGCTCTTGAGGCTTCGCCGGACCGAATGACTTTGAGTCGCACCTTCAACTCACTAAAGCTCTACCCATGCACAGTGTAGCAAACACAAAATTAGGTGACTCTGGCCGGTTAAGGTTTAGGGCACAGGCTTTTAAGGCTTTTCATATCTCTCCTCGGACCGTGTTCGGGTTTCAAAGCCAAAGGAATCACGAAGCATTCATATCTCTTTTCTTCTTTCTTTTTCTATTTGCTTTTCTTCACTCTTAACCATTTGGAAGACTACATTGGTCTTCTTTTGTGGGATTGCATGGAATAATACGGAGTTGTAAAACGGATATAAGGCCGGTTTTACAAAGTGGAAAGAGGTATATAGCTTCACAACCTATTGATGAAAACTGACGTGCACTATGTGTGATTAGCTAAAGGTGGAAATACAAGGTTGAATACACTGGAACTATAGACCAGAAATTTCAATTTACGGAAAAGAACAAGAAATGTAATTTAGTTCTGAGAATTGTAATTTCGGTTAAAAAATCGTAATTTATTCTCTGGGTCTCGGATGACAAAGCAGATTACCGTTGGAATTTTAAGCGCGAAATCTAGCCAGCACATAAAATTCGTCGGTCGAACTATGTCGGAGTTGACACGTTTTTTGAGGGCATCGCGATGCAATGTTGTAAACAGAATTTCGATGCGACGAAAGTCACATATAACAAGTACACATGTGCCATAAGTGGTATGAGTAGAGAAACAATGAAAATGGACGGCCGAGATAGAGCCGAATGTCAAAACTGGTAAATGGAGGACATAATAGGCATTTTGGATTTTGATTTTAAGCCACAAAGTGACAAAATAGTGTATAGTGCATCTTCTCCTTTAAACCAAAAGCCAAAAACGTGAGATGCAGTGGGGAATTGACAGGGGGTTTTCGTTTTGGAGATTTTTAGAGAGAGAGAGCACTTCTCTCTGAATTTGAAAATCGGAGCCGTCGGCCGGTCTTCGGGACAAGAAGGAGGAGGGCGCTGCTGCGCGGAGAGGGCTTGCGGAGGCGGTGATGTGCGGTGGGTTTCCTCAAAATCTGAGAGGTAGGGGTTTCTCCCTACTTGGGTTTTATTCTTTGTTTAAGTACGATGTAAATGTTTCGGTTGGTTGAGGCCTTGAACGACCGTTTGATTGGTTCCAAACCTTAGAACCGAAATGTTTGGATTTGAGACCCACGAACAGTTCGTATCAGTTCTACGGACTGTCTGGGTGAAGTGTGTGATGAATGGTTCAATAAATCATGTATTGGTTTGAATGAGGTTGGAAATGGCCGAAATGCGGGTTCACAAAGTGAGCGATAGTGTGTTTGATAGGAACGATGCTTGAGGGGTTTCTTGTTCTCGAAGCGATGATTTCACATAATAAAAACTGTGAAAATATGTGTTTGGCCAAGTGGTTCAAATTGAATTGCTTGTGTTTGATCATTAGCCCACGTGAGCTAATTTTGATGTGATGAGTGAGAAATTACATAACATGATTGTGTGATTTAATTTTTATGTGAATATATTCATGTTTATATATTTGCATGTGAATTAGGCATATTGGAATTGGCATACATGCATTCCTGCCTTGGAACACCCAGGATTATAGGAGTGAGTGCGTGAGATGAGTCTAGAGAAGAACGGTTCGGAGGGTTGTCTAAAAATATTAATTATCGGAGGAGTAGTCAAACTATAAATATCAATGTCGTCGGACGGCGCAATTGATATTCATCGGAGTAGTCCACAAACAAATAATATATATCAATGCGTCGAGACCGCCACAGTGATATATATACGCATCGGAGGGTTGTCCACAAACTAACAAAACTATAATTCTCATACAAGGCTTAGGCGAGTGTGAGAGAGTCAGTGACGACTCGGGATCTGAGTTGGTCATGTAGACATTCAAGTAGGATCATGCATTTACTTGAATGTATGTTTATTTTGGAACATTGCAATGCACTTAGGTGGAGAGTAGCCCACTTAGGGCGATTCCACTGCGAGCGATGCTTCGCCTGTCGAGGATGTTATTTTAAGTGCGGGAGGCGTGCGAGGGGACGGCTCGTCCTAGAGGCTGAGATTGTGAAGAAGGCCGGGTGTGGCTTTGATGATTTTTCCACATGTATTAGAATTCTCTAATTTTATTATATGTTGTATAAAGTAAATTACTAACTCTTATAACTATTGGATATAGTTGGATTCATAGTTGGTATATTGTGATGAGTATTGTTTATGGGCCCAAGTGGCCGTTTTACTCATGTTGGGATTATATTGGACTGTTTGGGACAGGTCTATGCAGGTATTGTACTGGGGTAGAGCTCTCCGTACAAAGGAGAATCTGCCCGATTTTCTGAAGTGGCGTCGGGTAACCCGAGAAAAAATCACTTGCTGTTCGCGGGTTGAGACGGTTAGTCAACGGACCCCGAATGGAAACGATCACGACGGTACATCGGAGCTTAGGTATCACGAAGACCTAGGAACGCGGGTTGGTATCTATCACCACTAGGTGTGGTTTGATGTAGATATGGGTATGAAACCTATAGATCGAGGATTTGGACTTAGGCCATGGTCGAGTAAGAACATCACCACCGTTATTGTGGTTCGATGTTGGAAGTAGGTATGAGATTACCTAGGAAAATCACGGGACACTGCATTGCACGTGTGTTGATGTGTTTGTGTGATTGGGTGAATTGTGTGTGTTTGGTGTGCATGACATGTTTCATGTGTTGAGATTTTTATGTGTGCTTGGTGATTAGCACATGGATGTGTTGAAAATATTTTAGAAAATATTTTGAGTGGTACGATGTACAAAGCGGAACTAAGAGGAAATGAAAAAATAAATTTTAATAAATTTGTACTAAGTTTAAAGTGAAAAGAAAATAATTTTCTAAGGTTTTATAGTGTAAAAGCCTGAAGAAAATCGAGGAAATTAAATTTTTTATAAAATTTATTTGAGGTGTTACATGGAAAATGGAAAATATATATATATATATATATATATACGAAACATGTGTTTTTAGTATTTTCCCGATAAAGGCTTTGGAAATGAGGGGAAAGGAACAATGAAAAAAAACAAAACAAAAAATTTTTTGGTGCGGCTTAGTTTTGGGCTCACCCTTTGAAACAATATTGTGAAAAACAAAATTTAGTGTTGCGAGAAGATTTAAGTACGGAAGGAGGTTGGTTTTGGAAAATTGTATTATGACCTGGCAAGGGTATATTACCAGAAGGTGGTACGGTTTGATGAAGTGGTTTGTATCCGCAATCTGATGGAGTGTATTGTGAAAGAGGAGGTAGGCTTGGCAGGATTTAATATTGCGACACGATTGGTGTACGGGTGGGATGGCTGAAGCGACGGCGGGTGTCGCGATACAATGATATTGTATCGTGGCGGCGGCTGCATGGCCCCGGAGAAATTTGTGTTACAATACCGAGTATTGTATTGCAACAGGCTGCAAGGGTTGGTGAGAAGATTTTGTGTCGCAATACACGTTAGTGTATTGCCATTGACGTGCGGTGGCGGGGCTGGTGCGATACGTCGGTGTATCGTGATCAGCGAAGCGGCTTGGTTGAATGTAGTGTCGCGATACGCGCTAGTGTATCTTGGCGAGGAGAACTTTCGATGGGGGCATGTGCGTCTGGCGTAGAACCGCGTTGACTCGCGGCTGCAGCGGGCGCATGGCCGGCGCATTACTGCCCGATCACGTACTGTGGCGACCTTGCGCCGCGACACGGCCAGGGCTGCGACATGGCGACCCCACGGCGCGACACAGCCGGGGGACCCGACCCGCGTCACGGCTCAGCGCTGCGTGCGGCCGCGTTGTCTTGCAGGCGTTTTGATTAGGCAATGGGTGCGTGCACTAAGCTCGATTTTTGTCCGGTTTCGACTCGTATTGTTTAAGTCATAGTTTGGACCGGTTCATGAACCTTAATTCATGAACAACATTCACCACAAAATTTTCAAAAAAATATTTATTAAATTAAATAAATGAAATAAAAAATCAAATCAAATTAGACAAAATTTGCAAAAAATAAGAGTACTCAAAAATGAAATTTTCAAAAAAAATATTTGTTGAAAACAATATTTTAAATGAAAAATTGATTGAGTATACACTGATTTATGTGTATGATTAGTGTCTCGGGGCCGTGTTTATGCCTTAGAATCTTGTATTGTGTCTTAACTCTAACAAGGAAATTGTGATTCTTGTGATTTGTTGCGTGAAACTATATGCATGGTGTAATGTGTATAGGAAAAAGGGTGAATGCTAAGGTTAAGAACTATGACCTTAGGGATTTGGATACTTAAATGAACAAGAGAGCTTATAACCTTGTTGAAATAAATAAATTGAGTGGTTGGAATTTAGCGGCCGCAGGAAATGACGGTCAGGTTCATTGTTGTCAGTCAGTAATGTAGCATGTGCATTGCTAGTTAGGCGAAATGAAAGTAAATTATTCTTGTTACCATTGAAATCGTAGATGGCTAGTAGAGGCGTGGGCGTAGAGGGCGTCCACAGAAGTGCTAGTCGAACCTGCCACCGGTGTTTGATCGGTAGACTTGTGCGGTATGGAGTGTTACAGCGGTGATATTAGACCAGTGGTATAGCGGTAGGCAGGAGAGATCACAGTAACCTCCGGCGGAGGTTTAGGCGCGTCATCGCCGACATTCCACGAGGGGAAAGATCGATGGTAGCGAAACCATTGAACCTGCGAATCGAGAAGGTGTTAAAGGTTATGGAGATTACCTTTGGCGCGACCGAGATAGACTAGGCACAGCGTTCGGCTAAGAGGTGAGCCAAGTATGGCCGGAAATGGGCGAGGACTTCTAGAGACTTAGAGCGATGACATGGGGCGAGATTTCGGGATTTGTTACGTGTGGGTGCGATACTCAGGGGCTGGCTGGGGATTTCCTGGGAGGCTGGGGGCGGCGCGATGACTAGGTGCACGAGCTAGCACCGGTTGTTGATGATTACGTGGCCATGGGCTTGGTCGAGTTGGGAGATTTGAGAATGGGGGTGAAGTTGTCCATTAGGGCCGGGATTGGGACTTAGCCTCTGAGATGTGTGGATTCGTGGTTGGAACGACCGACCGTAGAGAGAGTTAGGCTTAGAGGATTGAGACCTTAGAGAGGAGCCTTTGTACGTGAGTTCTCCCCTAGGGATTAGGGTGAGAAGAGGGATGATATGTCGAGGTTGCGAGTTAAAAGTCTCGGGGACTCTACTCCTGTTTGGTGGAACTGAGGATCATGGACATGTCGAGTTCGATGTCGATCACGGGATGGATTAGGCTGGCGCAACTTATAGGGTCGTTATCGATTGTGGCCTTGAGGAGAGTTACCGCTACACGCGGGACGGTACTCGTGTGTGTGTATTTTAAGGGAGATAAGCATGATATTACGCTTCGGGCGGTATACAGTCAGTGTCGAGGGGGCGAGTTGAATGGGTTGGTTGTGACCTTACCACGAAGGGCCAGTGAGACGGACATAGATACACCTCAGTGGTTTGCGAATATGCGGATGTTTTCAGGATGAGCTACGGACTACACTCCCGCATAGGGATGTAGACTTGGTGTCGAGTTACACCACTGGCCTTCCACCCATCTCTATGACTCATAGGATGGCACCGGTTGGTGCGAGAACTCGGAGTTCGAGTTACGGGAGCTATTGGGCCCGAGGGTTCATTAGGCCAGGAAACACTTCACCATGGTAGCTTAGGTTATTTGCGAAGAAGAAGGACAGGAACCGCCATTTGTGCAGTGACTACAAGCCGATTGAACGGGGTTGATTTAGAATGGTACCCAGCCAAATAGGATTGGCCCGATTTGTTTGATCGATTGAGAGGGCGAGTCTACTCAAAGATAAACCGCTTGCGGTTACCATCGGCTGAGGGTTAGGGATACAGATATCCCTAAGACAGCGTTTATGACGCATTATGGGCGCTGAGTTTCTGGTGATGCCCGCCCGGATTAGCGAATGCACCAGCGGCATTCATGGATCTCATGCATAGGATATTCAGCACATTGGAATGGTTGCCGTAGTCTTCGTGGATGACATCTTGTTCCTCGATCAGTGGGGGCATAGTATCAGCGAGGATCGTTTCTGATTGTTGAGAGACCATCAGGCGTACGCGGTTGAGTAAAGTGCTAGTTAGGCTTCTTGATGTGCCGAGATTTTGGGACACGTGGTGTCGGTATCAGGAGTGTCGTCGACTGAGAGAAAGTCGACGATGATGAGTTGGGAAGTGTCGATCTTGAATCGTGGTTTCTTGGGTTAATTTGGGTATTACTCAGGAGACCATTGAGGATTTCTCGAGAATAAGCGGCACACTATGACTAGGTTGACGAGAAAGAGGTCGAGTTTTGTTGGGATGATCGATGTGAGGAGGCATTCGAAGGGAGTTGAAAGAAGAGACTTGCCGGCTCCCATCTTGATAGTTCGGACCGAGGGGGACAAAAATTTTACAGTGTATTGTGATGCCTCGAGAGACGTAATATTAAGGATGTGTTTTGATGTAGTACGGGAGGGTAGTAGCTTATGGTTATCATCGGTTCAGAATCATGAAGGCAGAATGACTCTGCGACATGGAGTTAGCGGCGTAGTCTTCGCCTTGAAGATTTGGCGCCACTTTATATATGGAAAAGGAGTTTGAAGTATTACTCGAGACCGCCAAAGTACGAGTATATTTTCACAGCGGGGGACCTCGACATGAGAGGCAAAGCGGTGGATGGAGTTCCTAGAGGATTATGACTTCACTTTGCATTACCGTCTGTGCAGGCAAATGTGGTAACTGATACTTTCGGTCGGAAGTCACAAGGAACGTTAGCTAGTATAGCTTCTCGGAAGTGGCGGATGCTCGAGACCGTGGGATAGTTTGGGCTACGATGCCGTTGAGCGGACTGGTACCTTAGAAGTTCTAATTATTACACACCAAGTCTCTGATGGCTTAAGTGATTGAATCTGATGGCGGGCGTAGAGATAGTGTCCATCGGGGGCCAGGAAATGCCGGTCAGTGCGGGTGACGAGGGCTGGACCGTTCACTCAGAAGGTAGTCTTCGATGCGCCTGGGGCGGGTAGTGGTTCTGATTGACCAATTTGAGAGGAGATTCTTGAGGTTTCAACGCTACAGATTTTCCATGCATCCGGGTGGCACCAAGTCATGCGGGATCTTGTCGCCACGATACTATTGGAGTAAGGGTGAAGAGGACAGTAGGGGACTTTGTTCGAACTATCATCTCACATGTCGGCCCGAGGTTAAATTTGAGCACCGAGGAAGCGACGGGGCTACTTCGGCCATTGGGCGCTGAGTGGAGAGTGGGAGCAAATAAAGTGGACTTTGTGACCCCACAGCTTTGCCTCGAGGGCGGTGAAGCATGATGTGGTATGGGTGATAATGGACCGGCTCACGAAGTCGGCACATTTTCTAGCCTTACGGATGACCTTCGCCTTGGAGAGATTCTGCCGGTTGTACATACGTGAGATAGTCTGGTATATATGAATGCAGTATCCATAGTACTCGGATAGGGACCGGGGTTTCTGGCGCACTTTGGAAGGGTTTCCAAAGGCCCATGGGCAAGCCGGTGACTAGTGAGTGCGGCGTTCCACCCTCCCGAGACGGATGGTCGGTCCCAAGAGGGACTATATGGGGTATTAGAGGATATGCTGGTGTGCTTTGGATCTGGGAGTAGGCTGGGAGCAGCATTTGCCCACTAGTGGAGTCGCCTACAATAGCCGAGTTATCGGGCGAGTATCTGAGATGCTTCCCGTGAAGTAGCGTATGGGAGGCCGTCGCAGATCACCATTGTGTTGGACCGAGGTGGCCGAGCTCCATCCAGCGGTGGGATCTGATTAGAGACCTCAGGAAGGTGAGCTTGATGTGCGGCCAGAAAGTCTTCTCCGCGGCTGGCCGTGCCAGAAGAGCTATCGCGGATGTGCGTCGACCTGGGTTCGAGGTTGGGGATCCGTCTCACGAGTGAGTGCCTGGGTGGATCAGTTCTCGGCGATGAGCGTCGCCGTTCCGCGTGATTCCGGCGTCTTTCGTGTGAAATCTGTGTGATGCGATCTCCGCCGTCCCGAGTGTCTCACGAGCGTTCCGTCTCCATGCTCCGAAAATATACTCGAATCCGGCTCATGGTGGATTGGCGAGGGCGGAGTAGTGGCTGCGGATAGGACGCCGAGGAGGGACCGGTGTGCGTGTGATAGCCGTGTCCCGGGTTTTGCGACGCAAAACCGTGAGGCTAAGTGTTGGTACTATGGCATCACTGGAGTGGAGAGTCTGCGTGGGGCGCGAGGACAGCGTGCGGGCCACCTATCCCTTCTTGTTTAGGGATGAAGGAGTACGATCAGTTTGATCGTTTAAGATTTAAATATTTGTTTACATGCACATGGTAGAGTGCCACGTTGCATATCATGTGGTGATTATGATTGTCAGGAATTTCGGGATGAGAATTCCTTTTAAGAGAGGAGAATGTAAGACGAAATTCCATTACGGAAAAAGGCAAAATCGTAATTTGGTTATGAAATAGTAATTTCGGTTAAAAAAATTCGTAATTTATTCTCTAGATCTCGGATGACGAGAAGCGGATTGCATAGGTTGGAGATAGATCTCGTGAAATCTAGCTAACATAAAATTTAGTCGAATTCGAGACTATGTCGAGGTTGACACGTTTTTTTCGAGGGCATCGGTGGGTGCCGTAAAATGAATTTAGTCTGCAAAGTCACATATAACAGTACTCATGTTCCATAAGTCGGTAGAAGAAGTGAAAACAATGAAAAATGGGTACATCGAGATAAGTAGGAATGTCAAAAGCGGTAATGAGACATAATAAGAGCATTTTGGGTTTTGATTTTAAGTCGCAAAGTGACAAGAAAATAGTGTATAGTGCATCTTCTCCCTTTAGAAGCAAAAAGCCAAAAAGCGTGAGATACGGTATGAGGGGAATGACAGGGGTTTTCGTTTGGGAGATTTTAGAGAGAGACTAGCACTTCTCTTTTTAGATGCGGCAAATCGGCCAGTCGGCGGTCTTCGGGACAGAAGGGAAGCGCTCTCTGTGAGAGAGGGCTTGCGTGGGTACCAAGTCGAGGTTTATCGAACTCAGAGGTGAGAATGGTTTCTCCCACTGCTTGGGTTTTATTCTTTGTTTAAGAGTGCGATGTAAATGTTTCGGTTGGTTGAGGCCTTGGAGCGGCCGTTTGGATTGGTTCAAACGGGCAAGAAATGTTGCCAGTTTTAAGACCCCACGAGCAGTCCGTATCGGTTCTCACCGGACTGTTATTTGGGTCAAAATCGTAATGATGAATGGTCCCGATAAATCATGTATTGGTTTTGAATGATGAAAATGGCCGAAATGCGGGTTCACAAAGTGAGCGGAGTAATTTATTGTTTGATAGGAGCGATGGCGAGGTTTTCTTGTTCCCCAGCTTGATGATTTCACATAATAAAAACTATGAAAATATGTGTTTGGTTAAGTGATTCAAATTGAATTTCTTGTGTTTGATCATTAGCCCACGTGAGCTAATTTTGATGTGATGAAATAAGAAATTACATAACATGATTGTGTGATTTAATTTTTTATGTGAATATATTCATGTTTATATATTTGCATGTAGATTAAGGCTGTGTGGAATTGCATACAGCCATTTCGTATGCACTGGAAACACCCAGGATTATAGAGGTGAGTGCATGAGATGAGTCTAGAGAAAACAGTTCGGAGGGTTGTCTAAAAATATTAATTATCGGAGGGTAGTCCAAACCAAAAATATCAATCGTCGGAGTGGCCTAATTGATATTCATCGGAGGGTAGTCCACAAACAAATAATATATTAATCGTCGGGCAGACCCCGGTGTCTCTCTCACCATCGGAGGGTTGTCCGCGAAGCTAACGAAACTATAGTTCTCATACAAGGCTTAGGCGAGTGTGAGAGAGAGTCGATCTGGCAGTACAGGGATGAGTTGAATTAAGTGTAGACATTAAGTAGTAGGATCATGCATTTGCTTGAATGTGTATGTTTATTTTTGGAACATTGCACTTCCTTGGGGTGGAGAGCGGCCCTTAGGGCAGTTCCACTACTGAGCATTAGCTCACCCTGTCAAGGGATATTATTTTCACGGTACGAGGGCGTGGGGATGACTTATTTAGAGGGTGAGATTGTGAAGAGCGAGGTGTGGCTTTTGATGATTTTCCACAGTAATGATGGGAATTCTCTAATTTTGATATATGTTGCATAAAGTAACTTACTAACTATTGGAGACTGTTGTGGATATAGTTAGTTCCGCCAGTTTGATCTGTTCTGTGAGTGAAGTGTTGTTTATGGACCACGATGACGTTGCACTCATGTTGGGATTATATTATTGTTTTGGAGACGGTGTATGCGGGTATTATGCGAGGTAGAACTCTCCGTACAAAGGAGACTCTGCCCGATTTTCTGAAGTGGCGTCGGGTAACTCGACATCCACTTGTATTCTGTGGGTTGACGGTTAGTCAACGGACCCCCGGGAATGGGGCGTCACAGGAAATTCAATCGACAAAAAACTTAATCATGCATGGAATTGTTCTAACATTATGTTGGCATACAGGGCTTCAATTCCTCAACTGAAGACAAGAGTACAAACACAAAAATATTGTCAAAATAGAAGCCTCAATTTTAACAAACGAATTTGGGCTCTGCAGGGCATGTAGAACTAGTAAAACTAAACTCAAAAATATGAACATTACTTCTAACACAAATTGTCCCTGCATGGGAATGAGAAAGTTAGAGGATGGGTGTTTTCCTCCTCAATCAGTGGTGGTAGGAGAAGGATCAGCGGCACCAGGCGGGTTGAGGAGTCTTTGTGAGAAGTGGTTGATGATCTTTGCGTTTGACTGATGAGTGCCTAAAACACTCATATTATACTCGCGTCAGTCTACATTTTCCTGTTTATTTTAGAGTAATTTTATAGTTTTTGTGGCTAGATCCCTGATTTCGTGTCTGGTGTGATTACAGGTTCATTGGAGCATAAAGAGTAGCTTTTGGAAGCAGTTTTGAAACAAGGAGGAGCAAACAAGGAAGTGAGTCGCGTGGCGGCGTCTGCCATGTCAACAGCGTCGCGGCGTCACCGCGATCGCGGCGTCGGCTGAAATGCGCCCTCATCATTAAGCGGGTGGGGTTCGAATCGGGGATCGGGGGCGCGCGAGCGAGGAGACCGCGGTTTGAGGTGACATAATTCGGTGCCGGGGAATTATGCGCTTTCATTTTTCGTATATTTTCGGATCTTAGAACATTGTTTTCTTTATTAAACAGTTTCATCTCTTATTTCATTATGTTCTAGATTTCTTTCTAGGGTTACATCGAGCCACATCACGCGAAACGATGGATTAAAGTTTGACACTTTCGTATTATTGATTGTTAATAATTTGTCATATACACTCTATACGCATTTAGTATATGTTAATGTCGCGATATTGCTTGCAGCCTTTGGAAGTCCAGGGTCGAGAGATGAGGGTATTCGGGATCTGGGTAAAGTAGCCTTTAGCGGATCGGTTAATAGAGATATTCCAGAACTAGAGGGTGGTACTTGAGGGTTGGGGCATTCAGCATTTGAGAATGGAGTGAGATAGAGACCAGTACTCGATTATTCACGAGATAGGATATACCTCGAGAGAGGATCCTCTGCGTCAAGCGAATCACACCTCGCAAATTGACATGCGAATGATTGAATAACAACATCTTTAATAAAGTAATCATTGAGGCATTGATAGAGGGCGATTTAACCACAGGCGTATTACCATTATTTCACTAAAATCAATAGTTTAGATTCTTGGTTTCCTTATTTAATTTTACCCTATACTTTATTCAGATATTGTAAAGAAGCCAAAACCTACGTATTCAATTTACTGGCTTTCACGTGGATGGAAATGTCGTGCGTTAAGTACCGCTATATTACTTGAGACTGCGCGTGCACTTGCGCGCAGGCATTCTGTTTACTTACCGCGTTTCGGCTGTCAAGTTTTGGCGCCGTTGAGGAAGACTTAAGTGATATAGAGTAGTAGCATGAATGATGAAATTTTCTTCTTTGTTATTTTTTACAAAGTGCTTGGTAATTGGGTTTTGTTGAATTAATTGTGTTATTGCGATCTGGGTTTTGGTAGTACATGCGACGTGGCAAAATTAATCAACACTTGTGTGATCGGGAGCAGAGAAAGACACGCAAGATTGCGGCCCAGAAACGGAGACGAGCAAGTAGAACTCCGTGGTCATGGAAAACGGCCGAAGCAGATTTTGGCGTGGAACAAGGCTGAACCACAGTGAGACGAGCTAGAAATCAAGCGCTGGGCCATTCCTACCGATAGGACGATCACATTTGTGCTATTAGATGAGTTAGTTCTACACTCAGCTTGATTGTTGGGGGCGCGTCGAGGCGGCCGCCAATTCAAGCAAGCAATTTTGAATTGAAGTCGATCCACGATACAAATGCTTGAGAACCTGTATTGTTCCGCAGACTACCCGGCTGAGGGCGAACATGCATTTATTGCTTCTCAGTTTGATACCATCAAGCCTAGCAGGTCGAAGAAGCCACAAGATTGTGGTTATTCCACTCTCACTGGGGGATAGAGCCAAGCATTGGCCAACTAAGTCAAGCCACCGAGACTCTGTTACTACATGGAGCGAGAGTTGAGTGCAGTTTATGACTAAGTTCTTTCCCTTGGCCGAAGATTGCTAGCTTGTGCGATCAGTACGTTCGGTCCAGTGGGGGGAGAACTTTGGCGGAGAGGCATGGGACGGAGTTCCATGAATTGTGCGGAAGTGTCCTCACCACCGACTAACAGGATGGATGCAAGTCCACCTTCACAATGAAAATTACGAGAAATACGACCCGAACAATGATAGATGCCTGTGGAGGATCTGATGAGTAGAAGAAGACCACGAACCGGGCGCCATGGAATATTGGAAGATGCTATGACGGCAACTATTGGTGGCCTGAAACTACCGGTAAACACGATTGGGTGGCACGGTTTCCAATCACCAGTTCTCAACAATCGGTAAATCATGTGGCTCGGTGACTAAGCGGCTAATGACGAGGAGCGGCACATGCCATCGGACAGCTCCATGGGAGTTGTGTGAATCATGTGGAGGGCGGCCGCGGCGGCAGGAATGTCGATCTGTAAACCCTCACGATAAGAAGCGAGCCCGATCAAGTAATCGAGGGGTTTAGTCGAGAATCAACCCTGTGGCTTGACAAGGACCGTATGGAAACAACTACCCGAGTCGGGAATCGGGCCGGGGTGGCGTAACAATCGAGAGCCCGAGGAATGGTCGAACAATCCAAGGATATGGGTGGGGCGGAATAATCCAAAAACAATTTGCCATCAAATAGGGATAGTGAACCTCTGAGAAAAAGATGGACTTAGAGCAAGCCGCACGAATGATGACCTCCCCATTACGCCTTCATGAATGAGACGAGAAAAATGCCGGCGGTAACAGCTGAGTTAAACGATCGGCCGGCCACTGACTAAGGAGTTTGGAGGCACAAATGGGCCAAATGGCAGAAGCTTGCTAGGAAGGCAGCGGGGTTCATTACGAAGCAATTCGGAGGAGCAAACCTTTATGGGAGAGAGGGAAGAATCTTTACTTGAGGCCATCCTTTCTGGGAGTGGAAGAGAATTAGAGAACTTGGGGCCACAACCGGGTGTCTTTGAGAACGCTAGTATTAAATAAGGACCAAGACCAAAGCATCCCAAAGGACGGATGCAAGATGAGAGCAACCGAGATACGATAGCAAGCAAAGATAATAAAGTCGGGGAAGAGAACGGCGAAACGGCCAACGGATGAACTGTCATGTACGATTAAGTATACTCGGAGGTTGAAGAAAGGCAGGATTAAGCAATTTTGCAAGGATTTTCTTGACATCTTCAAGAAGCTACATGATAATATACCTTTTTGGGGGCCTTTGGAGAACATGCGAGTTACGTAAAATTCATGAAAAAATCTTGGCGAGTAAGAAGAAGTTGGAGGAATATGGGACCATGTCGCTTTAGCCGAAGAATATGGTGCCATCCTGTAAAGAAGCTTCCCCCGAACTCAGATCTGGTAGCTTTGCTATACCATTCTCTATAGGGAATGATTATGGAAAATACGTGTGACAGGGCTGACATCGACTTGATGTCGTTTTTCGATGTTTTAAAGGATAAAGTTGGGAGAACGAAATGGGAGCTCTGATCAGCTTGCGACTTGCGGGACGGGTCTACCTGGCATCTCGAGATAGTCGAAAATGTGCTAGTAAAGTTGTGGATTCGTCCTTCCAGCAGACTTTCTTATTCTGGACATGGAGGAAGACGACTCGGTCCCCATCATACTTGGTCGACCTTTCCTAGCCACGGGAAAGCTGAATCAATGTCTTGAAGGTGAGCTTCAAACTAAAGTCCGAGGAGAGCGAGATCACTTTCCATGTCTTCCAGCCCAGGCACCCGGATGGCCGACCCAAATGAAGATACCTCGGAACTTATTACCTGGTGTCTGGCGATGAGAAAAATTTCGAGGATAAGCGGATTTGTGCCGCGACCAAGACGAGAAGACGGGGCATGTACGGAAGAGTATTTCATCCACGCGAGCGTGGGTTTGAGCACTATAAGGATGCGCATAAGCATTTCTCGGTTTATCCTTAGTGTCTTGCGCAGTGAGATTCAGGGTCGTCGAGCTAACGACATTAAACATGGCGCTTCAGGAGCAGCGAGTTTTCTCAAACTTTGTTCTTAAGTTTTTCGGTTCTGATACGTTTGACAATTTTTTGGTTCTAGTGGTGTTCCGATCTGATCATTACGCTTGTTGGTCTAATTTTCGGGGGCGGCGGTGTGAATCTGAGGCTTACCAGTGTTCAAAGTCGAAAGAGTTTACAGAGGAGGTTCTCGAAAAATTGGGGTATGAGTATATAAATTCTCTTGGGAGCCATTCTCTGCCACGTCGCGACGTGAGATTTCACGTCGCGACGTCATTTTTGAAGCTCTACGTCATCAGCGGCGTCCAGGTGTGAAGCCCTGCGTCGTCGTGACGTGTGATTTCCGCGTCGCGACGTCATTTTTTGAAGCTCTCTGTCACGTCGCGACGTGGGATTCTCACGTCAGCGGCGTCATTTTGAAAACGCTACTGTCGCGTGGTGGCGTGGATTCTCCGCGTCGGCGTCCGTTTGGTCATTACTCTGCGTCGCGGCGTGGCCGCCTGTCGGCGTCATTTGGTCTGTCTACCTTGCGTCGCGACGTGAACCCGCACGTCGCGACGTGGCCCTGTTTTTAACCCAAGTGATGTTCATTTTGGCTCTTCACCTCACGCACTTTCACTGTCGGGAAGCCCTAGCTCCCTGCGTCAGCCTGCCAGGACTGTCGAGAGCTCCGTCCAGCCGGTCGGAGGCCGTCCTTTCGCCAGACCAGCGTAGTAACCCTCATTGGCCAGTTTTGGGTCATAGTGGCATCTCCACCACTGTGTGCCCGATTCTAGCTTAGGTACAGTAGTCTAGGGTTCATTGGTGCGTTTTTGTGTAGTCTAGAGATCTTTTAGGTATTCATAGGTCTTTTAGATATTCATTTCGAATTCGTGGGATTCGTAAGATCTTTGATCCCATTTAGGCTTTGTTAGTCATTAAGGTAGTTTAGTTGATTTGTGTGGTGCACATTGGTGTTCGGTTTTGCCTAAGTCAAGATGTACGGCAAGAGGCAAAAAGTTGCTGCGGCGGTCGGCCATCGAGGACGAACTCGGCGTTGATGCCTCACGATTTACTGCTTGGCCGTGAATCAGTTTAACACAATTTGCAAAAAGCTTAGATCCTTCATTAGGAAGAAGGGTTTCATCACCCGATGACTTCTTTAGTCAAATGAAGGCATACGGATACTTGACTTTCGGTGACGATTGAGGCATGTGAAAGCCGACTAGTGCATCCACTCATAGTGTTCAGTGCGTTCCCAAAACCACATGTGCTATGGTAGGTGACCTCCAGGATATGCCTAGGTTCCGATACCCCCAAACTTAAGCTCAACCCACCTATTAGGAAGAAGCTAACTAGACAAGGATAGGAACGCACCTATTATTTATGTCCTATGTACCAAAAAAAACAAAAATGGAAGAAGACCTAGTGCCAAGAAGTTTTAGAAAAGTGTTCCTGTAGCGGGGATCCATTGGTGACTCCCCACCAGTTGGTTAAGGGCACCAGGCATTCAATTCCCTTCAAACTCACCCGAGCAATTTATCACCGCAAAGTAAAACATGCCTCAGCGATTATTACAAGAATTTCAAAAAAGCTAAAAGAAACTTGAACCAAAAACTAAATCAATAAATTAGTGGCTTAAGGACAACGTGAGGAGCCACCAGCAAATGTATAGCTGGGTTTCAAGGAGGTCGAAGGAGAATTTCCTCCTTGTTTGCACTCTTGCTACCTTAACATAGGGATTCTTTCTACGTCCATTAACCTTGATCACCTGACTATCATTTGGATTAATTGAGTCTCTTGAACCATTGGGGGTGTCTTCCCTTGAAGCACGATGAATGGACCCATCCATCCACGACTTTGAGCTTGCGGGAAATGAGTGGAGTTGGAATTATAGGGGACGGTCCCCCTTGTTGATCTTATGGTTATCCATTTAGTCGCGTGCCATTTTTCGATATTTCCTTTGCAATCTTCCGAGTTTAAGTAGGCATCATTTCGTATTTCTTTCAAACTCATTGAGATCGAGAATCTTTTTGACCGACCTGTAGATCCATGTTCGACTTCTTGATTGCCACCATGCTTTTTACGATTTCCATTGGAAGGTGACATACCTTACCATAGACCAACCGATAAGGGGACATTCGAGAATCGTTTTGAAAGGCGTTGTAAAGGCAGCGAGTGAATAAAGTAGACTGATGGACGATCTTTTATGGCTGCTTGTTCACCACCTTCATTAGAATGGTCTTAATCTCTTTGTTGGCAAGCTCATGATCACTTGTTTGAGGATGACACTCTATGTTTCACACCGCCAGCCATGAGGTTTGAAATGTTTGTTATGAGAAATGTGAACCCCATCACTAATAATGGCTTTTGGTACCTAGAACCTGAAAAGATGTTTGCTTTCAAAAATTTGTAGGCACCTTGTGATCGTTGGTTTTGCAGGGGATTGCCTCAACCCATTTGGACACATAGTCTACTCCCACCAATATGTATGTATGACCATAAGAAGTGGGGAAAGGTCCCATGAAATCGATGCCCCACACATCAAATAGTTACTGCAAATTGGGTTCGGGGCATCATATGACAGCGAGACATTTCAGAACTGGCATTTGTGTCACATATTCGGCACATTTGGTGTGCTTCTTTAAACACAAGGAAGCCGGTGAAACCGGCTATGACACCTTCATTTCGTCTTACGGGAAGAAAGCTGACCACCCGCAGGCACTCGTGGTAGTGTCTTAGAATTTCACTAATTCAAATTGTAACTGAGCACACACTTCTGATTATGCGATGCACCTGATCTATTTAAACAAGAAGGGCTCTTCCTAGTAATAGGAATGGATGCAAGAAATACTTCTATCTACATTCTTTCCAATCAGATGGGATTTCTCCTGTTGCGAGGAAATTGGCAATGTGAGCATACCAAGGAGCTTTTTCCAGTTGCATTAAAGATTCTTCAGGAAATTCATCATTGATGGTTGGGCTATAAGTGTCATGAGCTATTGTTAATCTTCTTGAAAGATGATGCATGCCACATTCTCCACCCCCTTTTTGTCCTTAATTTTGCAAGTTAAATTCTTGCGCCGCATTTGCTTGATCGGAATATTTCAAAGCGGAATGATACGTAAAAATGACTATATCGACCTGACAGTATGCTCGAAATTTATGCAGGCGTAGACCTTTGCGACAATTCTTTCTCTATATTAGGATAGTTCCTTTACACTTCCATTCAAGGTTTGCTTACGCAATAGACTACATGAGGTTTCCATTTCTTTGGCCAGGCGCTCCAATAGCAAGATCACTTGCATCACCACGTCACCTCAGTAGCGCGATTGGGTGCTGTGCATTGGTCACGTTGGTCGAGAATGGGACTTCGGTTGAAAGCTCTCGGCATTCTTTTTCCCCGAACAAATTTTCATATTTCTCCTAGCAGCTTATAAAAGGGGAGCTTAACAATCTTTGAAAAGTCCTTGATGAATCTTCTCTAAAAGCTTTGCATAGCGAATTGCCTAACTATTTTTACATTTGTTGGAGGCGGCCGGTTGGAAATAGAAGTTCAATTTTGCCTTGTCGACTTATTCCCCCTGGACATAACATGCCCAGTACAATTTCACTTGATTCCACCATAAAATGGCATTTCTCCCAATTAAGCACCAGATTCTTTTCAATGCACCTACATGATAGCTTCAAGATTGATCGGGACATTACTTCAAATCACCTCCATATCTGATGTCATCATGTATACTTCCATTATGCTCCACCATATAAGCTAAACATACTAAGCATATCTTTGAAAGGTGATTGAGGGCGTTGCAAAGACAAAGGCATCCCTCGTAAGCATAAGTGCCAAATGGACAAGTAAAGGTAGTCTTTTCTTGATCTTAGAATTTTAATCTCTATACGAGTACCACTTTGAATACCCATCAGCGATAGAATGGGTGTCGAAACTCTCTGAAGGCGATCAATGAAGGCGTGGGAAGTGATCCTTTCTTGTTACTTCATTGGAAGCCTCACATGTCTATGCAAACCCTCCAACCGGTAGTAAGTCTGGTAGACAATTCCTCGCCCTTTTCATTTTTTACAGTGGTCACCTGATTTGCAGGGACTACGAGGTTGGGCTTACCCAGTCTTGTCGGATATGGGGTAAATGATACGACTACGGCAGTTTCGGGACTTCAATGCGAACTACCTCCTCTGAGAGTGAGGGATTCAACCTCCTCTGTGGATGCCTAACAGCTTTAGATTCTTATTCTAAATAAATGTGGTGAGTGCAGATTGTTGGGTTTGTGCCTTTTAAATCAGAAATTTTCCACCCAAAAGCTTGCTTATTTCTTTTGAGTGGCGGGGTTGTGCTCGTGAAGTGGTCGGCCGGTGATGATATTACCAGCTGGACGACCACTTTGTTTTCTTCCAAAAATGCATATTTTAACTCAACTAGTAGGGGTTTGAGCTCTAACTGTTGAGGTTCCTTTGGTTCTTCAACAGTCAACAGAGGTAGAATTTATATTTTCTTTCTCAGAAGCACCCACACACTAGCTCGTACGGTGAGGGTTCTTGTTGCTCTACAAGGCACTCAGATAACTCCGAGGTTAACACATCTTGCACTTGCTGCTCATTGGCATGTTCTTCAATAATTGTATCTATTATGCAGACTTCCTTCATGTCATCCTCAGATTTTATATCTTTTACTTAAATGGAAGATATTGAGTTAAGTCATATTCGAATGTGATTACACCTTTCCATTCATGATTTAATGTAGCGTCGAGTAGCCAGAGTGGCCTTCCCAATATGATGGGTACATGATTGGCAGCTCCCCATTACGGCTTGGCTATGATAAATAGAAAAATCCAGTGATGCGTAGAATATCTTGTATTAAAACATCCTCAATGGTCCCCCTTCGATATTTTAATAGACATCGGCTGAGGCAGTGTGATGGAAGTGGAGTTTCGATTCTCTAAACTAAGTTTGCTTGTACATGGAGTATGAGCGATGAGTTCGCAACCACAGTCCCAACCGAGTGCTTTTACGCTAATGCCCTCGATATTAGCGGATTGGCGGGACATCCGGATTATATATTTCACGGGGTCTTGCACTGATGATAGCACTGCCTTTCGGTCGAGGCCTTTTTATTCACATTGAAGCCTCTTTTTATCGTACATAAGTCCTTCAAAAATTTCGCATATGTGGGGACTTGTTTGATCATGTCAAGGAGAGGAATGTTAACTTTCACTTGTCGTAATACCTCTAAAATTTCAGTTTGGTTGACTGAATTTTTCTTTTTTCGAAGTGCTTGTGGGAAAGGAGGGGGTACACTGGGCTTCACCTCTTCACCTTTTGCTGATTGTTCTTCCTCTGGCGGATCAATTCTTTGTGGGGCGTCTTGGCTAGTGTATTTCTTGGTCTCGATTCTTTACCACTTCTCAAGTCACCCTTTGCCTTGACTTCATCAATTCTTACATTTGGATCACTGGCTGATCTATTTCATACTCCCCTTTGAGTTTGCGCGTGTGCGAGAAGGAAATTTCCTTTCCAAACCACCTGGCGATGGTTGGACAACCTAAAAATCTCGGAGGTGCATGCGTCCCGATTTCTGTTCGGTGAGCTCTCGGCGCCTCAATTTTTGATTAGTTTGGATATTCAACACCTTACGCTCTTCCACGAAACATTTTTCTTGCTTTGTAGAATTCGAATTGCACCGCTCGACGAGAGAAAGAAGGTGGAGGCTGTAGCTGTTTGCGTGGCGATGTGGAGCCAAGCTGGCTGGCACGTGCTCTGGGGCATGCCAGGGGTTTTGGCTTCCATGAAAGGTTTGGGTGATTTCTCCAATTGGGGTTATAGGTGTTGCCATATGGAGCATTTATAGGTGGCTTATTTTGACCCCCAAGACATGAGCATGCTCTTGCATTATGTCTCTTCTTGGGCCAAGTGCTCGGGTGTTATTTATTGACAATTCGCAGGCTGGATTTGAGATGCGATGACTCATTTCTTTGCTTGCATTTCGTGGCGATTTCTCATTTCGACTCCTCGACCTTGGGTCAAGTGGTAAGTTTGCTTTCATCACAGAGTGTCTTTGGAAAGTGCATAAATGCCTCCCGCTTTGGTAGGTCGAAGGCCTCATTCTTCACGACTTCCGCGGATTAGGTTCATCCGAAATGCCTTGGGGTTTCGGCCACATAGTTCAAAAAGTCCATAGCCTCATCTGGGTGTTTGCTCAAAGTCACCTCCACATGGTTTCCAGCAATTGCTTCATAATTTGGGAGACATACCGTCGCAAAATGATTCATGGCATCCATGTATCAAAACCATGGTGTGGGCGTGATGATGGTCTCCATGAACCTCTCCCAACACTAATAAAACTTCTCATTATCATAGGTCGAGTAAGTGTAGATCTGCCTCTTCAAACTGTTGGTCTTAGTTGTGCTGAAGAATTTCTTCAAAAACTCGGCTTGAAGTTCGGCGCAATTTCTAATTGTTCTTGGCCTCGATGAATTAGGCAATTTTGGCGTGTCTTTAGTGTCAATGGGAATGCTTTTTAACCAAGCAAATCCATGTCGGGCACTCCTTCCTTAAAAGTTGTGCATACCTCCTCGAACTCCCAGATATGAGTATAAGGATTCTCATTCTCCATTCCATGAAATGTGGGAAGCAGGGGCACCAAATACGGTCTTACAACCACATCATCAATAGGTGGTATGATACAGGAAGGTGCACTCACCCTAGGGGGGTGTATGTGGTCCCTCATTGACCTGTATGTTGTTGGATTCACTGGAGCACCTTGTGGGCTGCATTCTTCATGTAGAGGATCCATTTGCTCCCCTTTAATGCTGCTTGACTTCACAACCTTGTTCAGTTGGCATCTGTGAGATTCTTTGCGATCCCACCTGAGCTGTCTCTATCCCCGATGATGCGCCAAACATACGCGCACAAAGGCTGGACAAAAAGGAAAGAACAACAAAAAGGCTTGCCAAAAAGGATCAGTGTTAGCCAAAATATAAAATGACTGTAATGGTAAAAATAGCTCAGTGTGACTGCTGAGTAAGGAAAACTTGGAATTCTAACAAACGAAACTCAAAAATAGTTAAAAGGTAACCAATACTTGTAATGTGGATTACAAGTACATATCAACTCATCATCTGTAGTTTGGCACCATCCCAGCAAGCGCATTTGGATTTGTGCCCGCGGTAGGGTGATTAGAATCAACAAATTTGTTTCCTATTTTCCTCCTAACTGCTTGGTAGTCAGGCTACTACTCCCGATATAGCGGTCTAGAGGTCGGAGAACATGGGGATGGGTTGTCCACGACATGCTAAGTTTGTAAGCGTATAAGTGGATTTAGAATTGTTTGATTATCATGTTGCGACATCCTTTTTATTCACATTTTTATTCTGACTATTTCCTACCTTGGGGTTGTCAGCGACATCATTTTCATTTTGAAACTTAATTCTACATCCGCGACATCGCATGTGGTGTCGCTGACATATACATGTATTCGATACTCACAGGGTGCCCTTTCAAAACAGGTCGCGACATCAATGTTTTGTCGCGACATCACTTATGTCGCGACATAACCATACAATCGCGAACCCTAAGCCCTTAACTTGATGATCTCGAGAACCAGATTCTCTTATTGTTCTAACCCTTTTAGACATTTCTTCAGGCATCTCGAGCAAGATTTGCTCATGATTCAAGTATATCTCTGAGAGTGGGTTAGGGGAGAAAGGTTACTCCTTTTCTCATGTTGTGACTATACGCAAGATTCTTTGGAGTGTTCTGTAATTGCCTTGCCATTTCATGTCTTTAAACCTTGCAGAAGCTTACTGCAATATTCAAGAAAAATCTAAGTCAACTACAATTGAATTCTAAAAACAAATCTGACCTAATTTTTAGCAACTAAAAGAAAAATATTTCAAAACTTAAAATCATAAATTAAATCCTTATGGGTTGCCTCCCATTAGCTGCTCAGTTTTGAGTCCTTGAAGCACGGAACTATTTGTTGTGGTACTTCTTCTTTTCTGAGAACTAGTTGGAGTTCTTCATTTCCCTCTTCCACTGTTTAGATAATGCTTTAACCTCTGTCCGTTGACCTTGAATTCTTCCCGTTATGATCCCTCGGTGTCGCGCACTCCCGAAATGTACTTGACACCAGCGTGTATGGCCTCAATTGGATTTTAATTTCCCTGGAAACAATTTCGGTAAATTGCAAACAGCGAACTTTGTTCCCCTGCTTTCACGAACTCTTTTCTGAAATTCTATGATCATGCCATTTCTTTGTTTTGTCTTTGTATATTGCATTATCTACTTGTAGCTTCATTTCTCAATTCTTCCAATTCGACGGTTAGACAATCTTTCTTCCCTTACGACCTTAAAATCGAAGTTTAACTTCTTGATGGCCACATTGCCTTGTATTCTAGTGAAGGTAGATAACATGGTTTGCGAAAACAACTCTGTATGGGGACATTCGATGGGGGTTTTGTAATGTCTGATCTATGCCAAGTGCATCATCAAGTTTGGAAGACCAATCCTTCTTGCTTGAGCTCACAGTCTTTTCAAGTATTCTTTTGATCTCCACATTTGGAAATTTACCGCTTGTCCGTTGGTACAGGGATGATAAGCTAAACTCTACATTACATGTGATCACAGTACCTTTCATGAGTTTCACCAAATCTTTTGTTTGCAAAGTGGGTTCCCCCTTCACTAATGATAGTTAAGGTGTTCCAAATCTTTCGAAATATTCTTTTGCAAGAAACTCACAGCGTATTAGCATCATTCCTTGAATGACCACTGCTTCCACCCATTTTAAAAGCGTAATCTGCTAGCAGTATGTATAGAGTTTCCAAATGATGAACAGGAGAGAGTCCCATAAAATCTATTCCCCATACATCAAAAATTTGTATCACCATAATACCTCACGAGGGCATTTCATTCTAACAGCGATATTTCAATCTTTTGGCATCTATCTGCTGATTTAGCCCACTCGGCCTGATCTCTACGAAGATAGTGGGCCAATAAAATCTTGATTGGAGTATCTTACGGGCTGTTCTTTCTCCAGAAAAATGTCCCCCATATGGTGATTCATGGCATTCATTTAAAATGTTGCCTTGTTCACTTTATGGCACACATCTTCTTATTATCATGTCAGCACCTCTTTTGAATAATAATTAGGTCATCCGAATATAATACTGCATCATTTATGAGTTTCCTCTTACCGTTGGTAGCTGAATTCTAAAGGCATTACTCCTGAAGCCAGATAATTCACAATATCGACATACCATGTGGAAGTTAGGAAGGGAAACCTTAAACAATTGCTCATCACAGGAAGTTCTCTGTTAACATCATTTTCTTTCTTCCATCAACGCTTCTTTCTCTTGACAAGTGATCAGCTATCACATTGTCACATCCCTTTTTATCCTTGATTTCCAAATCAAACTCCTGCAACAGCAGCACCCACCTTATCAATCTTGACTTAGCTTACTCCTTTTACTGTGGTAGGTGGTGCAAGAGTTTTGATAATGGATACCCTTGGATTTAGTCCACTTTACAGTCACGATGTGAAATTTTTATGCCCCGAAGAACAATACCTTCTGTACATGATAGCATTTTCCCCAGTGAAGTGCTAGTTTGTTTGTCATGGCATCTTTAAATCTTTTGATTGTTCGCTTATTGATCAAAGGCTGAATCATTACGATAAAGTCATCGAAATTTCCATCACTTCTTCAACCAAATAAAGAACATAGACATCATACACCCTCACAGAATGTAGCTGGGCATTACATAGCCCAAATGGCATCCTTACGAGCAAAAGGTACCATAAGGCATGTGAAGATATGGTCTTCTCTTGATCCTCGGTGCTAGTAGCAATCTGAGTTGTATGCTGGGAAGCACCCATCCGGCAAAAGTGAGGGTGTCTTATAACTGTCCAACATCGATCGATAGAAAGGCAAAGGAAGCCAGATCTTTTTCATAGTTTACAATTCAACTACTGCAATCAATACATACCCTTCATCTGTCTGCTGTTCTTATTGGAATCGAATTGTTTTTCATTTATGATCACGATGCTTCCCCTTTCTTTGGGCCACATGGTGACTCACCATTTGTACGAAATAGCATAGACAAACCAGCATTCAACAGTTTGTACCTCTTTTCGACTGCTTCCTTGCATGCCCGGATTTAGTCTCTAGCCCCGGTGTTCTCACGGATGGTTTTAGTCTCTTTCTAGCGAGAATCTTGTATACAAATTGATGGACTGATACCCATGGCTTTCCTTCAATGGACGGCCGCGATTCTTGTGCTTCCTTAATATTTTCAGCAATCTTTGTTCCTCGGCATCAGCGAGTACAATTTGAAATGATCCACAGTTTTCTTTGTTATTCTAGTGACATAGCACTAAGTAACATGTCAACTCTTAAACCAGCATAACCACTTGGTTTCTTGATGAATTTCCTCTTTTCAATATTTTCCCCATTATTAGTTTTGCATTTTGCTTCAAGCTCATTATAGTTTCTAAGAATGAAAGCGTGTGGAAGTCGGAGTGAACATCTTCGTCTCTTTGGGAGTGCATCTATTTTCAATTAATAAGCGGATGTCTGATCATTATTGTGTATCGGGGTTGGAAGTATATCAGACAAATCGGCTACATTGCAACTTTTCCGCGTATATCCTATATTTTTGCATACTTTGATCAGTTAAAAGCAATGGAGTTTCATACTCGACCTTTAAGGTAGGAAACTCCTTTTTGCATGTAAATCGAGGCGACTCAGTAGCTAGGAATGGTCTTCCCGATAGCGAGGGTACTTGTGAATCTTCTTCCATGTCTGGGGTAGTGAAGTCTCTTGGGAAAACAAACTTCCAGCGGTGAGCCCGATGCATCTTCAATGACTCCTTCGGGTTTTACCATGTCGATCACATGCGCCATTTTGAAGAGTACTTGATTTGTGGGAGTAAGCTACCCCAAAACTTAGTTTCTTAGCAATAGAAAGAGGCATCAATTGATACTAGCTCACGAGTCCTGAGCTTCACGGAATTGATTCCTCCGGCGGCTCTGAAGAATCGGGAGCTCCACTTTGTGTCTTTTCGTCTTTCTTAGTAGTTCTTTACACGATTCTTGCCTTTACAGTCGTGGTGAATTCATATTCCTTCCTCTATATTTTCTTTTTCTTGCTTTCACGGTATGTCCTTGAAGTACGCATGGAAGTGGCATTTGAGTTACCACTTCGATAAAGGCATCGCGATCTCAGAAACTACGGAAAGTTTTCGAGAACGCCTGGCTGCTTTCCTCCATCCTTGACCACCTTGCCTGATCTTTGTGGAAATATGGGACTACGAGGGCTTTGATCATGAATGTTTCTTTCCTTTCTACTCTTTGCTTTTCATTCTCCGATACCTCTTCCCTTCGGTCTTGCTACTTCTTTGTTGCCGTCGTCTTTTTCTTTCATCTTTTTCTACTTTCACTTCCTCCTCATTTGTATAGCCATGTGGTCTTTGGATTTTCTTTTGTGTCACTTGGGGAAAGGCATCTTTCCTGGCTGCGGGGGTTAGGGCAAGGCCTTACTGCTTGTGTCTCCGGGGTTCTTCGAGGATGCATTTGTGGTAGTGCGAAAAATTTGGGAGTGGTAGCCGGCGGCTTCAGATTCTCATTTGTTAAATGGAGGTTTAACGACTTTTATTATCCCCGTGAGCTATGACGCATCTGTTCTTCAAAAGATTGGGCTTTCCTCACGACCACCATTCATTTTACGTAGCTCATTTCCTTGATGTTGATCTTTGCTTTGGAACCTTGATGGCTGTTGTCTACCCTTGTTGAGGGGTTACGTCACGCCTTGGGCAGCGAGAAGCCCCTCGCCATATGAGAAATTCTCATGGTTCACGAGTCTTTGGGTGATAATGTCTTTGCGGGTTAGGATTAGGTTCAAATGGTAGTTTCTTGGCTCACCCAGATACTTAACCTCTTCAGCATCATAGAATTGTTCTTCAGTAGCTCTCTCAACACTTCCCTTCAGTAACTCTCTTTTCGCACTCCTATCTCATAGGCGGTGTATGTCTTCCTTTCTTGCCCATACCTTTGTGCATAATGGCATCGACTTGGCCTCCATGGTGTCATCTTGCTCAACTCCATGATCCCCCTTTCCTCTGCTGTTTTCTCTTTGGCTTTAGGAAGGAGTTTCATATTGC
This sequence comes from Tetrastigma voinierianum, assembly GCA_016808115.1. NCBI lineage: Eukaryota > Viridiplantae > Streptophyta > Magnoliopsida > Vitales > Vitaceae > Tetrastigma > Tetrastigma voinierianum. The sequence goes on from JAEQBH010001022.1 coordinate 41,839, forward strand.
GACAAGATCTTCAATCAGCTCTTTTACCTCTTCAGCACTTTTTCGTTTGAATGTACCTGACGGGAAGCATCAATGATCCTTTGATATATCATTCGAGGCATGATATACAATGTCCATCGTCTTCGGATCTATTCCATCATTGGACATCTTCTCGGCCAGTTTGAATCTTTCCCGGGCCACATATAGGCTCTCATCTTTCCCCATACGAAAAACAATGATTTCCCTCCTCTGCTTACGAGGGTGAGTGATGGGAGGAAAAGAATGCGCTGAATAGGCCTCTACGATCCTCCCAGTATCACGAACCATATGGTAAAGATTCATACCATGTGGTTGTTGTATCTCTTAGAGATAATGGGAATAGATCCTAACTTGATAACCTGGTCTCACCCATTCGGCTTAGCTGTGTTTGCCATCTGAGAAATCTCCCGAGTGTTCATTAGGGTCTTGATTGGGATGACGATGGCCCGATGTTCTTCCCGCACCATTAGCCAGTGAGTCTTGGTTTTAGTTCAAAGTTATTGGCATCCGATAGCGGTATGCGATTCGCGATATTCATCTGAATGATAGGCTTCCAAAATTCCTCCATGGTAGTAATTGATTGGAGGTCTTAAGGCTCTTGATCTGTGTCCCCAGTTTGATCACACGTCTTTCATACGCCATGGTGGTGTTTTTACGTCACTTGTCTTTCTCAAGTACATGAAGTGCTTTCTCCTAATTCGAGTCGGTGGAATCGAGATCGGTTTACGCTTCCTATGCATCAAAAGTTTTAAAGCAAACACTCCCCATTAATAAGGATAGATTAAAAGCAATGAGAATATATTCAATGTGTGGTTCGTTTGTAGGTTAGTGGTCAAAATGAACCCTTTGCTTGAAAAATAATTTTGTTCTTTTCTTTAAATGTGGGGTGGTATTTCCTTATTTATCTAGAATAATGATCTATCAAAATTCTTTTGATCCAACGGCGTATAAAACTTGTTGACTTGACGAAAACACGTATGCAATTGCTTTATTACGAAAACACTTGAACAAATTTATAACAACTATTACCCGCGAGGACTATTAACTAATCCCCAACAGAAGTGTCATAAACTTGTTGACTGTCTACTATATAGACAAAAATTCTCCTTGAGTAAATCATTTTCAAATTTTGGTTTTGGCCTAATACCCTGCAAGTGCACAGGTCGACAAGTAATAAAATGGATTTAAGTCCAGATATCGATCCCATAGAGATCTCAAGAATTCTAAATCAACTACCCTGACTACTCAAGATCCATACTATTTTGACTACTAAATGGCATTATGATTAAGCTTTTAAACTATAAAATATGCAATTGTAAAGAACAAAAGAGTGAATCAATTTAATTAGCTGGAAATATAAGAGAAAGAAAAATAATGAATGATTAAAAGAAATAAATGGAAATTGGATGTTTATCTTTTTGGAAGAACATCAAGAAAGCGTATGGTGAAACATCAATTCACGTAGATAACTGCGATATAATTGTTTGTGTATTTTCCAGGTTTCAAAATCTGTCGAGAGCATTTCAACGGTCTGTTGGATCTCTCCCGCACTCCGTTCATTACCACAATTTTTCATTCACTGGCAATTAGATAACTTACTTTTGATTATGAGCTTTCATATGCAGGTATTTTTCTTTTGCAATACTTCATACCCCATTTATGGTGTAAACCTTAGCTCCCAAGTTATCGGCGGCTTGAAAGGATATACAACTACGGTTGCTCTTCTCTAAGAATTAGAATAGATCACCCTCTCTTGATTAGATCTAAGGTAACACGGGATTAGCTTCACTATTCGGGTGAGGTGAACTCTACCTTGTTTAAATTGATAACTCCTTGACTCTTTTTCTTGAGTTTCAAGTGAGGAAGAGGATGTATCAGTAAAAACTTACAAAGCTCATTAGATCGTTTCCCAATAGCCGAGGTTAATACACTTGAAAATGTTGACACTCTCGAGAATGCCTTCTCTGTGTCACTCGGGAGGGCTCATGAAATGAGGCTTGTGAGACAAGTCTTAAAGCGGTATAAGACAACGTGTTCGAGATCAAATAAAAAAAAAATATATATATATAGCAGTAAATTCGAAGCGAAAAAAAACACAAGCTGGCGCTAACTACTACGAGAAGATTAATTCGACCATAACCTTTTTCATTAGGTACAGATTTACAGTACTAAATTACACACTACGACTTTCCTCGATCACATGAACTCTTGCAATTGGGCTTGGAAAGTAATTTACGAGAAGAATTTATGCGGATCTCAAATTATCAGATAGTATTTTGAATAAATTGATTATTGCATTCGACCATTTCAAAGTATAACATCCCGATTCCGAAAAGAAAACGAAAACTATAACGATGGAAATCTAATCTAATCTCTAACTATCGACATTGAAGAAAATAAAAAGAAAAAGAAAAGAAAAGAAAACTAAAAGGAAAATAAAAGAAAATGAGCCTTGACTACGGACCTCTCGTCGTGTCATATGACTGTCTTTTCATAAAGGGTGAAATTTGTACTTATTTATAGGGTTTCTATGTTGGGCCCTAATCCCAATGCCTTCTTTTGTGGATTTCAAATGGTATTTAATTACCTTTCAATCGCGACCTCAATTTCCTTGTCGTGACATCATCCATCGCGACATCGATCTCCGTTGCGACATCGCCTAGCTGTTCTGACTTTCAACTGGTGTCTTCGGATGTCGCGACATCAATCTCTTATCGCGACATCATTTTATGCCTTTTCAGGTTTCAACTGGTCGCTCATGATGTCGCGACATCGATATCTTGTCGCGACATGAGCTAAAGGGACTACAAGCTTCAACTGATTGCTCTTGGTGTCGCGACATCAATCTCTTGTCGCGACGCCGACCTTAACTCTGCGGAGTTTTCACTTGATGGTTCACGATGCGACATCAATCCCTTGTCACGACATCGATCCCCGCGGCGGCGACATCGATTCATGCCCTTGCGGTTTCAGCGAAGTGCATCGCGATGTCGCGCCGGTCCTGTCGGCGACAACAGCGGAATTACATCGGCTTCATCTCTGGCTTTGTCATAGCTTGGCGGCTTCTCGCCCGCTGGCGACCTCTATCAGAATTTCTTCAAGTTTCACGATGTCGCGGCGAAGCGGTGTCATGTCGTGTCGGCGACCTCTTCTCTTCACTACTTTGTTGTTCTGCGGCGGCTTCTTGCCGTCATGGCCCATACGTATCATTATCGATGTCACGGCGGCATCAGATGTTGCGACATGAAGTCTTCTTCTTCATTTCTGGTTGGTTCACTGGAGTTTCTTTAACTCAGCTTTACTTATTGCCCAGTAATCTTCGTTTAGATGGAGTTTAGCTGGCTATGACCTGGATATGCATTTTTTGATGTTGCTAAAACTTCCGACATCGGGTTCCTTCATCTTTGTGCACCTTTCTGTACGCAGCTTGCTTGTTTATTATCTCATTAGCAGCTCATCCACCTTACTGCTTCTTTTCTCTGAATTCTTCTTTCTTGAATTCCACTGTTACTTGATTTGGTTAGTTATTCCATAACTGCGCACATAAATGGAGTCTTGTTTAAGATGAAAATCAGAGAAAAATGGACTAAAATAGATGACTTTTAAGCTCATCGGAGTTTTCATCCACAAATGGTCGTATCATGATTGAGGTGAGCTTTCATTTTAGTTTTTGGTTGCATTAAAAAGCGTGGGTGTTGATTGTCAAGCTTCAAAAGCTTGATTTAAAATAAGGTGTGAGAGGGAGACCTTAAAGGCTTGGGTCACTAGATTGGCATAATGAAGTTGTAAAGGTGTCCTCGGGTTATTTTCTCGCATTAGGGCAAATGACATATAGTCTGCAGCCGGGATCTTTGTTTAGCTTTAAAAACCAACCCTTAAAAACATTCCTAGTTGAACCATAGCATTTACTGAACATTTAATGCTTCTACAGTTGAAAATCAAGCATTTAACCTACTTTCAGTGGCTCGTAAATGACATCTAATGGATGTCAGTGTATCTACCATGAAGAATACAATGAACCCTGAAGCATGACAAGTATTGACGAAAAATCGTTAAATAGCATTAAACCACGGATTTGAAAAGTTTGGAACACTTACTTAACCACCATTAACCAACCTAGCAACCCTCCCCACTTCAAAGTTTTGAGAGGCTTATCAAGCATCCTTTGAGTTGTCATCCTCAAATGGGTATTGTTTGGCGGTCGGCGAGTAGAAAGAAAAAGAAAGAGAAAAGAGAGAAAACTGTAACCTAAAATGAAAAGCTACGTGGATTGTGAGATAGCCAAAAGTTAGGGTTACAAAATGTCATAAGGTGGCTTATATAGCCTTACAAAAGATGTGAAATACCAAAATAACCAAGATATTATGATTACATTGGGGACAAAATGGGAATTATACAAAACGGGGTCGTTTGGATCAAAAACAGAGGGGTAGCAATTTCGCTATGCAGTGAATTTCGCTATATTCTTGATTTTTAGCTACCATTGAATTGTGAAATCTGCAAAGTTCCGCTATGCCACTTGTGAGTCGTGATCTCCTGCATTGCCTCCTGCACTGCATTTCCTCCTTTCCAGTTTGACATTTCTTCATCCCGGCTTGATGAAATCGCCAAGATTTCATACGAACTCAGCATAAAACATCACAATTATGATGCCAAGCTTGATATGATGGCAGAGGTTCCCAAAAACCTGCAAAACTACCAAAAACAACCTCAAAACAAAATCAGTAGTACTAATCGGACCTGCACATGTCAATCGGCAATTAATATGATTGGTGCGCAAAAAGTACTCAAAACCTATCTTAAATAGGACTCGAATAGCACTTTTGGAGTGCTTGTCAAATAAATTCAAACTAATGGAAGTTCAGCGCTTATGAAAGAAAGCGCATTCTGATAAACAATGGAGCACTATTAAATTGCACCTTGCGAGTTGCAATAAGGCGAGAAGAGGCAGAATTCGAAATAGTCTAAATTTCATTTAAACTCAGGCAGTAAATTGTAAAGAAATTGAAAGTTTGCTTCTAGCTTCAACATTCTAATAGATCGCTGGTTTAGATTTAAGAAAAGAAACGAAAAGAAAATATATTCTAAAAAATAAACAATGTGTTTTCTTAACCAGATTGGGTTCCTGGCGAACTACTAAAACCGTATGCATACCATAACATAAGTGGAGCCTAATTCAAAGGCTCGGTGGATTTCATGCCAAATCAATGGCCCGACTCAGCATTTTTAGGTTGCGACTTCAAGAGATTTGTGGCGGCCCGTAAAGTTACGGTCAGATGCCGTTCAGTCATTAGTGAAAATGGCTGGAAGCGGTTGCAAAACTTATCTTTCCTATTTAATTTCCTACAATTCTTTGACTCGAACATGGTGTTTTTTGTCATGACTTATTTCTTGGGTTGAGGATTGATTTATGGTCACAACATAAATTCTTAGTTGTCTGTAGTGATATTTCTGGTTGCGACCTCATTTTTCTTGTTCCCAAAAATTGATGTCGCGGCCTCAATTCAATGTCGCGACCTCTTTCTTATTAAACATCATTCGGTTATCTCGAGCCGCACTAAGCGGTCGTGACTCAGCTGTGGTTGCTTGTTTTCTTGTATGACGATTCAAATTCAGCGGAGCCAAATCGCCTCATACCGGTCTGATTCTTGTAGTGACCTCGAAGTATGTGACGGTGATCCCTTTCTTCATATCTGTTCATACGACCCTCGTTTCTAGTCTGCGGTTCCCACTTCACATACTACATTTGAGATTATTGACCTCAACGTTTCTTTTGTTCAGGAGGAATATGTCGTCGCGACCTCGAGTTGATGTCGCGACTTGGTTGTGCATTTTCCTCTTGCATTTATGCGACGACCTTAGAAGTATGTTGCGACCTCATTTATGTTGTCAACCACTGATCCTTGGTCACAGCTCCCCTTCTCATGTTTTAGAGCTTAAAATTTTTGTGTTTCATTTGCCTTGTCTGGCGTGGAATTTAAAGTATAACCTAATCATTTCCTTCATCTCTTTGAAATTTATCTTCGCGGAGTATAAAATATGTGCATTGGCTGCAGTGCGCCCCTCACATGCCTTGGTTCTTGAATTACGACATTTTAACTGTCTGACTCATGCGTATTCTCGCGACATAAATTCAGGTCGTGACCTTGGTTTGAATCTCAACTTTATATTTTGTATGACCATAGGGTGTCTAGGAGAGACATTGCAGTCCATTGATATACTTTTGGTATGACCTCAAGCGATCATGCAGACATTGTATCTTCCGCCGAGTTCCTCCACGTCTTGGTCTCGACAAGTTCTCTTCGTCTGCAGTTTTGTTTGCTTTGCCATCCTTTTGGTCGTGACCTTGATTCTTTGTCCACAAATCTAATTTAAGAGCCTGATCTTGTTTTTCATGATTTTTGCTAGAATTTTCATACGCTTTAAATTTATGAAATATATAAGAATTCAGTAAATAGTATTTATATTTCTACATAAAAATAAGCGAATTATATTGTAAGAACAATAAGAGGACTAAAAATTCAATGATATTTTTGACTCATCAAAAATTCCCCCAAAGTTAAAATTTTATTTTGTCCTGACGAAAGAAAATTGTCACATAACGATTGAACTTTACACATGAACATTCTTCTGTTTCAAAAGCACCATCTTATATTATTCCACCACTTTTATATAAAAAGCATCAATTGCAGTCTCATTTTAAACTTCCAGTTTTCAAAAATGAAAAAAGAATGTTTTCAACCTTAGATTACACAAATAAAGCTATTTGAATAATATATAGCCAGTTCGATTGATAGATCTTGTTTGTGAGTGTGTGTAGGTCTTCTTTTCTTTTCATCTTTTTTAGTTAGTTAATGTTAGCAGGGATCTCAACAGAATATTAGTCAAATTCCATAAGCTTGTTTTTCATATTGATCTCCACTAACCTAAGTAAATTAAATAACCCGAGGATGATGAGGTCTTTTAGGCTTGTAATGTTATGCTTAGGTAATTAGGTAGATAATTGTTTGAGATTGCAAATGCGATTCATTCTTTCTTTCTATATAATTGATTCGGTATACAGTGGGTGATTCGAATCACTTGATATTTGTAATCCCTTAGTTCCTCCCTCTTTGTCATAGTGAGCTCTTTGCGATATAAGCGGTCTAGGGTCGAACACGGGATGGGTTCATCCCACGAATGATTAACATCGGTGTTTGAAAATGGTGAGGCTTTTTTGTTTTGGATTTTTGGATTTGAATTAACCGGTGGAGGTTGTTTGTTCAGAAGCTAAGCGTAATGGCTTAAAGTGAAGTGTGAAATGGTAACCTTGAAGGCTTGGGTCACTAGCCTGATAACATGGAGCTATTGAAGTGCCCTCGGGTTATGTCCTCGCATTAGGGCAAATGACATATAGTCAAAGCCAAAACCGGATCTTTGTTTAGCTATAAAATCTAACCTGATACCATACATTTGGTCGACTTCGTATTATGCATTGAGTCTCATTCGGTTTAAAACCACGGCACTCGACCTCATTTAATGGCTCGTAAATGACATCTAAAGGATATCAGTGCATCTAGCATTAAGAATGCACTGAACCCTAAAGCATGACAAGTATTGACCAAAGGAATGACATTAAATGGCATTAAACCCTAGATTGGAAAGTTGGGAACCATAAATGCCGGTACTTGCCAACATTCAAAGCATGGCGAGGGCCCCGACTGCGGCAACCGAAACAAGCTAGCAACCCTCTCTTCAAGGCTATGAGGCTTAGCCAGCATCCCACTCGGGTGTCATCCTCAAGGAGGTGTTTGGCAATAAAAAATCAGAAAAGAAAGAAGGGGAGAGAAGAGAAACAAACCTAAAATATGTTTGGAAAACTTTTTTAAATGAAAAGTTGCTTAGGGTTACAAAGTTGTAGTGGTTTTATATAGTCAAACCCAAAGTGTGAAAATACAAAAATACTAAATGATGAGATTACATAAGGACAAAATGGTAATATAACAAAAACGTGAGGTAGTTGAATCAAAAATACCAAAAACACGAGTAGGCAATTTCGTATCAAGTTTCGCTAGCGTAAGCGAAAATTTATATGCTATTTATTTATGCTAGCGAAATTCGCTAACTAGTGAAATTCTACGGAGATAGCGAAAATGGGAAATTTAGCTAACAACCAGCGATTAATTCGCTAATGGCGGTACGCTAACTAACGGTACTGTGAATAACGAGTGAGGAAATTTAAGCTAGGCATGTAAAATTTAAGCTAGCTAGCGGGGGTCTCACATAGCGAAAATTTAAGCTGGGTTATGAAATTTAGCTGTGAGTCTGAAAACCACAATCGGTAAATTTTCGCAATCATAGCGAATCACGGTTGCCCTGCGCTCGGCTTTGCTCACTTTGCATCCCGTTTCTTCAAAACCACTTCCACGTTCCTTCATTTTTGTGATTTGAAAATATTGCCAATCTTGACGTGGCACATATCTTGATATCGAACTCGAACTAAATGGTTGAGGCATCGCGAAAGCACACCAAAATCGCAAAAAACAAACTTCCGAAATGGGCTCGGTGGCACTGATGGACTACCGCGTCCAATTGGCTTAATTGATATGATTAGTGTGCAAAAAGCACTCAAAACCTATCTTGAATAGGGCTCAAAATAGCACTTTTTGGGCACTAATCAATAATGGCCTTCATCTTTCCTCATTTTCTTTTTTCGTAATGTAGACTCTCTCACCTTCAACTTATCAGCTCAATTCCTTTTTTACTGGAACTTTTTTCATCTCTCCTTCTTTTCAAAGAATTGGAATAGTGCAATGTCTTGCTCTTCTTAGAGCTTCCATCATCTTAGAGAACTTTGGGCTGAAGCTCCCATACGATCGGCATTGGGGTACTAGGTGTTGAAACACCCTTCGAGCTTAATTGTTCAGAGAGATGAGCCCTGAACAAAACTTTTTCCTTTCAAATCTTTTTATTTGTCCCTAGTTCTTCAATTTATTTCTCATCCATCCTTGTAATCAAAAATATATTCTCCCAAACTTGTTTCTTTACATTAAACATCCTTATTTAATGGTAATTTGGGGTTCTTTCTTTGGGTTATTATAAGGAGGGATTTTAAGTTTCTCATTATACTATTGGAAGAAATGAGGCTTTTTGCTCAAGCGGGAACTAGAGTGTATGCCTTAGCATATAATGAGGGTAGTTGGAAGGGTTTAAATTTCAAAGATGGCCTCTATCACTTCTTATTAGTTGTTTTTACCTAGGTTTCTTGTGACCAATAATCGCTCAGTTACCAGAATCTTCAACCATCCTTGTTTATAGATCACTGAGAAGATGTTCCTAATCCCTCTTAATGTTTTAAGAATTTTCTTGACCATGTATTAATTTTCCAAAATTTGTATTCGACAAATATCTATATACACGACTTCCAATCATCTTATTTGTTCTTTTCAATTGTGTACCTTTCCAAATTCTACGCAATTTAAACTTTGTTCAACCTTTGCAACTTCTTATTTCAATTCAATAGTTCCTTGCTCTTGTTCTCTTACAATGTTGATTACGGATTTAAGCATTGGTGGCGTTGTGTCCTTATACAGTAAAGCTGAGTACGCAGATCATTTCTTGCAAACAAACAATGAATGACTGCAAGCAACGCACCGTTCATTTACACCGGTCCATGCATCCCAAAAACGCAAATCACTTATTAAACCCGATGTGGTAAAATCAAGTATTTCTGTGTATAAGTTCGATGCAAACTTATTGAAAATAACAACCTGATTCGTGAGGTGAGAACCACATCACAGAAACATTTTCAATGAACTTCTCTGAATTTATATTCATTATGATGAAGAAAGACAATGGTAAAGAAAAGATATACTTATGCTTTCTCACTTCTCAACACTGTATCAAAGAAAGTTTTGGGTATTATGTTGGGAGGATCTAAGTCAAAAGGTTGCTAAGCATGGGAAAATTGGGGAGAAAGGTCATATCTGGTCTTTCTGTTCCAGATTCATAAAATGAATCAATACCAAATTGACAAACACCAATAATCGCTTTCATCATTCAAATATGCACCAAATAAACTCATGAAGCATCGAGATTCAATATTGAATGTGAAAAAAAATAAAATACGAACTTGATCATTCATTACTCCCCAAAAACAATTAATTTTTAAAAGAGGGTATGGTACTTCCCCTTGTAGTTCATTTACGCATATTCTATCCTAAAGTAGCAGATACTTCCATTTTTCTCTTGCGGCTTGATGTCACGGAATTTAAACGACATAAAACAAAATAAGGTTTAAACTAAAGAATCAAAGAGTTCAAATTAGCTATTTGAACTCATTATAAACAAATTGAATCAAGCTAAAAATAGTAAAAATAAAAAGTCAAAAATGTTAAATAGAATTAAAAAAAAACTCATTGGGTTGCCTCCCAATGGAGTTTGTAATTTTTTAGTCTTAAGAATTTTGGACTTCTTTGTTGCATGAATTTCTTGTTTTAGCAATTTTCTTCCACTCAAAACTAGGAATCAATCATATTTCTTTCAAGATATTGCTTTAATCGTTGACCATTTACTTTAAACTCTTCTCTATTACTGGTTTTCAATGTCACTACCCCAAAGGTTGTGTAGGCACCAACGTATAGAGCCACTCCATTTGATTTCGGTTTCCTGGAAAAGCAGTGAGTTAAATAACGGGACCTGATCTCTGCCTTGAATTCCCTCCTCAAAATCTTTTGATATTGTCATTTCTTTATCTTATCATATGCATCGGCATTATCATAAGCTTCATTTCGACTCTTCCAATTCATTAAATTTAAGGTGGTCTTTTTCTTCCTTAGCATCTTTGAACTCAAAATTCAATTTCTTGATGGCCCACATAACCTTGTATTCCAATTCAAGAGGTAAGTGACAAGGTTTACCAAAAACAAGTCTGTATGGGGACATTCCAATGGGATTTTTATATGCGGGTTACCTTACGCCCACAATGCATCAAACCTTAAAGACGATCTTTTAATGAAACTGACATTTTAAGAGTACTACATCTCCCTGTTGGAAATTTCAGCTTGCTCATTTGTTTGAGGATGATAATCCAAAATCATTGTGTGTTTTATTCCATATCTGGTCATGAGTTTCTCAAACACTTTGTTTTCAAAATGGCTTCCTCCATCACTAATAATAGTCCTGGGTGTCCCAAATACTGGCTCAGATATTTCCTTTGTAGAATCCCTACAAGCGTATTAACGCACATCATTCTTAGGGCAAGCTGTTTGCTTCCACCCATTTGGATACATAATCCACATCTAGGAGTATGTATATATTTCAAAGATGGAAAAGACCCCATGAAGTTGTTCCTCATGCACAATAAAATAATTGCACACTTAGGATACCATGCGAGGGCATTTCATGCCTTTCAGCGTGTTTCTATTCTTTGGCTTGATCACAAGTTTCACTCATTCAAAGAAATCATGAAAATAGTTGTGATAAAAACCTGATCGGAGAAGTTAATGGGTTGTTTGTCTCTAGCAGTGTCCTCCATAAGGTGATGCATGACATTCTTGTAAAATTTTTCCCTTGTTCACTTTAAATTGCGCACCTTCGATGATCATATTAGCTCACTCTTTTGATAATAGTAGATCCGTCAGATGTAAAACTTGCTATGATCCTTAATTTCTTTACTTTGTTGGTAGGCGGATTACGGTGGCATCACTCCGGCTAAGCGAAAGTTCCTGATAGCGACATGCGAAGTAAATTGGAATGACAATTTGAAATAGCGCTCATGCGGAAAATTTTCCTGCTATTTTTCCTTTTCTTCAGCCTTTCACATAGTAGTCTTTTCAACTCTCGACAGTGATCAGCTATCACGTTGTCATAACCTTTATTATCCTTGATCTCCAGATCAAATTCCTGTAGTAACAAAACCCATCTGATCAGTCTTGGCTTAGCTTCTTTCTTGGCCATCAAATATTTGATTGCAGCATGATCGGTATGGATAATGACGTGGGACCCTAATATATATGGCTTGAACTTTTCACATGCAAACACCATAGCCAGCATCTTTTTTTCAGTAGTCGAGTAATTCTCTTGAGCTTCATTGAATGTTTTGCTGGAATAGTATATGGCCCTAAACACTTTGTCATCTTTCTATCCTAATACAGCTCCCATTGCATAGTCACTAATACTTTATAATCTCAAATTCTTTGTTCCGGTCACGGTTTAGTCATGATAGGGCTTGACTAATGCGGATTTGATCTCTCGAATGAATTTTGGACCTCCATCGAAATTAAGCTTGGCATCCTTCTCCGGTAATCTGCATAATGGTCTTGTTATTTTTGAGAATTCTCTAATAAATATTCTGTAAAAGCCAGCATGTCTAAGAAGCCCTAACTATTCCCTTATTGTTGGTGGCATAAGAGTCTTTATAATGGAAACCTTTGTGGTACGCCCATTACTCTTTGCTTGAAATTCACATGCCCAGTACAATCCCTTATGTTACCTGCATGAAATGGCATTTTCCCAATTCAAGCTAAGGTTCTTTTCTTGGCATATGTGAGAATCTTTGTCCCCCGGTTGTAGACAATGTTCAAAACTGGATCATAAACTATGAAGTCATCCATGAATATCTCCATAACCTCCTCTGCTAAGTCTCAGAGTAGCAGGAGCATTGCCGAATGGCATTCTTCTAAAAGCAAAAATATCATAAGGGCATGTAAAAGTAGTTTTCTCCTAGTCCTCAGGTGCAATAGCAATATGGTTATATCCTGAATATCCATCAAGAAAGCAGAAATGAGGGTGTCCTTCTAACTTGTCTAACATCTTATCAATGAAAATGACGATAATGATCCTTCTAGTTGCGTATTCAATTTTTACGCCAATCTATACACACTACATCATGTCACGATTATTGTAGGAATCGGCTCATTCCTTTCATTTCGATCACGATGAATCCACCCTTCTTAGGAACTACATTGATGAGCTCACAGGAGTAATGTATATTTATAAATAAATCCACGCATTTAGCCGTTCGGTACTTCTTTTCTTCACAACATCTTCATAATAGGGTTAAACCTCCTTTGGTGTTCGCGATATTTTTGCATCATCATTCAACAGGATTTTGTGCATGAAAATAGAAGGATTGATACCTTTTAGATCTTCAATTGACCAGACAATAGCCTCTTTGTATTTCTTTAGAATTTGCAACAACCTTCGTTCTTCATTTTCAGTCAATTCAACTGATATGATTACTGGTTTCCCCTTTTCTGGCTCTAAGAAAGCATATTTCAGATGACTAGGCAATTCTTTCAAAAATAACCCTTCTGCACTAGTCTCTTGTTTCGTAACTTTCTTTTCCTAGCTGCTTGAATTTTCTTAACTGTTTTCATTTAAAATCAAGACTATTTCACATTTTTTAAGCCCGGAATACGATGGTTCATAATCAACACCCTTAATATGCGGAAATTCGTCTCATTTTCATTGATAGAATGCTGAAGGTTACAATCGAGAGATCAGTGGCCCGATGGGACTACTATTATCTATAGCATTACAATTTTTACGTATTAACATCAGTGTGTCAAGCTTTTGTCCACGTTGAAGTACACTGCTTCATTCCCCACCCTCAGGGTCAGCTCACCCATTTTCATATCAATCGAGCGCTCTTATTCGCGAAGGATCTTCTAACTCAACGAGAGGGACTGGTTGTCTTCTTCCATTTTCATAACCACAAAGTCACGAGGAAGATAAACTTCCACGCGCCAATAACATCTTGAGAACACATACCCAGGTTGAGCCGTGAATCATCAGGCCATTTGTGTATAATTGTTGTTGGAGATGTAAGCTCCCCCAGACTCAATCTATGTACCACAATAGGGGCATCAAGTTGATGTTGGCTCACAAGTCACTATAACAACTAGTAAACTCATATTTCCTGTGAGTAGGGAATGGTGGAAAGTGCCCTAGGTTCTTCATTTTTCTTTGGTAAACTTCTATGAATGGCACTTGCTTTATGATGGTAGTTAAATTCATTATTCCTTCCCCAGTAATCCTCTTCTTCTTGCTCAGTATCTCCTTCAAAAATTTTGCATAATTTGACATTTGATTGATTGCCTCTGCAAAGGGAATACTAATTTCTATCTTCTTGAAAATTTCATAGAATTTATAAAATTGTTCTTCCTTCTTTGCTTTATGAATCCTTTGTGGGAATGGGACTGCAAGGGTGTTAGCCTTACCCTTCTCCTTCTGCTTCTGCTCACAACTCTTCTCAGGTTGCTCAATTTGCACTTGCTTCTCTGTTTCTGTAGTCCTATTTGCCATGCTCTTTCCATTATCTACTCCAATTGCTTTTTCTTATTTTTGATCAGTCTTCTCTTTCTGTTCTGTTCTGCCGTTGTTCATCTCCCTGCCACTCCTCAGCTGGATTGCCATACAGTCCTTTGGGTTTTTTTGAGTGTCACTGGGGAATGCATTTTTGTTTTGGTTCTGCAAGTTCAAGAGACGGCCCTTGACTGTGTTTCAGTTAGGAAGCATTGGTGTTTGATTGAAACATTTGTGAGTTAGTTTAAGAGCTTCCCGACTTCCGGCAAATTTCTGTTCATGGGTGTGGAGCGGCTTTTTGTTATCCCCCATGAGCTGAAGCATTTTCTCCTCAAATGACTGGGTCCTCTTCTGACCTTGATATTCATTTCTTTGATCTCCTTGCTCTTTGGCTGTTTCTTCCGGAACAGTGGATGATACTTGTTGGAAATTACGCCTTGTCTTTGACCTTGTGATGCTCCTCTACCATATGAGAAGTTCTCATGGTTCCTTAGTGCTAGATTGTAATGTGTGGGCAAGTTAGGGTTTGGCTTGAAATGATAACTTCTCTGTTCATTCAGGTAATTGGCCTCCTCAACTGCATAAGGATCTTATTCAGTAGGTCCCTCAGCACTTCTTCTTATCCCATCTCTTTCCACTGCTCCAATTTCATGAGCAGAGTGTAGTTTTTTATCTTGTTTATCCATCCTATGCATTATAGCATCCAGTTTTGCTTCCATGGCAGTCATTTTGTTTAGCTCAATGATCCCACTCCCTCTTATTCTGCTATTGTTTCCTAAAAATCCAGAGGGAGCTTTCATGTTGCATTTAGCTAGGTCTTATCCAAGTCCCTTGCCTCACACTTTTTCTCTTGAATTCCCCCGCAGAAAAGCTTGTATATGATACCCTTAGAAGTATCATTCATAGAATGATAAGAACAATATCCCATTTGTGATAATGCTTCAAATCTATGCCATGCATAGGACATCTCTTCGGCTGACCATTTGTACCTTTCCCATGTGGTATCTGACTTTCATCTCCCCTCGTTGGAACACTTTATGATTTTCCCTTCTTCTTTCGGTTGGCCAGGGGATGGGAAAAAATCTGCTGAATGCTTCCACCAACTCTTTATGTATCAACCGATCCATATGGTAATGAGTCGCACCATGTGGTACGCAATATCTTAAGGAAAAGGGGAAGAGGAGTAGCTTTATCACCTTTGGTCTCACACCATTCAGCTTAACTGTGTTTGCCATCATTAGGAATCTGCCAAGATGCTCATTAGGGTCTTCAGTGGGATGGCCAATTAATTGATTCTGCTAAACCATGGTGATCAATGCTAGTTTGAGTCAAGTTGTTGACTACGCGTGAAGCTATCATTTCGCGAGCATTACGCTTGGATGAAGCCAGGCCCTGAAATCTTCCATTGTATCTTGAATTGGAGGCCTTCCTACTGTTGTTTCTTGTTCAGCTGTCGGATCAATTCCTTCATCTGCCACCGTTGCTTTTTCTGCTCTATTGACTTTCCTCAAGCTCCTCAGCGTTCTTTCCAATTCAGTATTTACAGGGACACGAGATGATGCTTTCACATAATTAATTATCATCCTGAAATGGAGATATAGTAAGATTAATTGGAAACAGTGGTATCATAAATCATATGTCCTTTTAGGCACTCTAAAGATCAGTAGCTTCTGCAGCCACTATTGTCAAAACTGTTTTTTAGTATTTCTTTTATAAAATGAAGAAAAATGTCGAAATTAGCATTTCTCTCTTTTGTCAGAATATTGATTTATTCAAATCCTTTCAATCCCCGGCAACAGCGCCATAAAACTTGTTTTCCTTATGTTATATAGACCAAAAACTCTCAATTTAACACCTCTACAGGAGTCTTACAATTTTCCTATGGCCATGTCAAATTAGATGCAGGTTTCTTTAAATAGATTAAAGTGATTTAAATGTTTTTGGAATTATAAATAGGTTTAGTCTATGACACTGCAAGTGCACAGGTCATACAAGTAGTAAAAAAAGGATGTAAGTCCAGATATCATTCCAAAAAAAATTTATTTGGATTCTCAAAATCAACTACCCCAACTACTCAAGATCCATACTATATGAACCTCGATGATGAAGTTTGTCAACTAAAATTAAAGAATAATTGTCTTAAAGATAACATATACAACTTGGGACATTAAAAATAAGCTAATACATATATATAAACTATAATTAATTTGGACTGAATTAGTTCTCTGTAAAAATGAACACTAATAAGAAGTACTGTGAAACAGTCAACTTCTACATTATAACCCATTTAAACTTAATCCTAAATTTGGATCTGGATTTGTCAAATATGCCTGATATTGCAAGTTGGATTTCTCCTTTTATTCTGATTAAATATCCCTATTTCTCTTGAAGGCATGGAGGTTTGTCAGGCTACTTATATTCTTGCTCTTCTTTACAAGATTGAGGCATTTTCTTTCTCAATCACTTCTGTACCATTTCTTGAGGCTATGATTTCTTACTTCCCGACTTCGAGGGTTGTGCGGAATTTCTGACATGATTGATGACTCAGCCTTAAATCTGTGAATATCTCCTTTCCCTTGATTGGATCCACCGGCTAACCTGGGGATAAAGAGTTTTCCAGCAGTTAAGGTACGAAATCTCACGATGATTTAATTGATAAATAATCCCTCAACACTCCGATTATGAGTGAGCGGGTATTTATCTAGTGAAACTCGAGGAGCTCTGAAATGATTCTTTGTGTGGTCAAACCATACCCACAATTGGAATGTTCCTAACTCTTAGGAATCACCATCTCTGTGTCACTCAATGAGCCTCTTGGAAATCAGAGCATGATACAATCCTTGAGCAATTATTCGAAACTACTATTGGGAAATATTATGAAAAAAGACACTCACTATCGATCAAAATAAGTTCCACCCCAAGGTGAGGAATGCTTATTTCCCGATTTATCTGTGAAAAACATGTAACAATAAATTCAAACTAGTGGAAGCTGCACTTCTGAAAAACTGCATTACAATCGACAGTAGACGCGTTGAATTGCACTTGCTAGATTAGAATAGTGAGAAGAGGCAATTAGAATAGTCTGGAATTTCATTAAACTCGAGCGGTAAGTGTAGAAAATGAAAGTTTTGCTTACCTTGACATTCTAACAAATCGTTGATTCAGATCGAAAAGAAAAGAAAGAAAATCTATTCTAAACATTATACAATAGGTTTTCTTCTTCCCAGTTACGGGTTCCCAAAAAAAAAGTTGTACTTTTACTAAAACTAAATGCGATCAATTTATAACTTTTAGAAATTAGACCTGATTCCAAGGCTCCAAGTGGATTTCCTTAAAATCAACGGCCCAGCTCACTGTTTCAGGTCGCGACTTCAGAAGTTTATCGTGACGTAAAGTTATGGTCTGGTCTGTTCAGTCGGTCGTGACCGCAAGAACTGGTTGCAACCTTCTTTCTCTTGTTCCTGTAATTGCTGAGCTGTGACATGATGTTTTCTGTCGTAACTTGTTTCTTCAGTTGCAAGTTGATTTATGATCGCGACATAAATTATTAGTTGTCACCAGTGATATTTCTGGTTGCGACCTCATTTTTCTTGTTCCTAGGAATTGAGGTCGCGACCTCAATTTCCAGCTGTAAGTGACCTCTTTTGCATTGCGGCGTCATTCGATTGTCTCTCGAGCCTTTAAGCGGGTTGTGACTCAGGCTGGCCCGGGTTTACTTGTTTTCTTGTTGTGACTTTGGAAATTTGGAAATTAGCGACGAAGCCATTTTCCTTACTCGATGCAATTCTTGTTCAGAACATAAAAGTATGTCGCCGACAATCCTTTTCATATCTAGTCGCAACCTCATTTCTAAATCTCAATAGTTCCCTTCACTTTTATATTTACGTGGCACGACCTCGGCTGTTTTACAGCAGTTTTTGGAATATATGTCGCGACCTCGATTTGATGTCCTGACTTGACTGTATTGTTTTCTACTGCATTTTATGTTGTGACCTCAAAAGTATGTCGCGACCTCATTTATGTTGTCAACCATTGATCCTTGGTCCCAACTCCCTTCTCATGTTGCGACTTAAAATTGTTTTGTCTTTTCATTGCCTTATCTCAACGTGGAATTTAGGTCATGACGTAATCATTTCCTTCATGTCTGAAATTTATGTCGTGACCTTAAAAATATGTCACAACTTCAATTCTGCCCCTCCTATCCCAACCTCACTTCTTGGTCATAACATTTTTTAAGCTATCTGATCCTTCTTATTTTGTAAGTGACATAAATTCCAAGTCGACCTTGATTGAAGTCTCGACTTACTGTTTTGTATAACTGGAATTGTCTGGGAGACATTGCAAGTCCATTCAGCGCCACTTTTGGTCGGCGACCTCAAAGCGATGTCAGCGACATTATCCTTGAAGTTCCTCCTATGTTGGTATCGGCAGGTTCTCTTATGTCGCAATAGTTTTGTTTGCTTTGCATCTTTTAGTCGACCTTGATTCTGCACGTACGGCGGCCTGCTAGGCAGCGATGCATTTTCATAGATTATTCTTTGGAATTTTCACTTCACTTTCTCATTTTACGTAAAATATAAATTTGGTAAATAGTACATATTTACGCAAAAATAGGCAATTATATTGTAAGAAAATGAAAAATGGACCTTTAAAATTCAATGAGTTTTTACTCGTCGAGTGGCCTGAAACGAGGATATCAGTAGAAAAAGAACCTACATGTTGGAGTGTAAACCAACTCCTCCTATTTTCTTTCCTTTCTTCTTTTCTTTTCTTTTCTTCTTTCTTCTTTTCCTTTCACTTCCCTACTCCATGAAATGTTGTCCACCGAAATTTGTTTGACATAGGTGTAGGACACTGGCACAACCATTTTGACACCTTAAGCGAAACTGGCACCATGTGTGTTCTCCATTACTTGCATCCACTCAATTTGCAGGTAAGGCTTGAGGGGCATGACACTTGGCCTGAGTACCAAGTGTACCCCACTCTAGTGCCACATGGCTGCGCCCCCTACCCCCTTATACGTAATGTCACCTTATGGTCCCTTCGCCGCCCTGAAATACGGGAAATTCTGACTGTCTCGAAATTCAATGAAATTTGATGGCATACCTAGATCTCGCAAGACTAACTCAACGGCGTAATCCGCGTCGTCATCCTTGATCGAGGAAAGAAATTTAGGCTTTACCGTGATGCGTAATGGTAACCCTCGTTTAGCATTACGGGTTTTTCCTGATAAATCGCGTTAAAGTGATTCTTTAAACACCGCGATCATCGAGTAGGTACGGAAAAATAAGAAAAGATAAGTACACAAAAACAAGACATTCCCCACTATTGTGGTTATTGGTGTTTTTCACCCTACGAGAAAGAAAGAAAAAAGTTATAATAAAAAAAAAAGTCTCACTTTTACCACGCACCGCAGAGAAATATATATATATATATATATATATATATATATATATATATATATCAACAATGCATGTAATAGCAATAACATGTATCATGTATGTATGTTTCTTGAGGTTTGCCCTTGACTATACATGGTCGCTTGGCTCCCTAAGCCACCCACATGAAATGAGAGCAGCGAGACCGTTTCATCGACAGTTCAATCGAAAAAGCATGTTATTCTCACTCATCTTCTCAATTTCAACTCGAGAAAAAGTTCATTTTAAAATAAATTGAACTTAGCTAGGAGCGAAATAAGAATTGTTTCGAGAACGGACCTAAATAAGTCGTGGACATGCGACGCAACATGGACCAAGTATTTCAAATGAAAAAAAAGGAGGTTAAAATCAGTGGCAAAAATATCTCACATTCTATTGGTTTGATCGTGTGAGAGAGAGAGGAAGAGAAAAAAATCAGAGTTTTTGTCAGTGATCCACAGAGTTAAGTTGGTGAGAATTCGCTGAGAGCCAAGAACAAAAAGTTCATGGAAATCTTGGCGAGAAGGCTATGCTGATGGGTACCAAGCAGAAGGATTTCCTCGAAGATCGAAGGAGATTTGGGGGAAATCATATTTTGGGATTAAGGAAGACAAAATTATAGGGACCTCTTCGATTCTACTATGCTCTAAGAGGATGGGGATTCTTCCTACTACGGTTTATTTCCATCTGAAATTTAATTTTAGAGATGTTATGTAGGAGTCCTAGGACTGTTTGAAAACATTCGTAGAACATTTTAAAAATTAAAATTGTGCATGGCTTATTTGTGGCCAGTTTTGTGGCTCGATTTGTGGAGTGTTTATGGCATGCTCAAAGCATGGTTTTAAGGGTTGTTTGGCTGAAATTCCAACCTTAGGGTTGTTTTAAGGTGGAATTTTTGTGTGTTGATGCCCTAAGGGGCTGTTTGGACAATGTTAAACGGCTTTAAATGAAGTTTTATGGCCGGTTGTGTAAATTGTTTTTTGAATTGTGTGTAAAATGTCCTAAGAAGTGTTTATGGATTATTTGGATTAAAAAGAATAATCCGGACTGTTAATTAATGCCCTAAGAGTGCATTTGGCCCTATTTGACGACTTTGTGGGGTCATTTGCGGCGCATTTGTGGTTAGTTTGGTGAATTGATTTGTGGTTGTGTATAGTATGTCCCAAAAATTGTTTAGGGACTGTTTGGATTAAAAATAATAATATGGACTATTAATTGATGCCCTAAGGGGTTATTTAGCCTATTTTAAACGGCTTTAATGGCCATTTTGCGGCTCGTTTGTGGCCGGTTTGGTGAATTGATTTGTGGTTGTGTATAGTATGGCCCGGAATTGTTTAGGGACAGTTTGGATTAAAATCGCTGTTGGGTTTGTTAAGGGCCTGTTGCGGGGTTTCATGGCGGTTTATGGCCGGTTGGGGCTTGGGTTACCCCGGGCCTTTTGTGCGAAGCCGTTTTGTAGAACATTATGTCACATTTAGGCCTTGAGGGTAGGTTGTTATTACTTGATTTTGTAATAACATGTTGGTGTGTGTTTGATAGATATTATGTATTGTGCTTACATATTGACATTGAAATGAGCGTTTGTGATGGAAATTATATGCATGTGATATAATTGTCTATGATACATGGTAAAAAATGTATGGTTTTTATATTGTCCATATGGCGTCATTACATATGTAGCATGACATTGACATGTGGTTCATCATGCATTATCTGCGGAATACTCGCATTTCATGTGGAGTGTGAGGTGCGTGGTTGGAAATCAATCACCTCACTTAGGCGGTCAATGGGTGAGCTCGATACCGTTGAGCAGTTGAATAGAGTGGCACGGTTGCATGAAGTGAAAACTTGTGTGGAGTGTAATAGCAAGAAGGGCTAGACACTCCCTCGAGTGAAAGACCCGGTTACTGGTTCATTACACTTCAATGGTGAAAGTCCAAAAAGTGTAAAAGGGGTGCGAAGCCTATGGTGAGACTCCAAAATCCACTGCCCACAAAAGACACATGGTTTTGAATATAAAAGGATAATTTGAGGTGTAACATCCAACGCATTTTGGTTTTTTAACAAATGAATTTTGTTTTGAAAATGATCATTAGATGTAATCCATCAATGACGGGTTTTATCACACATTGGCATTGCATTGTGTGATAGGAGTCGATAAAAGACTACGAGGGGTATGGTGAAGATGAGTGAGTCTCATCTGGTTTTTCATGGCATGGCATGTACGATTTCAACCTAGGATTGCATATTCTTACTTGGAATTGTTGATGGGAATGTAAATTGTCAAAGGTGAACATTGCATGTGCACTTAAGTAGGGAGTAGCCTCTGTAGGAATTACTCTACTGGGCGTGAGGTGATGAATATACGCCGGTGGGCCGCTCTCATTCAGGACTGCAAGGGTAAAGAAAGCCGACTTGTGGATTTTATAATTTTTATTGTAAAGTTTTGGAACAAACTAGTTTTGACTTATATTTTTATGTAAAGGAGTTGTAATTGAACTCATATGGACTGTTTTAAGACAGCCTTCAATGTTTTTACATGAATGTGGATAAATGGACCTGGTGTGGTCGACTTTTTCCTCATATAAATGAACCCCGATCTTGGTCATTGTGTAATATTGGACCTCGGATGAGTCATGTGATTTTTTTATTGTACAGGTTGAGTTTTGGATAGAGCTCCACATACAAAGACGACTCTGTCTGATGTTTGTTAAATTATGGATCTCGGTAAATGGGACTAACGATTGTGGTATCGAGTTACCACGATATCCTGAAGCTTCCCGTGGGTTGATGGATGATCGCGACCCCCCCAATTTTGGGGGGCATTACAGCCGGGTGCTTTGTGCTAGGCGGGGCATGGCGAGACCAGGGGGTGCGAGGCTTGATCGGCTAATAGTCGCTCATTTTTAAAAAAATTTTAACCCCTTTCTCTTTGCTTAAATTTAATGCACGACTATATTATTTGACTTATATAATAAACTTTTAATAAAATGCATATTATGAAATAAAGAGTTAAAGCTAATATGTTTAAAAGAATAACATAGAAGTATTCAGTGGGCTGTCAGGGGCGAGGACTAGGGATGGAAGGCTTATGGGGCGAGACTTTGAAAACCTATCTGAAGAAGGTCAAAACAAGCGTATCATCGTGAGGCATCAGGGTTTCCTTGAGAGTCTTGAAGAAGGGTAAGGGAGCCACGTCAATTGGCTAAATCTTTACTCGAGGTGAGATGTAGTTGATTGTGTGAAGACCCTCGAGCACGGTCGTCCTTGGGCCTTAAGTGTCACCGGGCTAGCCAGGATGGTATCTATCACAAGTTGGAAGCACTGGCTGGCTGGTGAGGATTACGGGTTGCCGAGGGGCTGCAGTCGCTACTCACGAAGATGCCCTTTTAGACCAGTTTTGCGTACCAGTGATAGCGATCCGGTCGATGCGGAGTGTCGCGATTGATACTCACAATGCGGGACTTATCTCGATGGGATCTCCGTCATCGGCCTCGACCATTCGAGATCCTATGGTGACTTAATAAATGGGGTAAGATTAAGTAGGTGGCGGCATGGCGCATACGCTCGACTCGCCATCTGTATACGATTCAGCGTTTCATTACTGACTTTCCTCAGCCTCCACTTTAAATCACAACGTCCACGACCTGCTTCCCTTTACTCATGTCATAGGGCCGAGAATTAGATGTAGTAGTGACCGTTCTCTTGGTCGTGGAGACAATGTGATGAGCTTAAAAATCATCCATTTTCAGTCCATTTTTCTGATTGATTTTTATCTAAAAAAGACCGATTCATGTGCAGAAATGTGGAATAACTCATGGCTGCATATACAACGAAATGCGAGAGAAAGGGATATTGCGATACCGGGAAGGCGAGCGCCGAAGCAATTAAATGACTAGGCGAGATAGTTGCGGCGGGTGATGTACCACGAGGAAGGAAGGATCTGTGTGCGGCGCGCGTGCGGTGATGAAGAATCACATAGAGTGGCGACAAAATTGAATCTGAGCAGAGGGCGTGTGGAAATTCGTATTGTAGCCGAATAAGTCTGACATGAATCATTCAAGAAACGGAATATAGAGGTCGCGACATCTAGAAGAGGTCGCAACGTCAACACTGAATCAGAAGATGTCGCGACATCATCATACAGATAAAGTGGTCGCGACATCAGTTGCCAAATCAGAAGCTGTCACGACATCAGCTTACAAGGAAAGAAGGTCGTGACATCAGTCAATAGTCGCGACATCATCAGCAAAAGAGAGAAGGTCGCGACATCATTTGTGAAGAACCAAGGTCGCGACATCAGCCAGTTGTCATGACATCAGTTACAAAAGAAAGAAGGTTGCGATGTCATTAAGTTTGTGGGCATCAGTTGAAAGAACCGACCATAGCGGTCGATGTCATAACATCATCGTGAGAAGGTGGCGACATCAATTGCAGGAAGGAGGTGGCGACATCATTCATGATGCGGCGACGTAATTTAAAAGACTTGAAGTGGCGACATCATTCGCGATCGCGACAACGAATCAAGTAAAGAAGGTCCACGAATCGCATTTTGCCAAAGACAAGATTGCGCTATCATTCGGCGATGACCTTCAAATACAAAGTTAAAGAAATGGCGGCGTCATTAAGTTGTCGCGACATCAATTGTGAAGAACTAAGGTCGCGACATCATTCAGTGGTCGCGACATCAGATGCAAGTAAAGAAGGTCGCGACATCATTGAGCTGTCATGACATCAGATCCAAGAGATGATGAAGACAAGTCGCGACCAAACAAAAGCCTCTGTGACATAACTGAGACAACAGAGGTCGCGACAAAGAATCGAGGTTGCGACATTAACAAAAAAATAGGCCAGTTAACTTGAAATCCACAAAGAGGTGCATTGATGGGGCCCGACTTGAACCCTATAAATGCGCGGCGCTGCGAAGAAAAAGCAGCTCTCGCGACTCGAAAAGAGAGATGCAGGTTCTTGAAGGCTCACATGACACAATTTTATTTTCTTTGTTTATTTTATTTTAGATTAGTTTGTTCTTTAGTTGAATTTGGATAATTATTATATACATTAAAGTTGAGCTTTAGGAATGGGAATTTTATTTCTTAATTGCATGCAGTTTGTTTAATTTCGAGACAAATTTTGGAATTCGGACTTCCAGTTTCCGTTTCACAGTGGTTTTCTTGATCAATGACCATTGTGTAGTGTAATCGATTTAGAAACCCAACTTCCTAGTTGATTATACTCTATTTGCTAGAATTTATCTTTTCGCAAATTTATCGGTTATTGAATCAATAATCGAATCGCTTTTTTGTCGGTTATGTTTTATTCTGTAATTGATCCCAATATTAGTGTCGTATACCCATAAAATGGGCTCGCTTCATGCTCTCGATTTCCAGAGGCCCTCTCGAAAATACGTAGAAGGCATTCGGTGAGTCAGGAACAATTTCCCCAAAGGTATGCGAACCTGATAATGGTGATCTAATGAACTCTATGGATGTAGTTGATAAATCGCCTTCAATGGAAAACGGTGATCGAGTCAATGATTTATCAATTTATGAAAGCAAGAGGATTCACCTCTATTCGAACAAGAAGTTCAACCCGTGTTAGCAAGGATCTAATCATGAGCGATGAACTGCTCCAATTTTGAGTGAAGAGGAACCAAGAAAGGTAAACCCATGCTATACCTATGTCTTAGAGCTAAGGTCAGTCTATGCATTGGGCATGAAGTATTGAAAAGAAAATACCTCAACAAAAGTACCTGCATTAAAAGTAGTTATCTAATCCTCTGTCTTCGAAAGAAGCAGTGAAGATTAGGTGATGAAAAGTGCTAAAAGATCAGGATAAATCCAATTTGCACTACCATAGTCCTTGGACAGATTTCAATTCTGTGGTTCATAAAGCAGTTACAAAGTGAAGCTCATAGGAATCGATGTTTCACACAGCATTTTCTCAATGCTCGCTTTAAAATATAACTGTTTAGCCTGAATTTGTTATTGTAGATTTTCAGTTTTAATTCATGTCATTTGTTGTTTTAGATTTTCAGTTTTAATTCATTTCATTTGTTATTAAGTCATTTTTCTTAGTTTTCATTATTTTAAGATTAGCTAAGCATATTTCACTTGCCTATCGAAGTCCAAATAGTATGTAGCTTTGAGAAGTCGTAGTTGATTTAGAACGAGATCTTCGGATCGAGTATCCGACTTAAAAATCCGATTTACTACTTGTTCGACCTGTGCACTTGCAAAATCCTGGATCAAAACCAGAAAGAAAATGATTTCTTCTTAGAAAAACACCTTTTAAATCAGTATAAATGATAAGGGACACAACAAACAAGTTGTATGGCAAGATTGGCCGGGTCGGTTAATACCCTGCGATAATGTCATAGATTTGTATATGTTATTTCGTCTAACGCATGCTGGGCATTATCACGGGGATTAGATAATAGTCCTTGGGTAATAACGCTATAAATTTTCATAGGTGTTTTGATCCATATCACTCAGAAAGTGGTCAACAAGTTTATAGCGCCGTTGCCGGGGATCGAAAGAATTTGGTGAATCAATATTCAGACCAAAAAGCGAAATACTAATTTGGACATAATTTATAAAAGGAAAATAGAAAAAGTTGCAAATAATTAAGATTCAACAGCAGTAGTTTAACAAGCTACTGAGATTTTTGTAGAGATTTTAATGTTAAATACAATTTTTGGAATCACTGACTTCATTTGATCTCACATTATATTATACTTCGTGAGTTAATTCATGCTTAGAAAGAAAGGAGCTGAATTATTGCCACTAGACACTGAGATCGAAAGAACACTTAGAGGGCTAAGAAAGATTAAAAGTGCAAAAATAGCAGAAATGGCAGACGAAAGAGTAACTCAGGCAGTCAACCAGGAATTCGCAGTAGAAGTACCTCAGGAGCAAGACACTATGGAGGACTTCTAGAGACCAGTTATACAAGATGAATACTCTGCAATGAGATAGCCAGCTATAGATGCTAACAATTTTGAGCTCAAGCCAGCCCTTATCACCATGGTTCAACAGAACCAATTCACAGGCCACCCCACTGAGGATCCCAACGAACACTTGGGACTAAGCCGAATGGCCAATACCAAGCAAATTGAATGGTGTGAGACCAGTAGTTATTAAGCTGCAGTTGTTCCCTTTCTTTTAAGAGATATAGCTGCCACCTGGTTTGACTCACTACCATATGGATCTATTAATACATGGGAGGAGCTGATGGAAGCTTACCTGAGCAGATTTTTTCCCCCATCCCTCACTTATGAACGAAGAGGGGAAATTACTACTTTCAAACAAGGGGAAGAAAAGAGTTTGTACACTGCTTGGGAGAGATACAAGAGGCTTCTGAAGAGATGTCCCATGCACGGGATAAACCTTAAGACACAAATGGACATCTTCTACCACTCCATGAATTATACCTCAAAAGGTATAATTGATACAGCTTGCGGTGGAGCATTAAGAAGAAGAAGAGCAGAAGAAGCAAGACAGCTAATCGAGGATCATGCTAGGTGCAACATGAGACCCCCTTCGAACTTTCAGGAGCAGCGTGCCAAAGCTTAAAGGAAATGGAATGATTTGAAATGAACAAGATGTCTCACATGGAGGCTAAGTCGATGTATCGATGACGGTTAGATAAAAGAATGCACTCTGCAAATGAGATTGGAGCAGTGGAAAGAGAAGGAAGAGTAAGAAATGTTGAGGGGCTTGCTGAAGAGGGTTCCTATGCAGTAGAGGAGGCTAACTATTTGAACGAGCAAAGAGCATATCATTTCAAGCCTAACCCCAACCTGCCAACCCATTATACCCTAGCATTAAGGAACCATGAGAACTTCTCTTATGGTGGAGGAGCACAACTGGTCCCAAGACATGGGCAAAATTTTCAGCAGGGGTATGCTCCACCAAGGTTCCAAAGAGTGTGGGAGAGGGCGGCACTGAATATCAGGTCAAAAAGAGCCTTAATCTTCAAGATCGATGTCGCAGCTTATGGGAGAAAATAAAAGCTGCCGAACTTCCATGAACAAAAGCTCATGCATTGGAAGTTTAAATACCAATTCTCAAATTTTTCAAAAGACCACCAATGTCTCTCTCAAGAACCTGGAAACACAAATAGGGCACAAAGATGCTTTCCCAAAGGACACAAAGAAACCGGGTTGACCGCATGGCAAAGTGCACGGCGGGAAAGAATTAGAGAAGGAAAAGTCAGAGAAAGATGAAGGCAACAAGGGAGAAGGAAGCCTAAGAAATGTTGAGACACTGGAAAAGAAAAGGAAACTAGAGCAACAAGAAGAAGAAGAAAGGAGCAAGAAGAAAGCCCAGAACTCTATGACTGCAGTCCCATTCCCGCAGAGAATGCAGAAGTCAAAGATGGAGGATCAGTTTGCAAGGTTTTTAAAAACCTTCCAGAAGTTTGAGATAAGCATATCTACGTAAGTGGTAACTCAAATGCCACTTATGCCAAATTCAAGGAAATTTCGAGTAAGAAGAAAAATTTTCAGAGGAAGGAGTTAGTGAATCGGATCGCTACTATAAAGGCAAAGGATACGTAAGAAGTTACCCTAGAATATGAAAGATCTAGAAGTTTCACAATTCCTGCAACTATCGAGGATTTGAATTAAAAGGCTCTTTTGCTACTCGTGTGCCGCATAAACTTAATATCATTATCCGTCAGAAGGGAGATTAAGTTTCCGGGGGAGCTTACTCCACTACGCTTACTCAAACGGCATAACAATGGCTAAACCCTGCTGAGTCATCGAAGATGTGTTGGTTAAGGTTGGGAATTTTGTTTTTCCTGTTGACTTCATCATCCTGGACATGGAATAAGATTCACAAGTCCCTCTGCTGCTTGGAAGGCCATTCCTTGCAACTGGAGCTGCTCTAATAGACACTTGCATGAGTCTCACCTAAGGGTCGGGAGCAATGGACTTCCTAATTCTTGTTTCAAAGTTCAAGGAATTTAGACATAGATAGGGAAGATTACAAATATGTAGATGATGTCTATCTCAACAACTCTTATTGTTATCATGATTGTAATGCTCAACTTCCTATCAATGAGAATGAGATGAATTTCCAGTATCCTGAAGGTGTTAATTCTGATTTTTTGCACATCAGTTTATACTCTACTGAAAATGTGATGAGTCTTAAACAAAATGGCATGACCAAAGGAGACAATAATGAAGAGAAAGAATTTCATCAAGAAACCAGTGCAGAAGGGCTAGTTTTAAAAGAATTGCCAAGTCATCCGGCATGCTTACTGAGCTACCAAAGAGTAAGCGCAATTATCTCTCGCTAGACTCCAATCAAGTCGAAGAACAACCGCTAAAAATTTTGAAGAATTATCGAGTCTATCAAGCCAACCGCTGACGACTAAAAGGCATCACCATCAATATATGCATAAAATACCGGCCAAGAAAATGCAAAACCATATGTTGAACATCAAAGAAGACCGAACCCAAATATGAAAAAGTAAATGTAAAGAAGTGCTCAAATGGTTGAATTTGGTTTATATATGCACCGCATGGGGCCCCGGGTTAGCTCCACCATGGTTCAAAGAAAGGGGGTTTCACTATGATCAGAAATGAAAAAAATGAGTTAATTCCAACAAGAACAAAGGACGTGATGGATATAAAATATCGACACCAAGCTCAACACAAGAACCAAGAAGGATCATTCTATTTCCTTTCATCGATCGATAAGTTGACATGTTAGCGTGACACCTCATTTTGTTTCTGGATGGGTATTCGCTATAATCAATTGCCATAAAGACTGGTGACCAGAGAAAACCACATTCACATGCCCTTATGGTACCTGCTTCTCGTAAGGATGCCATTTTGGCTGCGGCAACGTCTCGCTAATTTTCGCAGGTGTACGATGTCCGGTGTTCTCATATTTCCGTCAGAGGAGGTCATGAGATTTTTATTGATGACTTCACAAGATATGGGTCCAGCTTTTGATCATCACCTAAACAACTCCGAAACAAGGTTTCAAAGATGTGCAAGGACAAAACAGCCTAGCTTTAACCGGGGAAAGTGCCATTTCACGTAATAGTTGTATTGTTCTGACATAAAATTTCGCTACTAGACTATAACCAATCAAAGGTTTCACTATAAAGACGCTTGCACCACCCACAACAGTAAAAGGGATAAGGAGTTTCTTGGGGCATGCTGGATTCTATAGGAGATTCATCAAAGACTTGACTCCTGCCAAGCAGCCTTGTAAGAAATCAAGATCATATTAGTTCAAGAACCCATCATGGCTGCACCAGAATGGGATCAAGGATTTGAAATGATGTGTGATGCCAGTGATTTCGCAATGGGAGTCAGACAAGTAAAGAAAGATAAGATATTCAAAGCAATATACTATGCTAGTGTAACCTTCAACGGCCCAATAAACTATTCAACTAATGAAAAGGAGATGCTTAGCTATAGTTTTAAGCTAGAGAAATTCAGGCCATACATTTTGGGATCCCATATTATCGTTCACAGTGACCATGCAGCAATCAAATATCTGATGTTGAAAAAGGAAGCCAAGCCAAGACTGATAAGGTGGGTGCTGTTACTACAAGAGTTTGATCTGGAAATTAAAGATAAGAGGAGTTGTGACAATGTGATAGCTGATCACTTGTCCAGAGTAGAAAGAAACAAAGCAGAAGAGGAGGATGCAGGACTAACAGAGAACTTCCCAGATGAGCAACTGTTTCAAGTGTCATTACAACTCCCATGGTATGCTGATATCGTGAATTATTTGGCTTGTGGAGTAGTTCCTCAGGAATTCAGCTACCAACAGAGAAGAAAGCTCAGAACTGACAGCAGGTACTACATCTGGGATGACCCACTGCTATTTAAAAGAGGTGCTGACATGATTATAAGAAGATGTGTGCCAGAGAATGAGCAATGCAAGATTATGAATGAATGCCATGCATCACCATATGGGGGACATTTTTCTGGAGAAAGAATGGCTCATAAGATACTCCAATCAGGATTTTATTGGCCCACTATTTTCAGAGACTGTACTGAATGGGTCAAATTATGTGATAGATGCCAAAAGATTGGAAACATCAACAACAGAAATGAAATGCAAGATTAAAAGAGGACCCACTGCTATTTAAAAGAGGTGCTGACATGATTATAAGAAGATATGTGCTAGAGAATGAGCAATGCCAGAGAATGAGCAATGAATGCCATGCATCACCATATGGGGGACATTTTTCTGGAGAAAGAACAACTCATAAGATACCTAATCGTGATTTTATCGCCCACTATTTTCGTGAGATCAGACCACTGGTCAAATTATGATAGATGCCAAAGATTGGAAACATCAACAAAGAATGAATGCCCCTACGAGGCATATTGGTGGTGCAAATTTTTTATGTATGGGGGATATATTTTATGGGACCCTTCCCACCATCATTTGGAAACTTGTACATACTGTTAGCAGTGGATTATGTTTCCAAATGTGTGGAAGCAATATCTTGTCCAAAGAATTATGCTAACACAGTGGTGAGCTTCTTGCAAAAGAACATTTTGGTAGGTCTGAACACCAGACTATCATCGTTGATTTGGGAAGCCACTTTGTAAACAAATATTTGCAGCTCAGAGCAGTGGGATGAGGGCTCAAAACACTCATAATATACCCGCGTCTTTCTTAGGATTTTAGCGTTATTTTGAGGTTAATTACTTATTTTGACAGCTCGATATCTGAGTATGGCTAATTCGATGAATGCTGGTGCAAATGAGTTGAAAAGAGCGAACTTTGGAAGCAATTTGGAGCAGTGGAAAGCAAAGTATGAAGGTGGATGGAGCGTCATGACGTCCCCACATCGTGACGTCCCAACGTCGCGACGTTGGGTCAACCAATACAACAGTCAACAAGCAGCAACGTCGCGACGTAGCAACGTCGCGACGTCAGCGCGAGATTTGCCCTCCATCATTAAAAGCAACAAGGGTTCAGAATTGGAGGCATCGGGAGGCGTACGAACCAGGGCACGAAATTCCAGAGCAGCAGCGACACCGACTTCGAAGAAGTGCCCGTGATTTGTATTGTTTCCCATTTTTGGATATTAGAATGATGTTTTTGAGATTAAACATTTACATTTTCTTATTCAGTATGTTTTAGATCTATATCTAGGGTGTTGTTGAACCCTGTCATATGACCATGGATTAAAGATCAGTCATTTATATTATTCATTGGTTTATAAAATTGTTGCATCTGCTTTATATCTATCATTCAATTATATGGTGATGTCTGGCCAACATTAGTATAACCATACTGGAGATCCGAGATTCGAGAGATGAGGATATCTAGGGATCTGAGTAGAGCAGCCTTCAGTTGATTCGGCAAATAGAGATATTCCGGTCCTGAAGGTGGCACTTGAGGTTAGAACAAGCACATTTTCTAACACGGAAGGAGATAGAGATATACTCAACTCTATTCACGATAGGCGGATATACCTCGAGAGAGGATATCTCGTAAGTAAGATCACCTCGCCATCAACAAATTATAAACACATTGAATATTAACATCTTTAAAAATAATCCATTGAAAGTGACAGGGGGAGACATAACCCTAGTCTTCAATACCAGTAATTCATTCGAATCAATAGCTTAGTTGAAATTCACATACTCAATTTCTTTCTTACAATACGTTTATTTAGAAATTATCTAAGAAGCAAAATCTTTGTAGTCAACACACCTGTCCTTGTGGATCGATATCCGTACCATTGGTACACTATACATTTCCGGGCGACGCTGCACTCGCGCACATAAAGCGCATTTTACACACCGCGCTGGCCGTTTTAAATAGCCGTTGCTGTGTGGACAGTTTAGATTCATATAGAGAATAAAGCAATTAGATATTATTCTGAAATTTTTATTTTTGCTCATTTACAAGTGCCGGTAATTTGCATTATATTGGTTTGTGATTACAGTTTAGGTTTCAACTTGGTACATGCTACGCCGAGATCAGGTTGACCAACAACTGTTTGATCCTGAGCCAGAAAGAACTCTACACAGATTACTTCGAGAACAGAGAACAGAACAGATTAGAAATCTAGCAATCATGGAAAACAATGAAGAGCGGAATCTTAACATTGAACAAAACGAACCACAGAGAGGCCGAAATGGGAATAATGTATGAACAGCACCTAAGTCGCGATACACCCGCATGATCCTTTCATGTCGCTAGATACTGCTTTTACTAATTAACCGTTGTTCGACAAATATCGATGACCACCTATTTAAGCAAACACCAATTGAAGTTTCAAACACTGCAGACAAATGCTTCAATATCTCGTTCCACTACCCCATGAGAACCCGAATATGCATTTGACCAACTTCCTTGAAGTTTCATGTATACTATCAAGTACAATGGGGTTATCAAGAAGCTCGTGTCAGCGATTGTTCCCACTTCACTAGGGTGATAGAGCCATGCATCACAATCCGGGCCACCACCAGATTCCATCACTACATGGAACGATTTAGTGCAAAAATTTCTGACCAAGTTCTTCCCACCTTCGAAAATTGCATAACTTGTGCAAGAGATCAATACTTTTGGACAACTAGAGGGGGAGAACCTGGCAGAGGCATGGGACACATTTCACGACCACCGCAGGCGCCCACACTTCTATAATGGTCCGAGAAACGCAACTAGAACAATGATTGATGCCTCAGCTGGAGAGCACTGATGAAGAAAACCACAGACCAAGCTTATGAAATCTTAGAAGATGCTGCGACCAATACAAATCAGTGGCCTAGAGAGAAGGCTACACCGGTAAAAGCAGTGAGTGGTACAGATAATGAGGTCCTCAACAATCTGGTTAATCATGTGGCACAACTAACTAAACAGTTAAATAGGCAACAAGGAACAAATGAACGCTACGCACCAATCCATGGAGTTGTGTGGCCTGGAGGACAACACAATAGCACGTAATGTCACAGAAACCCAACAAGAGTTGTGCCCGATGCGTCGAGGTTCAATCATAATCAATCACAAAGAATAGACAAGACGGGGAAACAGCTATTCGAATCAAAATCGTACAAGGGTGGCGTAATAATCGAACCGCACATGTAATCAATCAAGGGTATGGATGGAGTGAATAACTTAACAATATGCCATCGAATCGAACTAGCGGAACCACCTCCGAGAGTGGTGACCAAGAACGTTTTCAAGCAGATGTTAACCTCCCACTCGCCATGAATGAGACCAAGGCAAATATGCAACAGCAAACCGCTGAACAACTGGCGTTACGCCCCGGAAGTTTAGAGGTACAAATGGGCTAAATGGAAAACTTATTGACAGAAAGGCAACCGGGTTCATTACCAAGCAACCGTGGCAAACCGAAGAGACTCGAATGAACATGTCGCCAGCACGCCGGGAAGTGGTAAAGAATTGGAGACCAAGGGGAAATCCCAAGTTATAGAGGAAGTAGAGGCTGAGAAAATCATCCAGCCCGGTCATAATGGTGATGCAAATAAGGAACAGCTTAATGAGAAACATTCAGCAGAGAACTCTACTGAAGTAAAGACCAGCCTGCCAGTTCCTTACCCACAATGTCTAAAGAAGCATAAGCTGGATAAGCAATTCACTAAATTCATGGACGTGTTCAAAAAGTTGCACATCAATATCCCGTTTGCTGATGCTCTAGAGCATGCCCAGCTTATGAAATTTATGAAAGACATTCACCCGTAAGAGAAGATTGGCTTATTTTCAAACGCTTAATTTAATCCGGGAGGAATGTAGTTAATACTGTAGAAAGTCGTCGCAAAAGCTCAAAGACCCGTGCAAGCCACTATCCCGTGAACTATTGGAAATGCTATCTTGAGAGGGTCTTATGTACCTGGGTGCCAAAGATTAATCTTATGCCCTATCCATTTTCAAACGCCGTGAGGCCCGCTCGACTGACAAATACACTCGCCTGGCCGACTCGGATCTTTGAAGCATCCTAGAGGGGTATGAAGATGTCTTAGTGTTGTCGACAAGTTTATCTTCCCCGCAGATTTCATTGTATTAGATATGGAAGAAGATAAAGAAATACCCATAATCTTGGGTAGATCGTTTCTTGCAACTGGCAGAGTAATGATTGATGTTCAGAGGGGAGAACTGAAACTGAGAGTGCAAGAAGATGAAGTCAAGTTCAACGTGTTTGAAGCTGTGAGGCATCCGGCAGAAAGTGATAATTGCTTCATGGCAGAAATAGTAGAGGCTAGAGGTTGTTCAGCCAAGTGGTCCGATCGAATCTCTTCGAGGCTAGCCTGGAGAATGAGTCTCGAGAACCCGAGCCGAAGAGGTGCTAAGAATATGTTAAATGGATGGACTCTTCGTGACACCATAGAAGGAAATATCAATCTCTAGGTGAAGGAGCTGTGCCGTCCCATCGCTTGAACAACCACCCAAGATAAACAAAACCCTCCCTACCATTTGAAATATGCATACTTGGGGTAGATCCACCTACCGCTGATTATCTCGCTATCGACCGAACTAGAAGAAGAAAAGTTGTTGAGGGTCCTTCGAGATCACAAACATGCACCCGGGATGGTTCTAGTTTGTTTGCAAGGTCTACCTCTTTATGTGCATGCATCGTATTTTACTAGAAGATGGACATAAACCTTCAGTGGAAGCGCAGAGGAGGTTAAATCCGACGATGAAAGAGGTAGTCCGAAAGGAGGTTTTAAAATGGCTAGATACTGATTCGTGCCACGGTAGGGTGATGCGGAATCAACAAAATTTATATTCCTGTTCTCCCACGCCGTAGTCAAGCTACCGCAGCATAAAGGCCTAGGGTCTAACACGGATGGGTTTTCATCCTATGAATGATTGCATCGTTGTTTGAAAAACAGAGGCTTTTTGTTTTGATTTTTGATTTGTTCAAAATGCTGGGAGTCAAGCTGGTCACCGACCAACTCCGTAATGGCCGAAAATGAAGTGTGAATTGCAACTCAAGGTCAGTTACTAGCTTTCTGATGACACGGGCTAACAAGTGTCCCTGTCATATCCTCGCATTATGGCAAGTAACATATAGTCAAAGCCATAACCGGATCTCGTTCTTAACTATAAACCTAACCCTAAAACCACTCCTATTCGAGTCAACACGTATTACATTTGCTGCATTCCGCCGCTTTAAAACCCCAGCATCCAACCTCCTTACACAAAGGGTCATAAGTGACATCTAAAGCGAGATATCGCTACATCTAGCATTACATGACCGAACCCTAAAGCATGACAAGTATTGCTAAGGGAAGGACATTAAATGGCATTAAACCCTAATTTGGAAAGCTGGGAACCATAAATGCCATACCTGTAACAATCAAAGCATGAGGACAACTTGCAGTAGCCCCTAAACCAAGCTAGTACCCCTCCTCTTCAAGGCTATGAGGCTTAGCCAAGCATCCCTTGAGTTGTCATCCTCAAGGGGAGTGTTTGGCAGCCGAGAAAATGAAAGAAAGAGGAGAGAGAAGAGAGCAAAGCAAACCCTAAAATGAAAGCTGCGGGAAATAATTGCATAAATGAAAAGTTGCTTAAAAGTTGCTTAGGGTTACAAAATGATGAGGGTTTATATAGTCCACCCAAAGTGTGAAAATACAAGAAAGCCTAAAATATTGGCTCATACAAGGGACAAGGTGGTAATACACCAAAGCGCAGTCATTTGGGATCAATTACACAAAATTCACAAGGGCGCACTCTCTACGTTAGATAATTCCCTCGCTAAGATGTTAAAATTTCGCAAATTTCAGCTTAGCTTGAGCAGAGATAGCTTAAATTCGAGAAATTATCTACAAGGAATTTCCCATTAGCTAGCTAAATTTAGCTAGCCTAGCTTAAAATATAGAGATAACAAATGGTGAATTTCGTCAGCAATGCTGAATTTCGCTAGATACGAAATTGCTAGCCCCAGCGAAATTCCCACCGCTAAGACAGTGAATTTCTATGACTGCAAAATTTCGCAATCCCAAATGAAATTTTGCAATCATGTTAAAATTTCCTAAATGCTTCTTCCTCTCTTCCCGCTTCGCATCCTCCCCGCACCCGCCTTCAACACCGTGTTTCCTCAGCATTCGGCACATATATTGC
Source organism: Tetrastigma voinierianum (assembly GCA_016808115.1). NCBI lineage: Eukaryota > Viridiplantae > Streptophyta > Magnoliopsida > Vitales > Vitaceae > Tetrastigma > Tetrastigma voinierianum. Next base: position 78,635 of record JAEQBH010001022.1, read on the forward strand.
CATCAAACTTAAATACAGTGGTTGAGGTACGCAAAGACCTACAAAATCACCAAAAACAAGCTCGAAATGGTATTAGTGGAACTAAATGGACCTGTACACATCAATTGGCTTAATTGATATGATTAGTGCGCAAAAAGCACCCAAAACCTATATTGAATAGGATTCAAAATAGCACTTTTCGGGCACTAATCACACCCCCCAACCGACACGTTGCTAGTCCCTTAGCAATGCTAAAACAATAAGGATATGCATGCAGTGATTTTACAAAAAGTATATGATTCAAAAAGTGTATGTACAAATAGGTATTACCTTTAAAATGAACAATTTACACCATGTTAGAAAACCGACATGAGAGAACAAAAACCATATAATAACAAGTTTTAGGTCAACATCGGATCCAAGGAAATCAACCTGAATTTCCACCAAAATCTAAGGGTTCCTAAAGTAACCAGATTGAGCCAATAAATTGCAAAACTATTCCCTCCCCCCAACCTAGCTACTGGCATGGCCTTAAGTTGTTGACCAACCTAAATAGGATTAGCTACACTCTTCTTTCTTTATTTGACTACATTGTAGGGTGCAATGCTAAAAACTCGACTTCACCAAAGTCCGTGTAACGAGGGTCCACCGATGACTCCCAACCACTAAGGTTTAGTGGCATCAAGCCAAAAGAATCACTGACCACACCTCGTAGGCTTCACCTGACCAATGACTCGAGAATTAAGCAATCCACAACACGCACGCTTAAACTCCCACCCATTCACCCATGTAGCGAACACTAAGTTGATGTCTCCCAACCACTTAAGGTTTGTATCGGGCTTGAAAGGCTTCTACATGTACCCCCTGACCGTGTTCTGCCAAGGCAAAGCTTCACGACTTTTATTTTTCTTTTTCTTTTTCTTCTTTTCTTTTTCTTTTTGCTTTTTCTTTTCCTTTTCTGAAGACTACATTGGTCTTCATATATGGGTAACACAAACCTATTATGAGTCGTCAACAGGTCTAAGGCCGGCTTTGCAAAGTGAAAGGAGGTACATAATTTCACAAATCTTATCGGTACAACTGCAAGTAAGTGCGGAATTAGCTCAAAGGGGAATGTTCAAGGTTGAAAATACTGAAACTTCAATTGACCAAAAACTGAATCATGCATGGAATTGTCCTATCATCAAGGTAACATACAGGGTTTAAATTATTCCATTAAAGGCAATTCAATTGTCCAATTAAAAGCAATTCAATTGTTCAATTGAAGACAAAAGTGTATACACAAAGGGAGGCACAAAAGTGAACGAAAAAGTGTAATAAACTGTATATAACTCAGTAAAGCCTTTTAATATAACCAAAATGGCTAGTACATGCTTAATATAGCTGAACATACAAAATATCACTGCCTACTATTGGCTAATACATGAATCCTAAACAAAAATTAGTAGGCAGTTGATAAAGCTAAAAAACTATACAAAAGCATAATAGAAGACACTCCTAACTCTAACTTTTCCTCTAAGTCAAAATATAGACATGACAATAGGGATAGGAAAGCTAGAGACAAGAGTGTGACCACCTCAATCTCGTGGTGGTGGTGGATCCGATGACGCCGCCGCCGCGATGTCTAAAGATGGTGCCGGCCTGTCGGCTCGCTCGATGGGTCGCAAACATGAGGGAGACCGAGGTGACCTATGATCCGCTGGAGCATGGTATGACACTCGCCAGAGTGGTTCCTGCTCGAAATAATCTCCTGGCCCATCGAGGCCTCGTAGATGCCAATGAACGACAAAGATCCATAACTCCCGCTGAAACCCTCGGTAACACATGAACGCATCTCGGTGAGTGTTGTGTTGTATATGATGGGCCTGGGAGGTCGGGGTGAGGGGCTATGGCTGAAGTGTGGAGGAGGAGATGGAGAGATATATCTGGACACCGCCTCTCTCCATCTCGACCTCGTGAGATGACCATCTCTCCCTCTCGAGTCCTCTGCTCCACGCCTGCACCTCCTAAATCCTACTGAGGAGAAAAGAGATAGGCATCACCATCGCTCGCTCCATCGACAGGACTTGAGGGCATCTAATCCTCCTCTCTATCTCGAGGCCCTCCTGAAACCCGGCGTTTCAGACCGGCTCAGAGTCGGCACGCAGCGGTGCACTCTTCGTCAGCTAGGGCCCTGCGGTGGACCTTATCTTCAAAATGTAGGAGGAGGTCATCACCAACTCGCAGGGACCTAACCATAATCCCTTGCATCCTACGAGCCTCGAGGATGGCCCCTACGCTGTAATGCAGCGGGCCGGGGTTTCGAAGAGGTCGTCCAGCCAGGTCAATGAGCAAAGATCCGAGGTGGGAGCGCCTCCCGAATAGTATAGGTCCCGCTGGGAGCCGAGCGACTGACACCCGGTGAGTTTGAGGCCGGGCCTCGATAGTTTCCGCACTGGGCTCGCACCGCTCGCAGCTCAACGCACCGATATGTCTCAATGCCGGAAAGCACTCCTGGTCGATCATCGATAGTGAACCGGAGCTCGAGTGGACTAGGCGCTCCCCGGGAGGTCATAGAATGCTAGAACTGGAGCACTACCCGGGGATAGTAGAACGCTCGCCATAAACCCAGCAATGAGTAATGCTCGACAGCCGCACGAGTCCTCAATCTGGTCACTTATCATCGCCGGCAGACGCCGTAGCATTTAATCTATGAAAATCTCTTCGAGTGAAGCCTACATTCTCTGCAAGAACAGCGCTATTTGATTCGCGGCTACGCGTAGGTGATGGACCAACAAAATTTATATTCCTAAGCCTCCTACCGCCGAAGTCAAGCTAATGGCAAAGATACGTCTGTGGTCAACACTGGGACGGGGTTTTCATCCTATGAATGATTTCAGACAAGAGCCAAAACAGAGGCTTTTGTTTTGGATTTTGGATTTGTTCAAAAGCGGTGGGAGTTGGTTGGTCACTAACTAAGCACATGTGGCTGAAAATGAAGTGTGAAATGATAGCTTGAAGAGCTTAGGTTACTAGCTTATTGTATAGAGTATGAAGTGTCCTCGAGATTATATCCTCGCATTATAGTGAGTAACATATAGTGGCCATCTTAGGATCTTTGTTTAACTATAAAACCTAACCCTAAAACCACTCCTATTTGAGTCAACACAGGTATTATGCATTCACAGTCCCATTCAGTTTAAAACCCTAGCATTCAACCTCCTCACAGTGGCTCGTAAATGACATCTAAAGGATATCAGTGCATCTAGCATTAAGCATGCATTGAACCCTAAAGCATAATAGTATTAATTCGAGGAAGAGGACATTAAATGGCATTAAACCCTAATTTGGAAAAACAGGAACCATAAATGCCATACCTGTAACAATCAAAGCATGAGGACAACTTGCAGTAGCCCCTAAACCAAGCTAGTACCCCCTCCTGCTTCAAGAATTTATGAGGATTAGCCAAAGAGCATCCTTGAGTTGTCATCCTCGAAGTGTTTGTAGTAGAAAATGAAAGAAAGAGGAGAGAAAGTAAAAGCAAACCACTAAAAATGAAAGCTATGGGAAATAATTGCATAAATGAAAAGTTGCTTAAAAAGTTGCTTAGGGTTACAAAATGATGGGGGTTTTATATAGTCCACCCCGAAGTGTGAAAATACAAGCCTAAAATATTGGCTCATCTACAAGGAATAGGTGGTAATACACTAAGCGGTCGTTTGGGATCAATTACAAAAATTCACGGGGCGACAATTTCGCTATGCGGAGGAATTTTGCTAGCATAGAAAATTTCGCTAGCCTATGAAATTTGCTATGCTTGAGAATTCTCACGAGAGATATTGAGGTAGAAAATTCATATCTACCGGTGAATTTGGCTAGCTAAGCAATTGCTTCAGCCTAGCCGAAAAATATGAGAGATAGCGAAAATGGTGAATTTCGCTAGGCTGAATTTCGCTAGATAGCGAAATTTCCCGATTTTGTTGCTTGCTTGAAATTTCAATTCCCTTCAGGATTGCGAAATTTTGGCTATGATTGCGAAATTTTAACGATCCAGTAGAACCCATGTGTAGCAAATTTCTGGATGCTTCTTCCTCTCTTCCTTGCTCACTTGCATCACTCCACCATTCTTCTTTAACCTGCATGATTACATAATGAATTTTTATATTTTTGGATGGTTGATAACACCGTGTTTCCTCGGCGACCGACACGTATATTGTATGAGCTTAAATACGATTGTTTGAGTGCGCAAGACCTACAAAATCACCAAAAACAAGCTCGAAATGGTATTAGTGGAACTAAATGGACCTGTACACATCAATTGGCTTATTTGATATGATTAGTGCGCAAAAAGCACCCAAAACCCATATTGAATAGGATTCAAAATAGCACTTTTCGGGAACTAATCAGATACTGGGGTGATTTACCCAGCCCGAGGGCTGAGTGCATGCAGTGGCCCGGTTCGGGTAGTGCAGAAGAAGGAGGAACAAGCGTCATCGGGGTGTTGAAAGCAACATCTTCTTTGCCTTCTCGAGCGATTCACCAAGATTGGAGGATTTGTATTGATTATAGGCTGAACAAAGCAACTTCAGAAAGATCATTTCCATTGCCGCACAGTCGGATGTTGGATCGATTAGCCAGTCATGAATATTATTGCTTTTTGGATGAATATTCGGTTTACAATCAAATTACTAAGCTTTTGAAGATCGGGAGAAGGCGACATTGCCTTCATATAGGTATTCGCATTGAGGCCGGATGCCACCCGGGCTTGTCTGATGCAGGAACGCTTTTGACGATGTATGATGGCCCGTATTCGACATGGTTGAAAAGACAATTGAGATCTTCATGGACGATTTTTTAGTATTGGGTAATTCATTTGACAACTGTTTGGAAAACTTGAGAGCTGTACTGGCAAGATGTGAGGAGACCGACTTAGTACTCGGTGGGAAGAATGCCCATTTTTATGAGTGAGGGTATCGATCCTTGGACATCGGTTGGCCGAAAGGGACGGAGGTGATAGAGAGGCGAAGATTAAAATGGTTGAAAAAGTTGCCTCCACCCTCATTAGTAAAAGGGATTCGAAGTTTTTATGCCCATATTGGATTCTATAGGAGGTTCATCGAGTTTCATCAGTTGCAGCCGTTATGCCTTAGTCAAGGGGATCCCGTTTGAGTTTGATTCACAATGTTTGCATCCGTTCTCGGTGTTGAAGGACAAGTTGATTTAGCTCCTATTGTACCTTGGCTTCAAATTGGGTCCTTTCCATTTGAACTTATGTGTAGCGCGATGACTTATGATTGAAGGCGTGTGGGGCGAAACGAGAAAATCTTGCGGGTAATCTACTATGCTAGTAGAACCACAGGAATGATGCTCAAGCGAATTATACCACTACGGAAAAAGAACTATTGGCTATACGTCTTTTGCTTTGACAAATTAGGCCATATTTGATACATATGGTCGTAGTGCCTGTAGAATCATTACGCATTAAGTACTTGATGACTAAGAAAGATGCAGGCCCAGATTAATTCGGTGGGTCCTTTCCTGTTTGCAAGAATTCGACGTCGGATTAAAGGCGAAAGGCGTGAAAACCTGATGGCGGATCATCTTTCCACGATTAGAAGGGCGGAAGATGATGTTCCAGTGAATGATGAATTCTCGGATGAAAAACTCTTTGCTATTGAAGACGAGGCGTTACCGTTATGAGTTATGTAAATTATTTGGTAGCGGTAGTCCCTCGAATTTAACTATCAACTTAAAAAGAGGTTTTCACACTTTTGAAACACTATTATTGGGAGAGCCAATTCTTCTGAACTGCTACTTGATCAAGTGATTAGGAGATGTGGCTGAGAAGATGAAATGCAAAGTATTACGAACCAACATTTACACTACCATGTAATTGGACGGACATTTTTGGTGGCAGCATTGAGGAGTGCTTCAATCGGGTTTTCTTGGCTACCTTATTTAAAAGATGCTCATCAATTCGTTTCCACTTCACGATAAATGTCAGCAGATGGGAAACATTTCCTAGAAAGAGACGAGCCACCCACGTACATCCCATTACGGAGGTAGGAATTGTTTGACTTATGGGATAGATTTCATGGACATTTCCCTCATCGTAACAACTTGTACATCTTGTTGGCGGTAGACTAATAATGCTCTAAGTGGGTTGAGCGATTCCCCTGCGCGCCTGCGATGCCAAGATGGTAGCTCGGTTCTGTAGCGACCACGTATTCTCACGATTTGGGACCTCGAGCATTGATCACAGGATAATGGTACCGTTACGCAGCTAAAGTAATTGACAAGGTTTGCAAAGTATGGGAGTGCGCCATCGTACATCTCTTACGCATATCACCTGGTCAGATGAATGACGGAAATTATCAAATCGAGAAATTAGAATCCATTCCTAGAGAAAGGCAGTTTAACATTTCTAGGAAGCATTAGTCCAAAAAGATTGAAGATGCACTCTGGGCGTACCGCACAGCCTTTAAAACTCCCCTGGGTATGTCACCCGGATTGGGATGGTTATGGTAAAGCATGCCCGTCTCGGTAGAATTAATTGCTCGAACTGCTAAGCGACTCGGCGATTAAACATGGATAGTACATTGTGGAATTGAAGCGGCTGCGACTCGATGAACTAAGCGAATTCGGGGTAGACTTATGAAAATGCCCGCATTTAAAAGGAAAAGACAAGCACAGCACTGATAAACACATCGCGTAAAAGAGTTCACAGTGAGACCCAGCCAGTTCTTTTATTGATTCGCCTTAAGCTCTTTCCGGGAAATTGAAGTCTCGATGGTGAGACCTTCCGCGTATTGAGTCTTTCACGTGGTGGGGCCCGAGAGGTTACACATCTGAGAAAGGCACGGTACGGTCACCGCAGCGGTTGAAGCCGGTATTTTGGAGCGAGTTTTTTGCGAATGCGCGGATCATTCCCTTGGCCATGACAGACGAGTGTAGTAAGCAGTCATACCGGGGTCCACAGAAACACGTGAGATCGAGGTCGTCGAGCTAACGACATTAAACATAGCGCTTCTTGGGAGGCAACCCAAGTGTCTTTTCTCACAATGTTTCTTTTTATGACTCATTATGTTGCTCCTTTTTGCTTTGAGTTATGCTTGTTTGCTGTGATGCCGTAGTCTGAATTATTTTCAAGGCTGTGTAATTTCAGGACTCACGAACGCAGGTACTGGAGAGGATCCGTTTATGCAGAGCATTACAAAATTCCGGAGTGTCACATTTACACAAGGGGAGTGTCCTTTATCTTAGACATGGGCTGCTGAATTTGCTTTTTGAGCCTTCTCTGTAACGTCGCGACGTTGTTTTTCAAAGTCGCGACGTCAATTTTGCCCTTCTCTGGAACGTCGCGACGTGAAATTCGAACGTTGCGACGTTGATTTTGGTTACCTCTGGAACGTCGCGACGTTGATATCTAACGTCGCGACATGGATTTTAAATGCCTCTGGAACATCGGCGTTTATTTGAGTCTCGGCGTTGATTTTTACAATCTGCGGGCGTGGCGACGTTGACCTGGCAATCAGGCGTTGTTAACGTCGCGGCGTTGATTACGGCTTGCTCTCTGGGCGTCGCGTTTCGAGCGTCAGCGGCGTTGAATCACCTTACTCTCTGGGCGTGCGGCGTTACGCCTGCCGTCTGTGACGTTCTATTTCATGGTAGCCCCTTCAATTTTTGTTCTTACCCTATGGCCTTTGCTGAACCACTAGCATTCTTGCGGCGCGTCCTCGCCTTCGTTGCCGGAGCTCGCATCACGCCGGTCGGAGGCCGGGTATTGCCCTCCGACATCCTCTTTGCACATCACCCTACATCACCATCACACACCGGTTCATTGTCACCCTTGCATTCACACCTTGCCTCAATTCTGCTGGTAGTAGTAGAGTCGTCATCGCATTCCTGATCGGCGGAGTCTTTTAGGTTCCTACAGTGTCATATTAGGTTTATTGTAGGGTGTTTGGAATTTATTAAGTGTTTGAGGCATTAGTACACTTAGTTAGTTTCGGTTGTTTTGGTGCACACTAGGAGTTTGTAGTTTGTCTGGAGTCGTGGTGAGCGATTTGGTGCCATCCGCGACTTGCATTCTAGGTCACGTTGGCCATCTGGCAAAGGCGTCGCTCTGGCGGGGTCGGTCCGGCGAGGACCCAGGCCCCGCATGTCAGCGGTTCGTGAATGAAGGTGCGCCCGATCGATTCGGCACCATTTGCAAGTGGTCGTTCATCGAGGAGGTTTCCACCGCTGATGACTATGAGACAATTGCGGTAGGGATGGCGGGCCTTGTACCCGACCACGCCAATCAGCGGCTGATGGCGTGGTCGCGAGAGTTCTACGCCAATCTCGCCTCCCACGTCCTTAAGAAAGTGCGAGTGGGGGCATATTGGTGGAAGCTTGGTCGGTGATCAATAGTTACTATAATTCACAGATCATGTCCCTTGAATGGTTGATCGACTGCAGGCACCGGGCTGCCGAGATCGACCGGTTGTTGACTAATGGCGGGCGGTGGAGCTCAATAGTAGAGACCATGCGATCCCTTCAAGGCCAAGCGCGGCGCTATCCCCAGTGCAGCATCTTCATGTCGGCGTCTATCGTCGACAGCGAGCGTGTGTGAAGTGGCGACAGCGATGCCTTCTTCAGCTATGCCATCATTCGGGACATCGGTTTGATGTTGGGGCGAGTTCTGAAGGATGCTATCCTCCATAGCGGGACGCCAAAATAGACCTTGGGCGCCGCACCTCATATTTGGCTTATGCCAAGCCGAGTCGGTGCCCTGTTGATAATGAGGCGTGGCTCACCCATTAAAGCCATATCATCAGCAGGACAAGCGGGTGTCCATGACACGAGAGGCCTCTGATTACGGCCATAAGCCCTCGGACGAGGACGAGCTTCATGATTATCAGGCTTGTTATGGATCCCTAAGCGATCCCCAGGGAGACATTTGCCAGTCCTCGTCCCGCTACCTCCGCCCACCTCCTCAGAAGCCAATTGCTCATCCAGTCCACTCTCGACCAGAGGACCGGTGCTCTCACTTGCGGCGGCTTTGATGCGATGCAGGACGAGACCCGAGGAGCAGTCCTCACTCACGCAGGATATGGAGGCAACTGGCGGTCGATGCTGCAGTAGGAGTGATTCGGAATCAACGTATTTGTATCCTTGGTTCCTCTTCTTTGCGTGGTCATTCGCTGACATAGGCTGTAGGAATTCGAACACGGGGATGGGTTTCATCCTATAGATGATTCGCATCGGTGTTTGAAAATGGTGAGGAAGCTTTTGTTTTCGATTTGTGGATTTGTTCAAGCGGTGAGTTGTTTGTTCTTGACTATTTATGTGGCTTAAAGTAAAATATGAAATGGTAGCCTTAAAGGTTTAGGTCAGCTTGATAACATGGGGGTAATACTAAATTGTCCTCGGGTTATATCCTCGCGGCTATGGCAAGTGACATATAGTGAAGCCATACTTAGGATCTTTAACTATAAGGCCTAACCTAGAGCCTCCTATTTGAGTCTAGCGAGTGATGGGCATTTAAAGTCCCCTTAGGTTTAAAACCTGGCATTGACCTCCCTCGCGGTGAAGCTAAGTAAATGGCGTATAAAGGGATCTCAGGTGCATCCCAGCATTAGAATGAACCCTAAAGCATGACAAGTGACCAAGGAAGGACATTGATGGCATTGACCTAGTTTTGAAAGTTCAGGAACCATAAATGCGATGCACCTGGTACATTTACGGCATGGGGATAACTGCAGTAGCCCCGAGCAAACTGTAACCCCTCACTCTTCAAGGGTATGAGAAGCCTTGACATCCCTTGAGTTGTCATCCTCGAGGGGGTGTTTGGCTGAGGAGAATGAAAGAAAGAGGAGAGAGAAGAGAAAATGGAACCACACCCAAAATGAAAGGCTGCTTGATTAATGCTTGAAAATTAAGGATTTAGTTAGGGTAACAAGCTTATAAGGTGGCTTATATAGCGACTGATTGTGTTAAAATACTAAAACACCTAAAATGGCAAAATTGCAGGGCTATAAATGGTAATACATCCAAAACATTAGTGTTTGGGATCAAATATACCAAATCACAAGGCATTTTCGGCTATGCGGGAGGAATTTCGTAGCATAGCGAGAATTTCGCTAACCTAGCGACATTTGCAAGCCACTGTGAAATTCTGAGAGGATAAGCGAGGTGAATTTAAGCTATCAGCGATGGCCGTAGCTAATGAAACTCTCTAGCCTAGCAAAAATTATGAGATAAATTATTTAATTTCGCTAGGCACGGAGTGAATTTAAGCTAGCTAAGCGAAGTTCGTATGTGAAATTTCCCTGTTATTTGGGATTGTGAAATTTTAAGCTATGATTGCGAGATTTTCGCCAATCGAAATGAAATTTACCATAATCATAGCAAAATCAGGATTACTGTTTGCTCACTACATCTCATTCTCCTTCCTTGAAAATCCACTTAAATTCCTTCATTTTGATGGGCAGCTCATAATTTCGACATTCGACACATATCTTTACGTCGGACTTGAACTAAATGGCCAAAGGTATTCAGACACACTTAAAATCACCAAAAAACAAGCTCGAAATGGCATCGGAGTGGAACTAAGTGGACACGCACATCAATTCGCTTGAGTGATATGATTAGTGCGCAAAAAATCACCCCTAAGCCCATCTTGAATAGGGTTGAAATAGCACTTTGGAACCTTCAATCAAGCTGCGTCTTGATATGCGGGCCAGTGTTAGCCCGATCGGGCCACTATCATGGCGGCCAGCAGTCCTTGTAGGCCCGAGATTACACGGTTCGCGTTCCGCTCGGCTGCGCCACCACCACCACCACCTTGATCACGAGGGTTTCTTCACCCTCGCGTCGTTTTATTGTCGATTGGGGACCTTTGGATATTTTGTTTGGGGGGTGTGGGTGGTGCTCCGATTTTAGTTAATTTGTTGGTGTGTTTGATTTTCGTATTTGTGTAGTATTCTGCTTTCGTTCAAGCAAGTTAGTTGTGTTTCCGTTTATTTTCAGTTTACTTTTCCAATTTAATTTGATTAGTTATGTGTTAGTTTTTTGTTTGCGTGTGTGTTAGGTCATTCTTACATGTAGTAGTTTCATGTGTAGGTAGTCTGTGTATGTGTGCCATGTTGAGAGTCGAGGATCACTTTTGGATCAAATGCACTATTGACAGGTAAAAACGGATGCATATGATGTTTGATGCTCGGTAATTAGGTTGAATAGGTGGAAAGGCTTAGTGAACCAATTCCCGGTAGTCAAGAAACTATTTCTCAATGACCCTATCACACTCACACACTACTGACTTTCAGGGTATGCAGAGGTGCTGAGACCAACTACTAAAGCTCGTGACAGGTAGGAGTCTCTAACCATCTAAGTGATGGGACACCGGTCGAAAGTTGCCATCAGAGCTGACAAAGAAAAATACAAAAACAAAAGAAAAAGTGAAAAAGAAAGATAAAAAGCAAAAGAAACGGCAAAATGTCAAAAATAAGTATATGAATAAGAATAGGAGGGATCATCCAATCGGAATCCGGGACCGCGATGCGAACTGTCAAAGCCTAATACTTACTAAGTGGATGGGGTCATTGACTTCAACGCCCCGGTACATGGGGACCAGAAGATGGATCCTTCCGCGCTTAGGGCCTTTGAGTTTAGTTGAGTGTTCGGGGTGAAGTTTGAAGGAATTAATGCCGATTGCCCTTAGCAGCGGTGAGGAGTCACCGATGGATCCCTTCTGAGTTTCACTCATACAAAACTTCTTGGCACTAGGTCTTCTTCAATTATTTTTTAGGTACTTAGAAAAATTTTAGGTATTTTAGTATGAATAAAAAGGGTGTGTTCTTATCCTTTCTTAGTTAGCTTCTTCCAAATAGGTGAGTTGAGCTTAAGTTTGGGGGTGTCGAAACCTAGGTATACCTTTAGGGTCATTCATTCTGGCCTTACATTAGGGTCCTTGGGAAGATTTATTGAATACCATAGATTTGAGGCACTAGTCACTTTACTGACTCCTTAGGGATTTTAGGAAAGTCAAACACATGTGCATCCTGTGAACCGAGCAAGCAGTGCTTGGTGTGAGTCGGTCCAAATTGATCCACTACTTATCAGCATGTGTATCACTATCTTAGTGTTAGATTTCAGTATGTCGGGTGTGTGTCCTGTTATAATCCAGTTCTTGGCAGGAATGACGAAGTTAAGTTGGGGTGTGATGGGTGCACGAAACACTTTCATGTATACCAGCGTCTTTCTTAGGCTTTAGCATTATTTTGAGGTTAATTACATTTGTATTTCGATATCGAGGTATGGCTAATTCGTTGAATGCGAGGAGTGCAAATGAGTTGAAAGGCGAACTTTGGAAGCAATTTAGAAGCGTTAGGCTTAAGTATGAAGAGGTGGGTACGGAGCGTCGCGGTTCGGCGTCAGCGGCGTCCCAGCGTCGTGGCGTTGGCGTCGTGACGTTGGGTCGACGATAGCGATCCCGACCAGCTGACAGCGTCGCGGCTGATCATTGTAGTTGCCCTCCATCATTAAAAGCAGCAAGGGTTCAGAATTGGAGGCATCGGGAGCGCCTGAGCGGGCACGGAGTGCAGAAGCGGCGAAATTGGGCTTCGAAGAAGTGCAGTGATTTGTATTGTTTCCCGTTTTGGATATTAAATTGATGTTTTGAGATTAAACATTTACATTTCTTATTGACATGTTTTATATATGAGGTGTTTGTGAACCACTGTCCTTATGACCATGGATTAAAAGATGGAGTCATTTATATTATTCATTAGTTTATAAAATTGTTGCATCTGCTTTATATCTAATAAATTTCAATTATATGGTGATGTCACATTGCGACATTAGCATATATCACTGAATCGAGATTCGAGAGATGAGGATATCTAGGAGTTGGTAAGCTGACCTTGATTGATTCGACAAATAGAGATGTTCGATCCACAAAGGTGGCACTGAGGTTAGAACGGTTAAGCATTTCGGAATACGGAGTTGAGATAGAGATATACTCAGCTCATTCACGAGATAGTGAGGATATACCTCGAGAGGATATCGTAAGTAAGATCACCTCGCCATCAACAAATTATAAACACATTGAATATTAACATCTTTAGAAATAATCCATTGAAAGTGACAGGGGGAGACATAACCCTAGTCTTCAATACCAGTAATTCATTAGAATCAATAGATTAGTTGAAATTCACATACTCAATTTCTTTCTTACAATACGTTTATTTAGATATTATCTAAGAAGCAAAATCTTTGTAGTCAACACACCTGTCCTTGTGGATCGATATCCGTATCATTGGTACACTATATTACTTGGGGCGACGCGTGCACTTGCGCACATAGGCGTACATTTACCATACAGCGTTTCGACTGTCGTGGTATGGGATCAGGCTTATATAATGAGCACAGCTTATCACCCCCGGTAATGGACAAGTAGAGGCTCGATAGGGATATTAAAGGATCTGGAAAGGCGTAGTAAGTTCAAGCGAGGAAAGATTGGTCTTCCAAACAGTGCACTTTGGGCTTACGGAATTTGCATTGAAACTCCAAATGGAATGTCCCCACTCTGAGTGGTATTTAGCGAACCATGTCATCTCCCTCTTGAATTGGAATAAAGCCATGTGGGCCATCGAGAAAGCTTAATTTCGATTTGAAATGGCGAAGGAAGAAGTATACAAGCCCAGATGGAATTAGGAAGAAGCGAAACGGCTTTATGATAATGCTAGAATTTACAGAGACGAAGACAAAGAAATGGCATGATGAGAGGATCCACGAGGAAGGATTCGGAGAGCGGGGGATCGGGTTACACTTATTTACAATTCAGTTAAGATTATTTCCAGGAAAGTTGAAATCAAAGTGGAGTGGACCATACATAGTGGTGTTAAGTACTACCTTTGGAGTAGTTACACTCAGGATTGATGCTGGAGAAGAATTCAAAGTTAATGGACAAAGACTGAAGCACTATCTCAGCAGGGAAAAAGAAAAAGAGCCGGTACGGAGAATTGAGAAGGATCAGTGAGTCAATGGGACTAAAGCAGGCTTGACTCATGGGAGTAGCCCATACGAGTGTTTGAATTCTTTATATAGACTTTGGAAATTGTTTTTTAATTACTTGTTTTAAATTTTTTTTTAGTTCTAGTCTTGATTTGTTAGAAATTGCTAGGTTAGTATTAGACGATTTAATCCTTTTGGAATGTTACAATATGCGGATGTAGAATCGAATGGTTCGGGCGAGAAAGAGCAGGCTTGATCTGACTCCGACCCAATTCACAAGAAGGAACAACTTGAAAAAGGGGAGTGTGCTGCTCCCTACATAAATTATGTGATAATTGAATAGAATATATGTTTGAATTGATGTGTGGGAATGATTTAATTGATGCTGAGAATTTGCAAATTAATAAAGAGTGAAAAGCTGTCTGATCATCAAATTTAGGACAAATGAAGACTAGGTCGCGACAAAAACTTATGTCGCTGACGAGAGGGGTGACCTCTTAACTGACGATTTGATGTCGTAACCCCAGTCGATAATGAAGGAAGAACAAGAAGCGAGGAGGTCGCGACCCGAGTTATGTCGCGACATAAATTGAAAGTCTTAACGGGGCGTTTAGGTCTGACGAAACGATTCCTTAGTGGTGAAGTCGCGACGACTCAACAATGTCATGAAATGCACGATGTCGCGACGATAACTTGTCCTCCCACAATTTACTTATGTCGCGACAAATATTAAGTCGCGACATAAGAAAAGTTTGCAGTGGCGACTTTTAATTTTGCCACTAAATTTAATGACGGCTGATTGCGGCACGAAATTTAAGTCGCGACAAGCGTAATTAAATCTGATAATAAAGAGCCCTGATAATGATTGAATTACGACTGTTGAGAAACTCCCTTAGCTCCGTCTCAGCTGTGAATCAAATACAACTTTTCATCTTCGCATATTCCCCGGTTTTCGATTCTTGCAAACCCTAGATCCTAACTTCTTCCTCAAAACCTTCCAGATTTCTCTAATGGCCGGGCAACTGGCTTCATTAAATGCGGCGAAATCATGGAGTATACTGACGAAGGGTCATCGGAACTTCTGATGGAGAAACGGTAGTGGAACAACCGAGAAGTTCTGATTACTAGCAGCAGAGGGAGGAGGGAAAAGGAAGCACTTGAGAAGAAGAGGAGGGCGAGTTCGTCTCAGAAGAAGCTTTCTCTATTTGGAAGAAGCAACATCTTTGGAAAGGGGTTTGTAGAGGAGAAAGAGGATTGACCAACTCATCTCCCCTTTCAAGGAATTGATATAGCAAAGAGGTTGGGGAAAATTCTGTAAACATCAAAAATCTGGATATGCAGCAGTCGTTAGAGAATTTTACTCCAACCTTGTTGGGAAAAAGGAGAACTCTGTTTTTGTCAGAGGTGTTTGGGTGCCATATGGAGCTGAAACCATAAATTAAATGTACGAAATGGAGGGTCAAAATCATGGATCAAAATACAAGAAGATAGCAGACATCCCTAACCATGAAAAGATAGCCAGAAAGCTGACAAATGGCAAGGTGAAGTAAATTCGCGAAGAGGAGAAAAGATCATAAACGGGGAGATACGATAGAAAGGAAAGCGAAAGGTATGGTTTATTTCACGGGGTTGCATTTTTAGTTCATACCAAACATGTTTGCATAGTAAGAACGAGGGAAAGCTGATCATTCTACATGCCATCTTTTGAGAAGGGGTATAAGCTTAATGCTGCTATCATTGAAAACTCAATAATGAAATATCATGAAGGAAATAAAAGGGGTCTGATCCCTCGCGAGTAGCAATAACAAGACTATATTATGAAATTTGGTGAAGGGAATTTAGGAAGAAAGAAGAAGAGTGCCCCCGAGGCACACCATTAACTGACGGGAATTAAGCGAGAGCGAAAATCAAAAGAAAAAGGGGGTCATAGTGGAAGCAGATTCTAGAGATGAAGGTGAGAATGTAAGACGGGAGAGAGCAACCTTCTGGTTGAGGATAAAGAAGAATAAGATTCAGAAGCACATCCAGAAGGGAACACCTTTATTTGTACAAAAGACAGAGAACAAGAAGTTAGAAGTCCTCTAGATTTCTCCACCCCCGGCTGTAGCTCTATTTGATAAGGAGCAGAGATTTGAGAGGAACTTTGGTGGCTCACAAGAGGAGCCAGGAAAATAACCAAATAATGGAGATGCTCATTTCTATTCGAAGAAATATGGAAGAAAGAAAAAAATGGGGCCTCCACGAAATTCCCGAGGGAGAAAAGTGTATGAAGCTGAATTGAAAAGAAGAGATCAACAGTGGGAAGAGAAACTGAATAGACGAGAAGAAGTATATGAAGCGGCGAAGAGAGAAAGATGTGTCGGAAGGAAATAGAAGTAGAAGGGAGGCCCGGATTAAAAGATCCACAGAGGCATCGAGAAGAAAATTCAAGAAGGAAATGGAAGACAGAGATCAAGATCTGCTGAAAAAGTTGCAGCTTAGCCATGAATCATTCTACTGTAATGGTGAGATTCTCAACTCCTAAAACTCATAAAGGAAAGGGATTTAGATCAAGAAGCCAAAACTAAGTAGCAGATAAAGGGATTCAAATTTCTCTATATGTCATTGCTCAAGGACTTTGAAAAGAAGATGAAAGACATAGATCAAGTGTTGGATGATAATGATGCCTTCAGAAGAAAGATCTTGCTTGAAAATTTGGATTTGATTAACAACAATCTATCCAAATTTTTAGAAGTCATGAGGGCGGTGGGCCTTGACATGAACACACATTGGGAATGAGGCAGGATGTTTGAGCAAAGGTTGATCTCACAGTGAATTGATTACGGAAGAGCAGATCGAGAGAGAGAATGACAAGAAGAAGAGAACATAAATGAAGTTTCCCAAATTCAATCCTAATTTGGCTACCCTTGATCTGGATCCCCCCAATATCTTTGCTCCTCCCCCAAAAAGAAGAAAATAGACCTTCCCATTGATTTATCCATCTTTTCCTCACTTCCAACTGTTGATTCAGCACACAATCTCATGAATAAAATAAGAAAATTTGTTTGATGTTGTTGATGTTAGAATTGTGTTGTTACTTTTTATTTTAATTGTTAGAAGAATATGATGGGATTTGCTCGGGAATGAAAATGCGGCATATCATAATTTGAGCTAATTAGATTAGTTTTAGAAGATAAGAATTTGGCTCTGAATAATTGAAGAATAAGGGCAGAAAGTCAAATAATTGAATTGAAACACAAATTGCATAATTGACTTGAATTTAGCTGATGAGTCCAAGATAAAGGAAAGTTATGCAATTGAAGGAACAAAATATATTCTTGAGTTTGGAGTATAAATAGTAAGCCAAAGAACCTGGTGAACATTAGATCATGTAACTCCTCATCAACTGAAGTGAGTCAAGGACATCCTTAGGGTTGGTCCTGATTAATCAAGCGAATTCTAGAACTTGTTAGATTATTGATTAAAGCGAAATCTAGGTGATACAACCAGGGAAATGATCACGAGGCCATCCTTGGCGGTTTAGGCCATTCAGCCACCCCATGTTTATATTCTTACGCATACACCTTAGTTCAATTTGAACCAAAACAATCCTTATCTTCAAAACAAGCCATTGGAAATCCAGAAAGCCATCTTAGATAATTAAGCCTCCCAGGTAAGAACCTCGATTGCAGATTGAAAGAAGGAGGGAAGAGATAAGAGTTTGGGTATATATATATGTTATTTTAGAGAACTAAAGGATAAATACGGAAAAAGATTAGAGAGAAATATCTAAGGCGGGAGGATACAGAGAAAGAGCTAAGGAAGAGTTTTTGTCTTGTGGCTAACTCTCTTGAACAATTAAGTTCTTAGGGGTGTTTCAACACCTAGTACCCTAATGCCAACTGGTATAGGAGCTACTAACCCAAAGTTCGCTAAGAGTGTTAGAAAGCCTAAAAAGATATAACATTGCACTATTCCTGAAAGGTGGAAGAGAAAAAGTTCCAACAGTGAGAAATACAAATGAGAAATGGGAACAAGCAATTTCACACAAAAGAAATCAAAAAGATACCCCAAAGATGAAGTTTGGGGAAATCAACTAAAGAAATTGCAAGGAAAAGAAGGAGGCGAATGATCAAGTAAGAAAAGGAAAAGAGTCAAGGTAATCTTAACCTAAAACTTCCATCCATCCTACCCATTGACCCAAGCCTGATGTTACAAGCACAGGAGCACAGTTGATCTTGAAGGTTGGAATTACCTACATTAAGTACAGGTCATTATGAACAACGAGCATATGGGTTTGAAAAATCTTGAAAAGGATCAAAAGCTGTGAAGAACCTCGAGAGGTTAATTGTCTTAAGAAAGAGGAAGCCAACCTACTTTTCAGCAGGATCAATTGACTATACTGTTTATAAAACAAATTCAATAATTTAGTTTTGTACACTTGATTGAGTAGAGACTAACCTTTATCTGGACTTGAAGCTAAATATACAAGAAAAGAATGCAATTCTAATCTTTCAATTAAATTAGATGCAACTGCAAAAACAGAACAGAAAAATGTCCTTTTGTTTGAGGACAAACAAATCTTTCTCTTACTTGTGAGACAAACCAAAATTTAAGTTAGGGAGTTTGATGAGCTTAAAAGTGATAATATTTTTCGATCCATTTTCGATTGATTTTATCTAAAAAAACTTATTTATGTACGAAATGTGGAATAACTCATAAGTGCTATCGTGAGAAATACGAGAGAAAGAGAGATATTGATTACACAGATGACTGGCCAGGAAAGGAATTAAATGACTAGATGAATGATGTTGCGGCCCGGGTGATGTACCTGGAAGGAAAGGACACATTAATAGTGACGCGTGAGTGATGAAGAATCACATAAAGTCGCGACAAAATTGAATGCAGAACAGAAGACATAGAGGTCGTGACACCAAATAGAAGTCGCGACATAAGATCTTCAAGAAACTGAATATAGAGGTCGCGACATCTAGAAGAGGTCGCGACGTCAACACTGAATTAGAAGATGTCGCGACATCAACTTACAAAGAAAGTGGTCGCGACATCAGTTGCCAAATCAGAAGCTGTCGTTACATCAGCTTACGAGGAAAGAAGGTCGCGACATCAGTCAGTAGTCGCGACATCGTCAGCAAAAGAGAGAAGGTCGCGACATCATTTGTGAAGAACCAAGGTCGCGACATCGACTGATTAATCAGCGACATCAGTTACAAAGAAATAAGATCAGCGACATCGATAAGTTGTAGCGAATCGATTACAAAGACGAGTGCGTGTGATAGTCAGTCCGCTCCAGCGACGTGCTCGACAAAAGAAGGTCGCTGACGTCATTCAATAGATGGCGACATCAATTTACGCTGGAAGGAGATTCGACATCGTTAACGATCGGCGACATCGATTACGAAGACTTGAGGTGCTGACATCGATCTTGATGCGACAACAGAAGAAAGTAAAAGAGGTCGCGACATCATTCAGAGGTCACGACTGATTAGTGCCCGAAAAGTGCTATTTTGAATCCTATCCAATATGGGTTTTAGGTGCTTTTTGCGCACTAATCATATCAATTAAGCCAATTGATGTGTCCAGGTCCGCTTAGTTCCACTAAGTCCATTTCGAGGTTATTTTTGGTGATTTTACGAGGTTTTGCGTACCTACGTAGCATGTTTAAGATTGATGACGAATGCGTGCCAGAATCTTTGAGGAATTGATTCGTGCCACGAGTAGGGTGATCGGGAATCAATAGAGTATATCTATATTCCTCTGATGCGGTAGTCAAGCTCTTTGCGGTATGAGTAGTCTGAGGTCGAAGACAGGGGATGGGTTTCTTCATACAAATGATTTGGAGTGAAATCAAAACTAGTGAATTAAATTTGGATTTTGGGGTTTGGTTAAAAAGCAGAGGGAGGTGTGGTTGGTTCTGACTGAAACTAAAATAAAGAAAAAATGTAAATAGAACCCCTTGAAGTGTTAGGCACTAGTTTAGGGTTTCAAGGTAACCCTGTATCCCAAGGGTATTTTTCCTCGCGTTGGGAGCATGGCGTATAGTCATTTCGAGCCAGGATCTTCATTATAGCTTTAAAAACTAAACCTATGATTTTCCCTTTTGAAACATAGCATTTTAAATGGGCATAAATGTTCTAACAGGTGGCAGCATCTCAAAAACCCTAATCCACGATAACTAGCAAGAGACAACTAACTGAGCCTCAATGTATCTAGTGAAAGTATCCATTGAACCCAAAAAACATGCCAAATACACATTAAAGAGAGCATGCTTAAGAGATTTTAACCTAAGTGAGAAGTAGGAACTTAAATAACCAAAAAAATAAGTCACGATTAAAAGCAGGGGGCTAGTGCGTTACCTCAAACCCTATGCTTGGCCGTCCTCTTCCAGGAAGAGGTCTAGCCAAACATCCTACGAATTGTCATCCTCGGAGGTGTTTGCTTGACCAGAAAAGGAAGAAAATGAGATAAAAAGCCAAAAAAGCAGGGGGCTTGGAACCACAACTTTATTTACAACAAAAAGATCGTCATTTCAACGGTGTATCAAGGTAAACATAACAGCCTTACAAACCGTGAAATACCATAAAATCCAAACTTAAGTGATTACAACAAAGGGTAGAAAGGAGAAAAACCAAAATTGTAGCGGCGAAGTGAAGCGAGGGGAAATCGACGGGAGGTGATTGCGCCGCATGATGCCGCGATTAGGTACGTGGCAAAAGCACTCTAGCGGGGTCCAATTTTCTTCACATTTTTGCTTTTCTTTCCTTCTGATCTTTGATTTACAATGTTGAGTTTGACTTGAATTCTTCGTGCTTGGATCGACTCAACAATTTCGGCATAATTAGCTCGTAAAAACTGCAAAATTTGCCACAAAATGTGATCATTAAAATAGTAGGGACCGTAATGTGTAAATCGGGTTAATTAGAATGATTAGTATCTAAAAGCACTCAAAACTTGCGTAAATAGGGTTCAAATAGCACTTTTTGGACACTAATCACACCCCCCAACCTACACATTGCTAGTCATATGATAAGAAAGAAGAAAGAGCATAAGCGATAACAAAGGTATGTTACAAAAGGTTGCAGTTCAAAAGGTTGTGAAGAAGTAATGCCTAACCTTAAGTAAGAATCATCGAAACCTATTGATAACCATCTCGAGGAGAATGAATGTCATACAAATTGAGTATCAGAAAAGAGCTTCCTTCTTGATGACTAAACCGGGAGCGCCACCAAAATCTAAGTGTTATTTAATTAGCTCTGACAATAAGGCGTATTTGCCTCTCCTGACCTAGCTACTACCGACTAGCATGCTAGCTTGACCTAAATGAATCGGGACCCACCTCTTATTCCCTGCAATTCTTTTTGCGTTGTAGGGTGCGTCTTTGAGAATCGACCTGCGCTGAAAGTCCATGTAACGGGGATGCCGATGACTCCCAACCGATTAAGGCTTAGGACACCCAGTCGCTAGGATCTTCGACCCACAGGAAACTCTGAGTTTCACCGGGACTTGAATGATTTCGAGACTCGGCACCTACAACTTGCTAAACTCCACCCATCCACCCATGCGAACACTGAGTGCAGCCGACTCCCGACAGGTGAAGGTTTAGAATGTGGGCTTTAAAGGCTTTATAAATACCTCCCGGACCGTGCTCGGGTTTCAAGACGAAGTGTTGCAATTTTATTCTTTTTCTTTTCTTTTTTTTTTCTTTTCTTTTCTTTTCTTTTCTTTTCTTTTCTTTTCTTTTTTTTTTTCTCGTTTTTCTTTTTCTTTTTCTAGGTCTTAACCTATTAAAAGGTGGTCGATGAAACTAGGGTAGGTTATGCAAAGTAAAAGGAGGTTATGCGGTTTTGACCTATCATTTGAAACCTAATGTGCATTGTGTGTGGTTAGCTAAAGTGGAAGAAAAAGGTTGAAAGCGACAAGAATTTAACTAATCATCCCTTTCGATTATGCATGAGCGATCTAACATCAATATAATTGAATGATTTCGAATTTCAAACCACGGGTTAAGCGAAACACAAAAATTTTAGTTGCAAAAGCAGGTCCAAAAATTGAAAAAGTAAGGTATGAAGTATAAACGACTTTATAGAAAGAAGAGGGGACCCATCAAATACTAAACATCACAAAATTGGCTTGAACAAAATAATAACAAACATAAATACAAAAGCCACTTCCTTTACTTGCTTCCCTACATTGAACATCGGTGTAGAGAATGGGGCTCCGGATTGGAAGAACAGAGAAGGAGGTATTTACCTCCTTGATGAGATGTGATCATTGCTGGATAGGTGACTTCGCAAGCTTTCCATCGACCGTTATTCACTCAGTTTGGGCTTGAATGAACAAGTTAGGGGAAGAAAAGAGAGAAAAAGGTGACAAGTTGGACAAATTTTCAAAATCCACCTTCATAAAACATCAAAATATTCTTCCTGGGTCATATTTGGATTCTGAGGCTACTCTCACAGCTTTCCATGATACCAAGAACGCCTAAAATGGAGTTCGGATAGAAAAAGTTATGGCCAGGAAACAAATTGGAGAGTCAAAAGCATGGGGCATAGTGACAATTTTGTATGAGGCAGTGAAATTTTAATTAGGCTAGCGAAAATTTGTATGCGAAATTTCGCTATGTTTCTGAGTACATTGTCTCATGAAAATTTTTGATTTTTGGATTTTTTTTAATCAAGTAAATAATTAATAAATAAAAATAAAAATAATAATAAAATAATAAAAAATAAAAATAAAAACATTTTTTTTTTTTATTTTAATCTTTTAGAACAAAATATTTTTTAATATATAATAAAAAATTAAGATAAAAATAAAATTTTTTTAGTTTTTAAATTTTTTATATGTTAAGAAAAACAAACGTTTTTAATAAAATATATATATATATATATATATATATATATATATATATATATATATATAATATAAATAAAATAAAATGAAACTTATTGGATGTTTTGTCTGTAGTGGAAGCCATCAACGGCTAGTTTTGCTAGCGAAATACCTTTATTTATAGCGAAATTCTCTAATTTCATTTGTCTCGAAAAACTTTCGCTAGGCTAAAGCGAAATTTACTTCTTTGCAAAATTTCATCCTATAATGAAATTTTGCATTCGCTAAATTGAAATTTTTCGCTATAGTTAAAGCTCCATTACCTTTGGTTTGCGATTTTAATCCAGACTTCAAAATTTGCCTGACAACTACAAAAGTGTCTGAGAAAAATTAGAAAAATTACGAAAAGTGGAAATTAATTTAAAAAATAAATTAACTAAAAATTAGAGAAAAGCTATAAAAGAAAAATTAAAAGAAATCAAAATAAAATACGATAAAATAAAACAAAGCAGAAAATAAAAACAAAAAGTGGGGGGTGGGGAGCTTAGAAATGCAGGGGTTCGGTGCTCCAAGCCGAGCAGGCACAGGAACTTGACAACGGCCTTATGCGATGTGGCTATTTGCCAATTTTTCGATGTAGATGGCAATAACATGGCTTGACTGACCACTAGCTTCTTGAGGTTTTTGTAGAATGGCGTGATGGGTTGGACTTTATGGTGGGTGCTTGAGGGGTTTTGTGTTGGGATGGGATGCGAGAGCGGGATATACACTTGGTCGGTGGAGGGGGCTGCAGCGGTGGGTTGCGGTAAGCTTGGATGATGGCCGGTGTGATTAGATGTCAAAGTACAGATTTGAACCACATCATTAGATGGGTTTGAGTGCTTTGTGCATTAATCATGTCATATAAACCAATTGAAGTGTTCATGTCATCTTAGTAACACTTATGCCATTTGGAGCATGTTTTTGGTTGTTTTGTAGGTATTTATGTACTTCTAGGCTTCAACCACAATGCAAATGATCAATCATGAGGTTGGAAGTTTAGTCTCAGCCATCAACAAGCCCAAAAATCAAGAAAGTACGGAAAAACAAAGAGGAAAGTGGAAGTAGGATACGGTTGAAGAGAGCAAGGCGAGTATGCGAGCAATAAAGCAGGGAATTTTCATAACTGTTACGCCAATTCGCAATCTTAGCGAATTTATAACCAACTTCATAAGCGTTGCAATCTCGGCTACAAATTACGAAATTCGCTATGACTTACTTATGCATTTGCGAAATTCGCTTCTCTTGACAATTTCGCTAGCTTAAGGAAATTTGGCTAACTAAGCGAAATTTCAACATTGCAATTTCGCTAAGCCATTTGCCAAGTCTTTAACCCTTGCCCAGGTCGTTAGTGCGAAATTCTCACCTCTAGCGAAATTTGCGGGCCTTGTCATCCTCTGTAATTAATCACAGCCTTCCAAACTTGGTTTATTACTGATTGTCCTATAACTTACTTTAGTTATTAGGGTTTTGGTAGTTTCATACTTTTGAGAGGCTTATAAATACCCTCGTGTCTTGTAATAAAAGAGAGGAGGATAGAAGGTGAATACAAGTTTTTGGTGATTTGTAAGTTATTTTCTTTTCTTTGCTTTTGTAAATAAATTGTTTTTTATTTTTTAAGCTTTGCTTTTATTTTCTCTCTTCTCTCTGCTTTCTTTCTCTCTTTCTTTCTTTCCACTTTCGGTACCCGAACACACCTCTTGAGGATGGCGACTCGAGAGATGCTTGGCTTCGCCTCCTTCCTTTGAAGAGGAAGGAAGCTGGCTTGGTGGTGAGGTTAAACATATTTGTCCTCTTGTACTAAAAGTCACTGGGTAGTGTATTTATGGCCCTTATTTTCAAATTCGAGTTCGTAACATGGGATGTTATTGTCTTAGTGATACTCTCCATCTTTAGATCCGGTGCTTAGTGACGAATCTTGTGGCTCTTTGAGATGGTCATACTTGCCTGCGAGGTAACATTTATGTTAGGGTTCTTCAAATTAGGGTTAAATAACATTTGACTTTTATTGTTTTGTGACCTCTCCCATACTTTAGGGTTCGGTGCTTTCGGGTGAGAGATCTTGTTGTGATTCTTTAGATGGTCTTTAATAGCCTTAGAAAAATGATAAAGGAATGTTAGGGTTTTAAACAAGGGGCCGTAAGCGCATCTGTGTTGACTCACATATAGGGATAAAACCTGAGGACATGTGTTTGCCCCAGCTTGTCGAGTTGGTGACCTAAATCTTCAAAGTTTAATTTCTTCACTTTAAATTTCGGTTTACCATTTTCCAGGTTTTTGCGATTTCAGTTTAAACCATTCTGACTTTTTGACACAAATCCAAAAAAGTCAAATAAGCCTTACCTTCATGCCTAATGCAAACCATTTTTAGGAAGAAAACCGTCCAGTGTTAAATACTGAGCATTTATATTCTTAATTAGCTTGACCTCACAGCGATGTAAGTAAGAACTTAGGTGTATATAAATTTTGTTGATTTTAGCTCAGCCTCTTTGTGGCCACGAATCAAATGGCGCCGTTGCCGGGATGGTGCCTAACTACTAATGGTAAAGTTGAAGAATACTTTATGATCCACATCCGCAGTGAAGGTAATACACCTCTTTTTGTATATCGGTGAGGAGCACGGTTTCGCGCTGGCGATGTACCTTCGGTCGACAGGTTTTTCATTCAGTCATTTTATTTATTTTTATTTAGATTACTTTTAATTTTCTTTTAGCACTCTTTGTTGGTTCTATTTCTTTGACATCTCTTCTAATTGTGTAACATCATTATCTGAAGTGGGATAGAACACTTGAGTAGGCTAATAGGATTAGTACACAACCGGCCTAGCCCCTAGTGGGATTGAGTGTACACACAGGATCCATGGATCCCATATCGAGAACAACGAGGCCAACCCGGGAACCCCATGAATACAAATGCATATAGAACCATGAGGATCCATCCACCCTCCTAGAGTTGAAGTGCCCCCGTCACAGCCAGCTCTAATTCCTCACTATGGCAGAAGATGTAGCGGTGAGGCCTTGTTAGTACCCCCCCTAGCACACATCTGTGGTATGGAAAATGAAAATCCATAAGGCTCATCTTAGGAAGGACGTTTTGAGGAGGTTTGCACTACCTTCAGGAAGGTATGATGGATATGGTTGCTGGGGCAAAGGCATTTCCATTGACCACCAAGGGCAGGGACGAGATATGGCTCAGCTCATTGAGGCCCAGAACCATAAGAAATTGGGTGAAATTTGCAAGTGAATTCTGAGAGATTTTTCGATTTTTCGCCAAGACTAATAATTTGAAAAGCAGAATTTATACCTTTGCAGCTCAGGATGGTGAGAGATTTACCAGTGTTGGGAGAGATTTATGGAAACCATCAGTGCATGTCCACACCATGGCTTTGACACATGGATGTTAGTGAACCACTTCTATGGTGGTATGTCTCTATATGAGCAATTGCTCGAAACTATGTGTGAGGTAACTTTTGAGTAAACATCTGATGGAAGCTTTGGATTTTTTTTTTTTGAACATAGCTGAAACCTCCAAAGCTTGGGATGAACCTAGTCCTAGGGAAGTTGAAAGATTACGGCCATTGAACCACCAAAGGGGAGACAAGTATGCATTTCCTGTAGATACAGAGATGAAAGAAAAATGGACCATTTTAACTCAAAGATTAGATGATCTGGAAATGAAAAATCAGCATGAAATGTACACAGTAAATGAGTTATCTATTTGATTTTTCTTGCTTCAATTTCGGGCAAATAGTACCACACGAGAACCTTTGTCGAGATCAAGCTCATGCCATAAATCAAAATACAGCAATGCCCCATATGGAAATACCAGCAATTCCAATTGGAGGAATCACCACAACCTTTCTGGAAGCCTCCCCCTGCTTTGTACCCGGGGCGAACCTCGGGTTTATTTGCCTGTGACCACAACTGACCACCATGTCTTCTCCCGATGGAACAAGCCATATTGAATTTGAGTAAGGTGGTAGACGGCTTCACATTGAGAACAAAGGAATCAATGTGTCTTGATTGGCACAAAGGATTGATACTGTTGAGAATACACTGAATAAGAGAATAGATGGGCTTGAGAGCAATCTAAACAAAAAAATTGACAACCTACAGTATTCAATCACCAAAATCAACAAGTTGCTGGAGGTACGAAGAGGAGGTTCCTTCTCAAACACTTCCAAATCCCTAAGAGATTCATGGTCGGGTCATCCCAACAATTCGGGAATGGATTAGAGTTAAGGCTATAATTACCTGAGAAATTGGAAAGGAGTTGATCGGCTATGCAAGCACATTGAAGAATCAGCGAGGGAGAAGAATTGCGGTCTGAGCATATTCTCTAGAGGAGGATTCAATGAAATACCGCATACCCACCTCCGTTTCCCTGGCATAGAGCGAGAAGAAGGCATCTCAACAAGCAGGCATTTAGGGTCCTAAGGCAAGTGAGTTAACATACCTCTTTTGGACATGTCGAAACAAGTCCCTGCCTATGCAAAATTTTTTGAAAGATCTTTGCACAATCGAGGATTAGGCATTGAAAAGGCATTTCTCCTTGAGCAGTCGAGTGCCGTAATCAAAGCAAATACCCTGTCAAATACAAAGATCCTGGATCTCCCACAATTTCAGTCAATATTGGTGGGAATTGCATAGACAAGTCATTGCTTGATTTAGGAGCCAGTGTGAATCTAATGCCGTATTCAGTATACAAGCAGTTAGGTTTAGGTGAACTTAAGCTAGACGACAGCCTACTTATCATTGGTAGATAGATCAGTGAAATCCCTAAGGGGATAGTTGAGGATGTCTTGGTAAAAATCGACAAATTCTACTACCCAGTAGATTTTGTAGTGCTTGACACTGAGCCAATTAAAAGTGAACCTAATCATGTTCCAATCATCTTAGGAAGACCATTTCTGGCCACAGCCAATGCAATCATCAATTGCCGGAATGGAGTCATGCAACTTACCTTTGGTAACATGACTTTGGAGTTAAACATCTTTCATTTGAACAACAAGCAAAAGTTGCTAGAACATGAAAATCAAATAACTGATGAAGTTGTTTCAAATGTTCGGTATCTGAGGAAGCACGAGTGTCGAAAATTGCAAAGGAGTAATCAGCGAGGATGAAGGGATATTGATATTGCCATCGACACCTTGCAAGGCAATTGATCAATTCGGGAATCCATGTCAGTGAGGACCAAGTCAACAGTGGGCACCCAACACCATGGAGTCGACTCGGGCCATGCGGGAGTTGAGAGATCATCCTCCTTGATCCTCATGAATAAAGTTTCTATATAGGCTAGTTCGGTGTTTCCCAAACCGGTGCGGTTAACTGATAGTTCAGTGTTTTGTTTAGCTTTGTATTCATGTATTAGCCATTTTGGCTATATCAAAAAAACTATTCGGTTATATCATAGACTTTTGCATATCATGTTTGTACTTTTCCATTAGTAATAGTAATTTTCTTTTCAATTGAACAATTGAATTGCTTGATTGGACAATTGAATTGCTTCAATTGAGCGATTGAATAACTAAATTGGACAATTGAATTGCTAAGTGGAGGAATTGACTCATCATGTTGTCTCCTATATATTAGAACAAATTCCATACTTTGAAACAATTTGTGTTCGATCCTTCATTCCGGCATACTCGGCAGAAATTTACACGCACTATCTTTATGTCACCTACTGCACTTCAGATTGTTTCAATAGGTTGTAAATTTGTATGCCTCCTTCCACTTTGCAAAGCCGGCCTTAGGCATGTTGACAACCTAGAATAGGTTTGAGTTACCAACAATTGAAGACCAATGTTGTCTTCCAAAAAGGAAAAGAAAAAGAAAAGAAAAAAAGAAAAAAGAAAAATAAAATCGTGAAATTTTGCTTTGAAACGACACGATCCAGGGGGTGTATAGAAACGCTGAGAGGCCCCGATGCCTAAGCCTTCGTGGTTGGGAGTCATCGATTTTGTGTTCGCTACATGGGTGGATAGGTAGAATTTAGCGAATTGTAGGTGCTTGATTTTCGAAGTCAATTAAAGTCCGGGGTGAAGCCTTTAGAGTTAGTGGTCTTTGATCCTTTTGGCTTGATGCCCTAAACCTTAATTGGTTGGGAGTCATCGGTGGACCCCCGTTACACGGACTTTAGTGAAGTCGAATTTTAAGCATTGCATCCTACAATGTAATTGAAAAAGCAAGAGAAGTGTAACTAGCCCTATCTCATTTGTTCAACAGTTTAAGGCCATGTCAATGCTAGGTTGGGGGGGGAGACAAATTTTGCATTTTATTGACTCAATCTGGATACAAAAATAATCAATAGACTTAGGTGGAAATCCAAGTTGAAAATTATGGATCCAGTGTTGTTCTGCAATTGTTCTCTTATAGATTTGAGTCTTTCATATAGGTTTTCAAATTTTGATTTCAATGTATTTTGATTTAAAGTATGTGTATATACATAATCAACCTTTTTTGAATCTAGCGTTTTGAAAATCACCAAATGCATCTCTCAATTCTTATTTTGCATTTTGCTAAGGGACTAGCAGCGTTTCGGTTGGGGGTGTGATTAGTGTCGAAGTACAATTTTGGCCACACATATTAGATAGGTTTGAGGTACTTTTTGTGCATTAGTATGTCATATAAACGATTGGAAGTGTTGCTTGTGTCATCTTAGTAACACTTATGCCATTTGAACATGTTTTTGGTTGTTTTGTAGGTAATTTATGTACTTCTAGGCTTCAACACAATGCAAATGATCAATCCTTGAGGGTTGGAAGTTTTAGTCTCGTGTCAATGACCAATCAATGGAAAAACAAAGGAAAAGTGGAGGAAATGAGATGCAGTTGAAGACAAGGCAGAAGCAAAGGGAACAGCAAGCAGAATTTTAAGCAGCACATTGCAGCAATTCGCAATCTTAGCGAATTTCGCAACCAACTCGCAAACTGTGCGCAATCTCAGCACAAATTACGAAATTAAGCTGTGACTTGCCTTTGTGCATTTGCGAAATTAAGCTACGACAATTTGGCTAGCTTAGCGAAATTTCGCTATGAGAAATTTCAACATTGCCAATTCGCTAAGCCATTTGCCAAATTCGCTAACCCTTGCCAAATTCGCTAATTAAATGAAATTCTCACCTCTAGCGAGAATTTGCGAGCCTTATCGTCCTACGTAATTAATGCAATAGCCTTCCAGAGCTTGGTTTTATTACGATTGTCACATGGCTTAGCCTAGTTATTAGGGTTTTAGTGAACTATACTTTGAGGAGGCTTATAAATGCCCCTCATGTCTTGTAATAAAGAGGAGGATAGAAGGGTGAATACAAGTTTTGGTGATTTGTAAGAGTTATTTTCTTTTTCTTTGCTTTTTGTAAATAAATTGTTTTATTTTTAAGCTTCCTTTTAGTACCTCTCTTCTATCTCTTACTTTCTCTCTCTTCTTTCTTTCACTTTCAGAAATTTGTAAACACACCTCACCAGGATGATGCACTCAGAGATGTAGCCTAAGCCTCCTTCCTTTGAAGAGGAAGGAAGCTAGCAGTAGTGGGGGTTAAGCATGTTGTCCTCTTGTACTAAAGTCACGGGTAGTGTATTTATATTGCTATTTTCAAAATTCAGTTACATAACATGGGATGTTATTGTCTTGGCCAGTACTCCATGCTTCAGATCCAGTGCTTAGTGGCCAGTGCGTGGCTCTTTAGATGGTCCTTACTTGCCTGAGGTAGCATTTACATGTTAGGGTTCTTGAATTAGGGTTAAAATAACATTGGCTTGCCTGTGTTTTGTGATACTCTCCATACTTTAGGGTTCGAGTCTCGGGTGAGAATCTTATTTGTGATTCTTTAGATGGTCTTGTAGCCTTAGAAAATGATAAAGGAATGTTAGGGTTTTAAACAAAGGGGCCATAGCAAATCTGTGTTGACTGCATAGGAGGATAAAGCTTGAGGACATGTGTTGCCTAGCTTGTCAAGTTGGTGACCTAAATCTTCAAAGTTTAATTTCTTCGCTAGAATTTAGGTTTTACCATTCCAGGTTTTGCAATTTCAGTTTAAACCATTCTGACTTGCAACCTGAATCAAAAGTCCAAATAGAAATCCTTACCTTCATGCCTAATGCGAGCCATTTTTTAGGGAAGAAAACCCGTCCCAGAGTGTTGACCACTAGACCAGCTATCTTTGCGATGGCGACTCTGACGTGGTAGAACAGGTGTATATAAATTTTGTTGATTTTTAGCTTTCGACTCTTGTGGCACGAATCACGGTGGGATTCAGTGCAGCAGGAGGTGGTTGAAGGACATTCTTTTTGGGCACTTCCACTGCTTTTGTTTCACTGCCCTCCTCAATCAACAAGGCAATGATTTCTTCTTGGTTTGGTGGAAAAACAACATCACGAGATATGTGAGGATTCAGCCCGATCCTTGAGATAATTAAATAAAATCCTCTATAAGCTCGTGTGGCATTTGTTGACAACTTTCTATACGCCATGGTGTCACTTTGGCACCCTTCCTCTGAAAGTGAGACAGCGATTGATTAAGGTCTTGATGGAGATCTTGCAAGACCCATCCCGAATTTATGCTCATGTAGTCATTTTGACCCATATTTTCTTGTTCAAATTGTCTTCCACGGTGACAATTTTACGATTCGAATGAGCATTAATCTCCTTATTCTCTTCCACAAAGTCATCCACTATCCGGGTGAGGTCCAAAATATCTTGTTCAAATGGAGGGATTGACTATGGTGGCTGAGGTGACTGAGGTGACTGAGGTGACTAAGAGGTCGAGGCATAAAATAAAGGTTCAGGAGGAGCATATTGTGGAGGTCTTGGTTCCCATGAGGAATTGGTGTGATTCCCCCAACTATGGTTGTAACCTCTACCATATGGTGAACTCATCCATTGGTTTCTATAGTCCCTCATGGACCTATATTCGCAGGTTCCTCCTCACAGGAGTTCTTGACTTTGCCATGACATGTTTATGTATTCCCTCGTTGACATGTATCCTCTAGGTTCCCTCCATAGAATGCTTGACAGTGTGTTCTCCTGCAAGTGTTCCATTTGGTTCATTTAAAGTTCGATCTGAGTTCTTGAGGAGATTAACTAAGTAACTTGCCTTCTAGGTTTCTAATCCAGGAATGGATTCTGGCAAAGATCCACGAGATGGATTCTGCGGCAAAGGTAAACGAGGGGCAACACAAAAGAAACAGCAAAGATCCTGCTGACCTTTGTTTTTTTTTTTTTTTTTTTTTTATATAGTGAAATGAACTAAAGCGGTGTAAATGATAAAAGGGAAAATTCACGAACTTGTGATGAGGATCACAAGTGTTCAACAAGTCATCACATGCGCCAGAGCACCATCCGTGACGGCGCCATTTGATTCGTGCCACGATAGGGTGAGCGGAATCAACAAATTTATATCTATATTCCTCTCTTTGCCAGTAGTCAAGCTCTTCATTGTAGTGAACCCAGGGTGAACTGAGGATGGGTTTCTTCAACAAATGATTTTAGTGAAATCAAAGCTGGTGGGTTAAGTTGGATTTTGGGGTTTGGTTAAAAAGCAGAGGGGTGTGGTTGGTTCTTGGCCAGAGCTAAAACAAGAAAAAAAATGTAAAATAGAACCCCTTGAAGTGTTAGGCCACTAGTTTAGGGTTTCAAGGTAACCACATGTCCCCGGGTATTTTTCCTCGCGTTGAGGAGCATGACATATAGTCATTCCCGGCAAGATCTTCATTTAGCTTTAAAAACTAA
Source organism: Tetrastigma voinierianum (assembly GCA_016808115.1). NCBI lineage: Eukaryota > Viridiplantae > Streptophyta > Magnoliopsida > Vitales > Vitaceae > Tetrastigma > Tetrastigma voinierianum. The sequence goes on from JAEQBH010001022.1 coordinate 111,180, forward strand.
ACCCTATGATTTTCCTTTTGAAACATAGCATTTAATGGGCATAAATGTTCTGACGGTGGCATCTCTCAAAAACCTAATCCCGATAACTGGCAAGAGACCCCTTCGCGAGCCTCAATGGATCTGGTAAGTATCCGTGAACCAGCTTGCCAAATACATTAAAGAGAGCATGCTTGAGATTTTAACTGAGTGAGTAGGAACTTAAACAGCAAAAATACGTGCGTTAAAAACAGGGGACCGTGCGTTACCTCCAAACCCTAGCCAACAGTCGTCCTCTTCAAGGAGGAAGAGGTCTAGCCAAACATCCTCTGAGTTGTCATCCTCAGAGGAGTGTTTTAGCGGCCGAAAAGGAGAGAAAAATGAGATAAAAGCAGCAGGCTGGAACCACAACTTTATTTAAAAGCAAAAAAGATCGTCATTTCAACGATTAGTATCAAAATGGCTTATATGGCCTTACAAACCCAGTGAAATACCATAAAATCAAACTTAGTGATTTACAACAAAGGGTAGAAGGAGAAGAAACCAAAATTGGCAAGCGGCGTGAAAAACGGGAAAATCGCGGGAGGCAGTGCTCGCCGGGATGCGCGTCATTTGTGTAGCACTCCTACGGGGTCCAATTTTCTTCACATTTTTGCTCTTCTCCTTACGATCTTTGATTTACAATGTTAGGTTGACTTGAATTCTTCGTGCTTGGATCGACTAATGATTTTGGCGTAGTGGCTTCCTTAGCGCAAAATTTTCCACAAAATGTGATCATTAAAATAGTAGGGACCGTAATGTGTAAATCGGGTTAATTAGAATGATTAGTATACAAAAAGCACTCAAAACCTATAATAAATAGGGTTCAAAATAGCACTTTTTGGACACTAATCAGGAATCCCAGTGTTTTCAACCATCAAAAAATAAAGGATTTTGAAGTGGATTTTGAAGAAAAATGGGATGCAGTAGCAAAGAGCAGTGGATGCAGTGAGCAAAGAAGAGAAGCATAAGCATCCAGGAATTTTATATGAAATTACGAAAATTTAATTTGGGATTAACGAAAATTTCGCAACCATAGCAAAATTTGCAATCTAGCGAGGAAATTGGGAGGCCTTCTCTAGGCTAACGAAATTTCGCTAGCTAGCGAAATTTACTGTGCCTAGCGAAATTAACCAATTTCACTATCTCACAATAATTTCGCTAAGTACAGCAAATTTAAGCTAAAGCTGGCAATTCCCTTGTTGATAAGCGAGAGTTATACCAGATTGGCTATCTCACCTCAGAACTATTTAGGCTAGCCAAAATTTAGCTAGGCTAAGCGAAGCCTATCTTAGCGAAATTCTCTGCCATAAGCGAAAATGCAGTGCCACTGTGATTTTTGTGTATTTAATCCTAAGCGATACGTTTTGTATATTACCCACTTTGTCCCTTTTGTAAGCTGTGATATTTTAGGCATTCTTGTATTTTCACACTTTGGGTGGACACATAAACCCCATGGTTTGTAACCCTAAGAAACTTTTCATTTATGTAAGTTTTTCCCGCAGCTTTCATTTTAGGGTTTCATTTGCTCTCTTCTCTCTCCTTTTTCTTTCATTTTCTCGGCTGCCAAACACTCCCCTTGAGGATGACAACTCAAGGGATGCTTGGCTAAGCCTCATAGCCTTGAAGAGGAGGGGTGCTAGCTTGGTTTAGGGGCTACTGCAAGTTGTCCTCATGCTTTGATTGTTACAGGTATGGCATTTATGGTTCCCAACTTTCCAAATTAGGGTTCAATGCCATTTAATGTCCTTCCCGCTTGGCGATACTTGTCATGCTTTGGGGTTTTTAGTGCATGCTTAATGCTAAGATGCAGCGATATCGCTAGATGTCACTTAGAACCCTTTGTAAGGAGGTTGAATGCTAGGGTTTTAAACTGAATGGGACTATAAATGCATAATACCTGTGTTGACTCAAATAGCAGTGGTTTTAGGGTTAGGTTTTATTGTTAAACAAAGATCCGGTTATGGCTTTGACTATATGTTACTTGCCATAATGCGAGGATATGGCTTAGGACACTTATTGTAAGTATTTATCAAACTAGTGACCCCTGAGCCTTGAGGGTTACCATTCACACTTCATTTCGAAATAAATACAGGTTAATTGATAACCAAACAACTCCCCCCTTTATTTTTGACGAATCAAAAATCGAAACAAAAGCCTCGCCATTTTCAAACAACGTGCAAATCATTCGTAGGATGAAAACCACGTCCCACGTGTTCGAATACACAGACATTTATCGCTGCGGTAAGCTTAGCTGCGCGTGGGAGGAACAGGAATATAAATTTTGTTGATTCGCATCACCTACTAGTGACGCAGATCAAGTAAACCGTTGTCGGGGATGGTGCCAAAACTCGTATGTTAGTTGAAATTGTACTTGTAATCCTCATTACAGAAGTGTAGGTGACCTTCGGATCCTTTTTTGAGTTTCGGGTTCTTTGTAGCTGGGGTTTTCCTAGCAAGCGGAGTTCTTGCGCTATTTTATTTCTTACGATCGGTTTGATTTGAAGGTAACACTAACCCTGTTTGCAAGTTTGCTTGTGTTCTTTGTTTTGTTTAAATTTTTGTGTAATAGGTGTTTATGCGACCACTTTGGGACAGGGGAGGGGACATCGGTGGCGCAAGAGTGAGTGCACCAATTGAACAAAATTTGTGAAATCGGTGTGCGAAATGACGAATGGATCCTCTTGAGGCATGAGTCGACCAGTACCAGAGTGGAATCGACGACATGCAGGTCGATGAGGACCACATACACCCTCGAGGAGTTAGTGCCCCTCACCGTCATACCTCCTGAGGATGGCAATGAGACCCTACCTAGTGCCCTACTTCCCACTTTTCATGGTATGGAGAATGAAATCCATACTCACATACGGGGATTTTGAGGAGGTATGTACTACTTTAAGGAGAATTATAGCAGGCATGGATTTACTCAAGGCAGCATTTCAACGACAACGAAGACAAAGACCAAAACTTGGCTTAATTCGGCACGAGGCGAGACGATTAGAGTGGGGTGATCTTCAAAATTTGAATTTTGAAGAAATTCTTCGAGTGCCACTAAGACCGAAGCGGGTTTGAAGAGCGGTCACACTTATTCGATTTGGGATAATGAGAAGTTCTACCGGAGTGTTGGGGAGAGATTCATAGAAACCATCGATAATGTCCACACCATGGTTTTGATACATGGATGCTAGTGAATCCATTTTTACAATGGTATGTCTCGACCATGAAGCAAGCTGCTTTAGAAACCATGTGTGGAGGAGACTTTTCGAGCAAGCCTCAGAGTAAACCATGGATTTCTTGAATTATGTGGCTAAAACTTCCAAGGGTTAGGATGAGCGAGCAGAAATGGAGAAAATGAGGCCATCGGTCTGACCACAGGGAGGAATTTATTCACTCGGAGGACATGGAAATGAAAGCAAAAATATCGACCACATTTAGGAAGGTGGAGGAGAGGCTGAAGGCAAGACCCGCTAGTACGGCGTGTTGAAAATCTGCCTGAGCGATCCATGCCAATTCAAATCACTTTGCCCACCCCGGACGAGCGGTATCCTTTGGCCTTCGGTGAAGGATTTGATGTCGAATATGCAAATGTAGGTGATATAAGCCACCACAACCTAATGCTCCATATGGTAATACCTACGATTCCAATTGGAGGAATCACCCCAACACTCTCACAAACCCAATCCCCACACTTTATGTACCACAGTGCCAGCTACAGTTTGGTTCTCATCAAACCTGACCACCACCATCCTCATCTCCTGTGGAACAAGCCATATTGAATTTGAGAGCGAGTGGTAGAGAGCGATTTTGTGGAGGAACGAGGGGATCGATGGCGAAAGCGGATTGACCTTTATAGAAAAGCACAGCTGACGAGAGGATAGATGGGCTTGAGGCAATCTTAATCAAAAAAATAGACAACTGCGGTATTCGATCACAAGATCGACAAATTCTTGGAAGTCGAGGGAGAGAGGAAGGTTCCTTCCCGAGCATTGTAAATCAAAAGGAGTCCATGAGGTAGGTTCATCCAACAATTCAGGAATGGATGAGGTGAAGGCTATAATCACCTTGAGGAATGGAAAAGGGGTTGATCAGCCCATGCCCAAGCCTGTTGAGGAAACCAGAAAAGGAGAAGAGTTGGAGCCATAACACATTTTCTGAAGGAGATGATGAAGCACTTGCATGCCACCTCGATTTCCCCCGAAGCCTGCTTGAGAAGTAAGAAAAGGCATCCCAACCAAGCGGGCATCTAGAAGTCTAAGGCAAGTGAAGGTCAACATACCTCACTTGGACATCATTAAGCGAGTCCACACTTTATGCAAAGTTCACGAAGATCTTTGTACGATCGAAGGGTTGGGCATTGAGAAAGGCGACAACTGAGCAAGTCGGTGCCATCATCAGCGAGAACCAGGTCCAAATCGAGATCAGGATCTCCCACAATTTCAGTCAACATTGAGTTGGACTTGCATAGATAAGGCTCTTGCTAGATTTAGGGCGATTATGGAAACCTCTTTCGCCATGCCTCAGTGTATAAGCAGTTAGGTTTGGGAGAGCTTAAACCAACCAACATCACTCTATCATTGGCCGATCGATCGGTGAAGATCCCTAAGGGGATAGTTGAGGATGTGTTGGTCAAGGTAGACAAATTCTACTACCAGTAGACTTTGGGTAGTGCTTGACATAGAGCGATAGCAGAGAATGGGCCCAATCATGTGCCACGATTATCTCACAGGAAGACCATTTTTATGCGCGATGCAATCATCGATTGCCAGAAATGGAGTCATCGACTCACATTTGGCAACATGACATTAGAGCTGAATAATTTCGCCCGAGTGGTGACCTGCGGTGGAAGATGAAAATCGGAGGGTGAAGTTTGCTCGAGTTGGTGAAATGCGAGAGAAGCGAAATGTCCATGAATTGGGGAAATGGCTAACAGAATTAAGCAGTTGTTTGGGATTCTGTCCAGGCACCCGCTGTAGACGATTGCTCGGTTAAATCACCCAGTGAGAAGACAATCAACAATTGGGAATCAAACATCAAGGCATCAGCTCAGACCACTGCCGGGGTTGAGGAGCTCCTCCTCTTTGACCCCCCATGAGTAAATCAATAAATTTGGGCTGGTTTGGTGTTTTCTAAAACCAAATTGCATCTCAATAATTTTTGGTTTTTATTTTAAATTGGTCAATTTTCGTTTTTGGTTATTTTTAGTAAGTTTCCCAATTTAGCAGCTTTCCTTTTTAAGTAGCATAAGTTTAGTATTATTGTTATTTTTATATTTGTTATTAGGTTTATTTATTTTTGTTATCTTTTTATGTGTTATTTTGTTGGCTTTAAAAAATAAATATTTTTTTTTTTTTTTTTATTTTTGTGCTGCGGGAGAACCGGATATTTGAGGTGATTTTTCGCTATAATGGCGAATCAGCCCCGATGACCCTCGGCTTCCTAGCGCTTTTATAAAGGCCCGGAGGAGGAGAGGGCTTTTCGGGCCATATCGGCCCACCGGAGCGCCGGGTGCGTGAGCCACTGGTTTTGCCTTGAGCCTCCGGTTGTCGGTGCCACTGGCCTTGCGCACACACACCGGTGCCACTGCCTCCCCCAAGCCATTGCCACCATAGTGGCATGGGCCTGTAGGACCCGGCGTCTGAGCGCGGAGCGGCGTCGCTGCGGCTGCGAAGCCTGACCACCATCGCCTGCGTTGGAGCCACGGCTGGGCCATGACCACGACCCGCGCCACGAAACCGCATACGATGTCTTGTGGGGCGTACGGTCGAGCCAGGCGGTCGCGGCCCTACGACATTCACATGGCGGGTGCTTGTGTACTGGTGCCTTGGTGTTTGAGTCTGATTCGGCTGTCCTTGGGCACTACCTTACGCCTCACGGAGTCTTCGGTCTGAGTCATGGTTGTACAGTGGAGTCACTTTGAAGACTTTCAGGTTAGGTCGGCCTCGGCGAGGAGGCGACTCAGTTCGAGCGATCCCAAGCGATCCACGAGGAGCCTCGAAGTTCGGAGATACGAACACGGATGGGACCGGGCCATTCACCCAGTCACCTGAGAGGAGATCGGGGAGGGCGGCCCTCGCGGGCGTACTTCCCGGACGAGTCATGAATTCGAGGCCTCGGCCGTCACGGTGCGTCGGTGACGGGCGGCTCGCCCGCCACCGTTGCCGCCGGATCGGAAGGCCCATATTAAACCAGGCGTCAGCCGAATCTGTTTGCGAGGATTTTTCATGGGTCGTATTCTGGCGTTAGGCTAATGGTGACCCGGTCGGGGATTATGAAATTGTCGAGCATTACTCATTGTTAACCGTTCATGGCGTAGGCGGTTCTATTACCCGGGTGGTTCTCTGATTCTACCATTCTTGACCTCGAGAGGCTTTAGTCGCTCGAGCTCGGTTCTTATCGATGATGGCAGGGGTTCTGCCGAGTAGAGGACATGCTCCGGTACACGTGGGCTCTGGGCGGTGCGAGGCCAGTGCAGGTTATCGGGTTGGCCTCGGCGGATCGAGGAAGGGGAGATGGTCGTATTCTAGCCTGGGTGCTGCAGCGGGACTATGCTGTCGGGACGGCTTCGCGCCTCGGATGCTCCTCATCGATCTTTCTTTGCGACTGACCTCTTCCGGCTTTCGCCTCGTCCTGGCGTGAGGCCATCCTCAGCTGCATCTTGGGATGCAGAGGGATTACAGTTTGATCCTGATTAGTGACCTCGCTACATTTTGAAGAACCTTGAGTCCACCGTAAGAACTTTAGCTCGGCGAGTACCCTTGCGATGCCACATTTCTTGAGCGTCTGAGGCACTTGGGCTTTCAGGAGGAACTCGGGATAGACGGGAGTTGGTGCCCTCGGATCACGGTGATGGAAGCGGCGATGGTGATGCCCCTATCTCTTTTCTCCGACAACGGGACCGGAGGTGCAGACGAGGCGGAGGACTCCCGGAGGAGAGATGTGCATGCTCACCGGGAGTCGAGATGGAGAGGAGATCTAGTCTTAGGAATTATCTCTCCTCCATCTTCTCTCACCTTCAGCCCACGATACTGCGATACTCAGGCCCGTCATATCTGACCGCAGGCGCTCATAGATCACGTTCATGGTACCGGGGAGCTGGCGGGTGTGTTATGGATATTTATGCATTCATTAGCATCTACGGCGTGATGGATCGAAGATTGACTGTGAGACCACTCTAGAAGTAGTGTCATTACCATGCTCCAGCAGATCATGAGTCACCTCGGTCTCCCGCATGTACCTGATCATCGCGATGAGCCGGCGAGCTTCCTCTTTAGACATCTTTGGCCGCGGCCCGGTGCGGCAGCCGGATCCACCACCTGGGGTGGGAGTGGTGCACTCCTGTCTCTAGCTTTCCTATCCTTATGACATGTTTACACTTTGGCGGGGAGGAAAAGTTAGAGTTAGGAGTGTCCTCTATTATGTTTTTGTATAGTTATCAGCTTTATCAACTCCTCTTGATTTTGTTTAGGATTCATGTATTAGCCAATAGTAGGCAGTGATACTTTTGTATGTTCAGCTATATTAAGCGTGTACTAGCCATTTTGGCTATATCAAAAGCCTTACAGTGATATTTACAGTTTATTACACTTTTGCAAATCACCTTTTTGCCTCCACTTTGTGTATCCACTTTTGTCTTCAATTGAACAATTGAATTGCTTTTAATTGGACAATTGAATTGCCTTTAATTGAAAAATTTAAACCCTGTATGTTACCTTGATGATAGGACAATTCCATGCATGATTCAGTTTTTGGTCAATTGAAGTTTGATGTTTTCAGCGTAGACATTCCCCGCTGCTAAATCCACACACATTTTACGAGTTGTACCAATGGCTGAGTGAAATTATATATACCTCCTTTCAGCACACCAGCCGTATGGAGCAGCACTAACGACTATATGGGGTTTATGTTACCGTATATGAGAGATGATGGGGTCTTTGGGAGATGAGGAGGGAAGAACAAGGAAGAGAAGTGGGGTCTGGTGGAGTTTGGAGCTTGGACGAGTTGGAGTTGTGAAGAATTTCTTCATTGGTCCTCATTGAGTGGTTTGGGTTCTGTGGAACTTAGTGACCCAGTGTAGATGGATGGTGGAGTTGTTCTCTTTGTTAAGTGTTTGAGTAGATGCTTGAGGTGGATTGATGGTCGAAACGATTGCCTGTTTGTTGATGTTGGGTGGTTCACGTGCATAGTTTGGTGTGAACCATATTAATCGTTGTAAGCTAATCATGCGGTTGATGGACGTATTGTTTGGTCAATGTTCGACCGATCTGTTCAGACATGGTTCGATCGAGTCAGTTATGGATGATCTTGACACCGCTTCTTATATGTTGTTTCTCGTGGTTACTGTATTGTGTTTAAATGTTGGCATATGATCTTTGTCTTGTAAATCTTTGCGTATCGCCATTATTTTTGTTTAACAAGACAACGCGATGGGTTGGGGTGTTAAGAAAGTGTTCAGATCTGTTTTTAATGCCGTTGATTTTTATAATCATATCGTTAACGTTGTTATCACAGTCTTGATTCCACAAATCTTGATTATTTGATATTTAAAGTTTATTTATTTATCTTTGATGATGTTAAATCATTTGATCAAAATCTGGTGTTTCAACATAAATAAAAGTGAAAATGGATGCATTTAAATGATCAGATGGTGTGAAAATAAGATTTTGTTGTTATAAATTTTGGGCGGACAGCGAAATTGCGACCTCAGCGAAGTTAACGATCTTCAGTGAAGTGTTTTGTTATAATGTTTATTCAGAAGATGTGTTTTTCTTGTGGCTCAAATTGTTTGTTAATCATTCAATCTTTTAATCTTCAGTTTGTCATTGTGAGTTCTCTTAATAAATGTTTATTTAGTTGTTCTGGCATTCGTTGTTCATTTCTTTGTAAATGATATTCTTTGAATGTTCATTTCTTATGGTTTCTCTTGTTATGCATTGTTTCATTTGGTTCCAACCTCCATTGTGTTGTTTTGACGCCGCGGGATGTAAATAAGGATGCTCGACCTCATAGTATCGAAGTTAACTGTTGACTCTCAGTATCGTCGCGATTACGGTGTATTGCGGTTGTTCGATGAAGTTGATGTAGTATCGTTACCATTAATCTTTGTCTTTGGGTTGTATCTTTGATCTTTGATGTCATGATCTTAACCGTACGCTCTCAGAGATCTAAGATAAACGAATGGATGATATATCTTCGTTGATGTTAGTTGTTGTAACAAAATGGTTGACGTTTATATCATTACCGTGCTTGCGGAGATAAGACCTTGTTTGTATTATCAATATTGTTGATATTTAGATATTCTTAACAATATTCGGTTAGTGATTCAGTGAAATATATTAATAGATCAGTCATTAAGTATCTTTGTTTTGATAAAATGATCATTATCAGATGAAGTATCCCAATTATTTATTACATATCTTTAGATAAACATATTCTAGTGATGAGCTTCAGAATCTGGAGTTGGGTTCAGATGTTTATCATTTGATGTGATATCTGTTCAGATGAGAAGATCTGTTGTTTGGTGGTGTATTCGAATGCCAAAAGATTCAGTTCAAGATATGTTATTATTAAACATGGATGTTGAGAAGGTGAATATAATTGAACATGAATATGATCGAGATGATGAAGATCGATGTTCATTTCTTCTCTCATTTCTTGAATATGAGATTATTGAAGTCTGAGGCATCATCGTGTTCTGGTTAAACCAAATCTGAGACATGCGATTGGATGACTTGAACATGTGATGATAAATCTGACAAGGGGTCGGTTGAGACTCTGTGTTTGTTCTTACTGTTTCTGAATGTTTGTTTCACTGTTTAAACAGGATTGGGCGTTCATCTGAAGCGAGGTTGAAGTGATGAATTGTTTCTTTGATTAACATGGTTGACTTGATTCAGTTGTTTAGTCGTTCATTGTTACTATTGTTGATCTTACAGCTGTAAGTAAATCGTTGATTAAACAACTTCATTCAGATGTTTGTTGAATAAGTTTCTTTGTGGACTGGTGGATGTTCACTTTCGTTCTGTTTTGTGAGTGATCCAATGTCAGTCATCAGTATACCCTCAAATGGTTTGTTCATATCTAATTCCGGGGGCCTCTGGGTGACATAGAAAAGACATTCTGAGTTGTAGATAATTCCCAGGGTGTCTGAACCTTGATAAATAATTGAAATCTAAATGAACTCACAATAGATGTAAATTGATAATCACGTCTTCTCACATTGAAAAGGAGATTGAGTTGGATAGTTTATTCAATTTATGAAAGCAGAGGGTTTCTGCCTCTGTTGAGCAGTAAAGTTCGATCGAGTGTTATGAGGATCTAATCAAAAATGATGGCTGTTTCCAATTTTGGGAAGATGAACAGTCAAGTAAAAGCCCATGCTACATACTATATCTTGGAGCTAGAAGGTTTGCAATCTATGCAGTGATAGGTATGAACTATTGAAAAGGAAGAAATGCCGAGACAAGGCATTCGGATTAAAAGTAGTTTATCAATCCTCTGTCTTGAAAAGCAATACAAAATTCTGGTGATGAAAAAGTCATTCAGGAAATCAATTTTTTCCCTTAGTGGACATTTGGTGGTTTGTGGCAGGTTTTGGGTGGGGTTTGTGAGACACACATCAACTGAGTGTGTTGAACAAAGATCGCTTTGTTTTGGCACGGTTGTTATCTCAGTTGTTTTGTTCGCGTGTTGTTTCGTTCGATTATTCATTATTGTTGATGTTGTTATTGATTATCTTCACATATAATTGAATAATGTTGGTGATGGGTGTTGTTAGTCAGATCTGTGAGATAATCTGGTTAATTCGTTATGCGTGTTTATTAAATCTTCAACAGAATGTTCTCGTTGTAATTTGTAGTCAAACTTATGCAATTCTTGTTGTGTCTTAAAGGATTGGTTAGTGCGATGTTGTGTCATTAACGTTTATTGTTGTTTATCAAACATTACGTTTTTATTATTTAAAGTTCTGATAATGTTATTTGATGTATTCTTTGTTTATATGTTTGATCATTCTAACATCAGAAGTGACATTCTGTTATTATCACTTGACATTGTTGTTGATATCTGTGTTTAGAGATCGATGTGAAATCTTGTTGATATACCATTTAAGATATTATGACTTTGACCTCTTATTCAACTTTGTGAAGTGTTGCTTTGGATCTTTAATACGTGGCGGAGGGGCTAAGTGACTTGACGTATTGATGAAACTTTAATAAAAGTATATTTATGTATTAGAGATATCTGATGTAGACTCTGACAAAGTGAAGGCTTGTTTACTGATTTGAAACTTTATTCAACATATTCTGATTTATCAATCTTTGTGAAGTTTGTGTTGATAGATGCAAGACTGTGTTGTTGAGTTTGTTAGTCTTGTTAAGCTCAATGGCTTTCTCTGATGAGACGTGTCCAGTGCACAATGTAAGGTCTAATTCTAGGAAGGGCATTCGGATCGAGATGAAAGGTGTAGATGGAGGATCATAGTAAAATGAAATGACGAATTATCGTTCACAATCCACCTAAAATAAGCGTTAAACCTGAATTCGCGTGTAATGATAATGTAAAAATTAATTGGTAACTTAAGGACATTGAGGACCACACATAAATTTCCATCTCATAACCGTCCACCATGTAACCCCCCACGATGGTCATATATTGAGTGAGGATAAACTCGAAAAGGGAATCTGATTCTTTCTTTTTGAGTAATAAACAAATTCTCTTAAGAAGGACACGATGTTGTTCTATTATTGCAATATCCATTAGAGGCGTCCTGAGCTTTTGTGGAAGGGGAGAGAGAAGTTATCGGTGGATTCAGATCGCACAAGAATGTGAGGCACCGATTAGTTACCATGGCGAGTAGCAAAGACCGCATTCCTCAAGGTTATGATCTCATTGCGCGGGTGGCGTTAGCGCATGGAAAAAACCCAGCTAACTACGAGGGGAGTGGGACTCTATTGATCTCGTAGCATTTGTTCAATCAGTAGCATCAGCTAGTCAAACATGTTGGAGAATTTGGAAGGGCAATTTCACCCATTGAACATATTGAAAGTGAGCTTGGCTATTCTTTTTAGTAGTTTAGAGCGTGGATTGTTGTTTTTCCCATAGACGGTGCGATGGAAATGACTCAAATTCCTTCCCGCAAAAATTTGTATTGCCTCTCACAATGGATGCAATAATAGAAAAACACCATCTCCTTCTTGAGAGAATTTGTTTTATTAATAAAAAGAAGAACTGATTTCCTTTTTAGGTTCATCCTCACTCTCAATATATACTAATATTGGGTTACATGAGTGGACAAATTATGAGATGGGAATTATATGTGGCCCTCAACCTCCTTACGTTACCAATTAATTTCTACATTAAGCTAACGTTATGGCAGCAGCCGAGTGTGTGCAATACATACTACATTTGCTCTCCCCATGCCAGGGTGGATCTCCCGTGATGAGGTGGCGCTCTGCTCCCATTCGAGGTGGCCTCTTCCCATGCCCAAGGTGGCCTATTTACTTATGTAGCCGATCCCATCCACTTGATGCCCAAGGTGGTTGAGTCAGGGCCATGCCCGATCTTTCTCCCTATTGAGCTCAAGTCACTCGCCTGATGATTCGTGCCACGGTAGGGTGATGCGGAATCAACAAAATTTATATTCCTATATTCTCACTGCTTAGTAGTCGAGCTACTGCTTGGTATAAGCGGTCTAGGGTCGAACACGGGGATGGGTTTTCCGTCTGAATGATTTGAGTGAAACGAAAATGAGTGAATTAAATTTGGATTTTAAGGTGGTGATAAAAGCAGTGGGTTGGTGGTTTCACCAAAATGAAAAATAAAATAAAATGTAAAAATGGGAACTCCTTGAAGTTTTTAGGCTCATGGGGTTGGATTCTGAGAGCAGCGAGGTTCCAAAGGTCTTTCCTCAGTTAGGAGGATGACATATAGTCGTTTCGAGCAGGATCTTCATTTAACTAAAACCTAGCAGAAATATTTTATCTTTTGATGAAGCATTTATTTAGCATTTGGTTCCCTACGAGTGAAAATCTATCTTGACTCATCCCTACGACCAAATGAGGTAACTAACGAGTCTCGATGGATCTAAAAATAGAATCCAGCGAACTACTAAGATTGCAAGTATTGATGCAAAAGTGGATGCATACGGTGAAAATCTAACCCTTAGCTACCTCGGTGGCTCGTAAATGAGCAACTAATGGGTATCGGTGTATCAAAACTAAGAATACACTGAACCACACAAAAACTTATAAGTATTGGCGAAAGCATCAGCTTTAAACCTAGAGTTGAAAATTTAGGAACCAAAATGGCGAAGCTTCTTTGCGTGAAAAAGCAGGGAACCGAGCGTCTGTAGATCCTACCGGAGCAACCTTCACTTGGAGGAAAGGGTTTTGGCACGCCTCATCCTCCAAGTTGCCATCCTTGGAGTGTTTGGCACCAGAAAGTGAGGAAAGAGGAGAGAGAAGAGAGAAAACTGGAAAGAAAATGAAAAGGCTGTGCGTATGTACTGAAAGATTAAAGTTAGGGTTCTGAGCTTATAAGGTGGCTTATATAGCCAACCCAAATGTATTGAAATGACAAAAATGCCTAAATGTGAGATTACAAAAGGGACAAAATGGTAATTGATCAAAGCAACGGTCGTGCTGGAATCAAAAATATCAAAACACAGGCGACCATTTTGTATCTGAGGAATTTTAGCTAGCATGCGAAAGATTTCCTTCTCTCATGAAATTTAAACTATACTCATGAGGAAATTTCATATATAAGCGAAAAATGCAGAAATAAGCGGCTCAAAAATTTCGCTAGGAATAGTATTCGCTAGCTGTGAAATTCGCTAACAGCGAAATTTGTGCATAGCGTTGCCAGTTTCGTATCTGCAGTAACTGTTATGATGTGGCTGTGCATAAGCGAAGTCACTAAATCATGACTCTTGATTTCGACTTGCTTCTGTCTGTTTTATCACTGCTTGCTTTTCTTCTATTTTCTTCTCTTTCCTCTTAGTCTCTGATCTATGATGTTAAGTTTGACTCGAATTCTTCGTGCTTGGATCGACTCAACAATGTTGGCATGATTAGCTCGCAAAAACTGCAAAATTTGCCACAAAATGCGATCAGTAGAATAGTAGGGACCTTAATGTGTAAATCGGGTTAATTAGAATAATTAGTATACAAAAAGCACTCAAAACCTATAATAAATAGGGTTCAAGCTGGCACTTTTTGGGTACTAATCCACTGACTCACACATTTCTAGTCCCTTAGCGATAGAAAGAAGAAAGAGAACACTCTGAAAATGATAACAAAATAATGTGCACAAAAATGGTATTTCAAAAGGTTGTGAATGATAATACCTAACCTAAAAGTAAGAATAATCAATGCCATGTCGATAACTATCATGAGAGAATGAATGCCATACAAAATTGAGTATTAAAGAGCCTCCTTCTTGATGATCAGCGAGCTTTCACCCCCGAAATCTAAGTGTTGTTGGTTATCTCTCAACGATAAGGCGTCAGTGCCTTTCTCCTGACCTAGCTACTACCGCCGACTAGCATATAACCCAACCTAAATGAATCGGGACCACCTCTATTCCACAATTCTTTGGTTGGCAGTTGCTGATGCTGAGAATCGACCTCACCAAAGTCCATGTAGCGAGGGGATCTGGAGTGACTCCCCTGACTAATTAAGGTTGGAGCGCTAAGTGGGATAATTCGACCACAAACTCTTCGGATTTCACCGGACTTGAATGATTTGAGACTCCAGCACCTACAAACATAAACTCCACCCGTCCACCCATGCTTGAACACTAAGTGGTGAGCTGACGGGTGGTTTGGGGCATAGGGCTTTAAAACTTTAAATATACCCCTCGGACCGTGCTAGGGTTTCAAAGACCAAGCGTTTAATTTTATTCTTTTCTTTTCTTTTTCTTTTCTTTTTTTTTTCTGGTTTTTCTTCTTTTCTTTTTCCACGGGGTCCTTAACTATTAAGGCGATTGATATATACAAACTAGGGTAGGTTATGCAAAGTAAAGGAGGTTCTTGCAGTTTTCAGCCTATCATTGAAACTACATGTGCCTTGTGCGTGATTAGCTAAAGGTGGAAGAAAAGGTTAAGAAGCTTGAACAAAGTTCAGCCATTATCCCTCCAGCAAAAGCATGAAACCAATCTAACATTAACAGATTGGACAAAGTTTCAATTTTCAAACTATAGACTGTTAAAACACCCATAAAAATTTGGATTTTGCAAAATGGGTCCAAATTTTGAAAAGTAGGATATTTAGTATAACAACTTTATAGAAAGGGGACCCCAACAAGCCACTGGAACATCTAAAGTGACTTTCTAAAGAATAGTACGAAGATAAATACAAAACCAGCTATGATAACTCTCCCTCGTGAGCATCTCGGTGTCCCCGTGTAGTTCGGATTGGAAATTTAAGGAAGGTATTGCATCCTGATAGGATATGGTCATTTCTGGATAGGAGACCCATGACTTTAAAGTGACCTTATTGTTTTCCGTTTAGGGGCCCGAATAAAAGCAAGTTAGGAGAAGAAAAGAGGAAAAAAGTGACCAGGTTAGAGCATTTTTAAAATTACACTTTCATAATAATCTCAAAATGTTCTTTCTAGCCCATGTTTGGATTCTCTCTAAGCTTTCCAAGCGGTGCAGGCAGCTAAAACGGAGTTCGGATGAAGCAAAGTTATGAGCGAAAACTAAGAATTTGGAGGCAAAAGTGGGGCCCACTAGCAGAAAAATTTTATTAGTAAGCGAAAATTACCCAGCTAAGCCTAGCAGTCTTATTGCAGGAAATTTTTGATTTTTTGATTTTTTGATTTTTTTTTTTTTGAAAAAATCAAATAAATGAATAAATAAACAAAAATAAAAACATTTTATTTTATCTTTTTTTAAGAGAATTTTTATATAATAAAAAAAATTAAAAATAAAATAAAGAAATAAGTTTTTTTTTTTTAATATGTAAAAAAGAAAAACAAACGTTTTTTTTTTTTAATATATATATATATATATATATATATATATATATATATATATATATATATATATATATATATATATATATATATATATATATATACTATAATATAAAAAATAAAATAGATGAAGACTCTTGTAAATGTTTTGTCACCTTGGAAGAAAGCTATTATTCTAAGCAATAATTTAAGCTGGCACAACGAAATTTCGCTAACTAGCAAAATTTTGATAAATTTTATTTATAGTGAAATTTTGCATTCACTTCTAATTACGAAAATTTATTATATACTTTATGAAATTATATTATTTAAAAATCTCTATTTTTAAATTACCATGATATTCTATTAAACCTTCAAAATTTACCTTTCATAACTAAAATTTTCAGTACAAAAGTGCACCCTGAAAAATTAGGAAAAATTGTAGAAAACAAGGTAATTTAAACATAAATTAACTAAAATTAGATAAACTAAGAAAAATTATAAATCAAAATAAAATACAATTAAATAAAAATAAAGCAGAAAAATTAAGCGTAGAGGGAAGACAAATATAGAGGACGGATATAGATCAAGGCGTACAGTGACTCTTTGATGCCATACGGTATGAAGCGGTAGTCAAATGCCGATGTAGTGTATGCTGCCAAGCAATGACCACTAAGCTTCTTAAGGTTTTGTATAATAGGAAGTGATGGTTTGGACTTTATGGTGGGTGGCAGGTTTTGTTGGATTGGGATGCGGCGGGATATCACGGCAATTCGGTGGAGGCTGCGGCGGTGGGTTTTTGGTGGCTTGGGTAGTGGTAGTGGGATTCAGTGCATGGGGAATTGGTTGGAGACATTCTTTTTAGGCCTTGACCTTTTGTTTCATGCCCTCCTGGTCCAATGACAGTGATTCTTGGTTCTATGGAAAATACAACATCACATATCGAGTTATTGGTGTGGATTATTCAGTAAATCCTCCATAAGCTCCTCGTGTGAACATTTGTTTGACCATGCCTGCACCATGGTGTCACTTTGGCACCTTCTCTGGTGGACACTACGCGCAGTTGATCTCCTTATTCTGTTTACAGTCCAGCCACTGCTCAGGGTGAGGTTCAAAATGGCTTGTTCAAATGGAGAGGATTATTTGTGGTGTTTGAGAGGAGTGGGAAGACATAAAATGGAGGTTCGGAGGTATATTGTGGAAGTCTTGGTTCCCATGAAGAATTGGTGGATTCCCCCGACTATGGTTGTAAAGGCACTACCATATGGTGAGCTATCCATTGAACACACCACAAGTCCCTCATGGACTATGTTCACTTGGGTTCCTACTCAGGGTTCTTTACCATAGTAGTTTATGTAATGTCCCTCATTGACATATCTCTGAGTTCCCTCCATGAAGTGCTTGATTATTGTTCTCTTCTAGTGTTTCCATTTGGTTCATTTCAAGGTTCAAAATCCAGTTCTTGAGGAGATTGACTTTAAATGTACATTCTAAGTTTCTAATCCACTTGGGAATGGATTCACGCAGCAAAGATCTGAGGGTAGGATTCTGCGGCAAAGGTAAAAGCAGGGCAACACAAAAACAACAAAGATCTTGCGGCCACTTTGTTTTTCTTTTTTAAGCAGGTGAAATAAAACTAGAAAATATGACTGTAAAATGATAAGGAAATTCACTGTAAAGACTTGTGATGAGGATCACAGTGTTCCCTGTTCGTCCTACGCCTTTAAGGCACACGTCCAGACAGCGACATCATTTGATTCGTGCCACGGTAGGGTGATCAGGAATCATGAGGTATATTCCTATATTCCTCCTACTGCCGTAGTCAAGCTCACTGAAATATATGATCTAAGTCGAACACGAGGATAGGTTTTCTTAGTACAAATGATTTGAGTGGCTTAGTAATTGAATTAAATTTGGATTTTAAGGTGGTGATAAAAGCAGTGGAGTTGGTGGTTTGCAATGAAAAGAAATAAATAAAATCGCAAATATAACTCCTTGAAGTTTTAGGCTACTGGAGTTTGGATTCCTAGAGTATTTGAGGTTCCCGGGGTCTTTTATCGCGTTGGAAGGATGACATATAGTCATTTTCGAGCAGGATCTTCATTTAACTAAATCTAACAGAAATATTTATCCTTTTAATAAGAAAGCATTTATTTAGCATTTATGGTTCCTACGAGTGAAATCTATCTTGACTCATCCCTACGTTGACTCGTAAGGAGTAGTAACGAGTCTCGATGGATCTAAAAATAAGAATCCAGACACAAGATTACCAGAAGTATTGATCAAGTGGATGCATACGGTGAAAATCCTAACCATATCTACCTCGGTGGCTCGTAAATGAGAAACTAATGGAATTAATAAGTGCATCTAAAGACTAAGAATACAGCTTGAACCACAAAAGCTTGCAAGTATTGGCCAAAGAAAGCACATCAAAAGCTTTAAACCTAGAGTTGAAATTTGGAACCAAAATGACAAGGCCTGGCTGCGTGAAAAAGCAGGGGAACCACGATGACTGGATCCTACCAGGCAACCTTCCCATTCAAGGAGGAAGGGTTTGGCACGCTCATCCTCAGTTGTCATCATGGAGGTGTTTGGCACCAAATAAAGTGAAGAAAGAAGGGGAGAGAAAGAGAAAGCTTGGAAAAGAAAATGAAAACATGCGTATGTCTTGAAAAGATTAAAGTTAGGGTTACAAACTTATAAGGTGGCTTATAGCCAACGAATGTGTGAAATAATAATAAAATGCCTAAAATATGAGATTACAAAGGGACAAATGGTAAATTGATCAAACGTGGTAGTTTTGAATCAAAAAATATCAAAAGCTCTGGGCGGCCATTTTTCATTTATGGAGGGAATTTTATTCTAGCATGGCGAAAATTTCGCTATATAGCGAAAATGCAGAAAATAGCGAACCAAAATTTGTGGGGCAGATAGTACCCCATTGGCTAGTGAGGGATTTACAGCTAGCTTAGCGAAAATTTTTGCATAACAAAATTTTGATATTAAGCAATACGATAACTGGCTATGATAGCGAAAGAAATGTATAGCGAGAGTCACTTCCACGCATCCTGGCAATTCTTGTTCGACTTGCTTCGCGCATCCTGCATTTTGCTCCTGCTTCCTTTTCTTCCTATTTTCTTCTCTTCTTTCCTCTTAGTCTCTGATCTATGATGTTGAGTTTGACTCGTTCTTCGGTGCTTGGATCGACTCCCATGATGTGCCATGATTAGCTCATGGCTGCAAAATTTGCCACAAAATATGATCAGTAGAATAGTAGGGACCTTAATGTGTAAATCGGGTTAATTAGAATGATTAGTATACAAAAAGCACTCAAAACCTATAATAAATAGGGTTCAAAATAGCACTTTTTGGGTACTAATCACCTGACTGTCACATGATCGGATTCGGGTCACCCATATAAATGCTCGGGTTACTCACACGAATTCCATGTGCCTTTGTAACCTTATATCTATTCAAGGTCGGGGCCAAGCTTAAAGCGGGTCTCAGGCCCAGGCTTGTTAAGACATAATGGTGACAAATGCAAAATTTGAAGTAGAGAAGTTCGAGAATACCAACAATTTTGGCTTATGACAATGTAAGGTAGTGGATATACTCTACCAATAGAAGCCTATGTTGCTTTGGAAGAAATGAAGCTAAATGATAATGATGAAAATGAGTAGACAAAAATTAATTATTTGGAGTGTGAGACAAATCTAAGACTATGTTTAGAACCCGAAATATACCAAGGAAATAAAATAGAGAGAAAAAGTGGAAGAAATTTTTTTTTAGGAAAATAAAAAATAGGGTTAGACTTAATGAATTAATTTAATATGTTTACTCAAATTCATTTTATTTATTTCGCTAAGAAATTTAAAACTATGTAAAAATATTAAGGAATTTTGATCATATTTGACTTTCAGTTATATTTTCCACAATGAAACCAAACATGAAAAAAATCATTTTTCTTACTATTTTTTTTCTTTCCCAAGTACTTTATAGGTTCTAAATGGAGCCTAAGAGAATATTTAAATACCTTGTTGTTCTATTGTTTATGTATTACAATATGCAATTATACATTTAATAAAAAAAATATTAGCATTGAAGTAGAAGCCCGTATAAGGGAGACATGAAATGCAGAATCATTGATATCAATATTATTTACAAAATCGCATCTCTCTAAGGCCACTCAACATTTAAAATGTAGCATTCGGGGACATGGTGCCTTTGCGTGTTTGGTCAATATGGGTCAAATTCGTATTATACCGATTTATGCAAATTCGTTTGATATCAGCTTATGAATTTGGCTTCAGGGTCGATTATCTTCGACTGATATAGAAAACATGTCAACTTCATATCGTGTTCGCAAGTTGTGCCAAAATTTGCATGTATTATAGATGGTGATTTTATATTAAAACAAAAACAAAATATGTAATACTATTAAACACTATTGTACATTTTAACTATTAAAAGAATACGTTACCTTGCTAATATTAAGGTCGGAAGAAGGAAGAAAATAACAACAATATTCTTGTAAAAAGTATGTAAAAAAATATCCATGGGTATAAAAGAGAAAAAAGTAGAGGGAAATAATATGAGCTTTTATAGTAAAACCAATATTTACTATAAGGAACAAAATTAGGGCTTGGTATATGGTTGTGTTGTATGGTAGATGGGTTCCTAAGGATGAGTTCTAGAGAGGCTTCCAAGGAAGGAAACCTATAAAAGCAATCAACGATATAGAACAAACCATGACAAGAATCCGCAATTCCTAAAATGCTTTTACTTGGGAGCCCCAAGTGAGACTCAAGATCCACCCCCAATTCACCATTTGGTTTGGGTCCGTCCATGTAAAAGCAAGAACACGAACTGCTTCAATTGTGGGAAGCCTGGTCACTTTGCTCGTGATTGCACTAAGTCAAAGGTATTGTATGACTAAACTCGATACTCTAATGCATATGTTAGTATTTGCTAAATTAGTTAGAGGCTATTCCTTATTGGGTGTAGACTCAACTGACAGCGGACCATATAGCGAGGAGCGAGGCGGCTTTCGTGGATTACTGATCAAATTCCAAAAGGAAGTAAGTAAGATCATCTACATGAGAAATAATACTTCAACGAACATGCTTGGAACCGGCACTTGAAAATTCGTGATCTTGGGGGCTACCACCCTTTATCTCCATGATGCTTTATGCATCAAAGTTCGACAAAATCTGTTTCCATTGTTGTTCATTACAACTTGGCTTTAAAATAGTATTTGAAAAGATGGTGTAGAATTTATTGTTGAATGACGTTTGTTATAGGTCACGGCTTTATGCTAGATGGATTTATTGTAATAAATACTATTTCTAATACAAATACATCCACTTTTGTTATTGGTAATTCCAATAATGATCCATTAGTTCCGTGTTAAATGGCATGTTAGATTAGGACACATTGGCGAGATTAGCTAAGGATGGTCTTTTAGGGTCTATTGAGAATATATTAGCCAATTTGTGAGCACTGCTTTGTAGAAAAAACAACTAGATTGCCATTTTTCCTTTACAACTTATTCATTATGACATCTGTGGCCTAATGAATGTAAGAGCACAAAATGGCGCTCACAATTTCATCACTTTTATAGATGATTTCACCAGATATGGTCACGTTTTTTTTTATCTCCCATAAATCTAAAGCATTGGAATGCTTCAAAAGATATAGTAGATTGGTTGAGAATCAATTGAATGTGAATATTAAAGCACCACGGACCGATCGAGGAGTGAATATCTATATGATTTATTTAAAAACTATTGTGATGATAAGAGTATAGCTAGACAACTAACTATTCCTTTTACTTAGCAATATAATGGCGTAGTAGAAAGAAGAAATAAAACCCTATTGGACATGGTTAGGTCAATGATGGTGCAAGCTAATTTATCCATTTCCTTTTGGGGAGATGCACTATTGTCTACAGCCTACATTATTAAACATGTTCCATCTAAGTATGTTCTTTCCACCCCATATGAGCTATGGAAATGTGAAATGCCGGATTTCAGTATTATGTGCCCATGGAGATGCACAACTTATATTCATAATACTTCTCATGAATATGGGAAACTTGGTCATATGGGGAAGAAATGTATCTTCATAAGATACTTAGAGTTCTCCAAAGGATATGTATTTTTGGGAGAAGATATGATTGGAAAAGTAACATAAATTGAGATCACAAGATGTCATTTTCTTAGAAGAGGAATTTCCAAAAAGAGGTAAATAAATGGAGATTTTCGACTATATGAAATGGAAGATCCCGAGGCAAATGGGAGTGAAAGACATATGGATTCAGCTCCCACAGAGCACAATGGTGTGGGATATCATGCACTTCCTGAAGTTAGTAGGAAGGAAAAGTTGTCAAATTTTGATCTTATGGAACAAGATCATGAACATTCTCAACCTCAACATAGTAATCTTGAGAAAGTTCCCCGTCGTCAATTTGAGATTGAGGGGGAGGCCTTCATGCTTGTCCATGATGAAGAAGATCCAAAATCCATTCAAGAATCTCTTTCTATTCCTACATCTAAGGAATTGATTAAAGTTATGGAAATAGATTGATGGAGATACAACGAGTAAGGATTTGGTTAATTTACCACCAAGTCATAAGACCATTAGGAACAAGTGGGTTTTAATATTAAACATAAGGCAGCTGGGAAAATTGAAAGATATAAAACTCGATTGGTAGCTAAGAGCTACACGCAACAAGAGGGAATTGATTATGAAGAGACATTCTCGCATGTGGTCAGGTTTGCATCAATTCGTCTCATTCTAGCTATTGTAGCACGGATGGATATAGAATTATACCAAATGGACATTAAAACTGCTTTTCACAATGGAGAACTAGATGAATAAATCTATATGAACCAACCTTTGAAGCCGACCTTAAGGACAAAGAGTGTAAAGTTTGCAAGCTCAAAATATCTATTTTTTTCTTAAGCGAGCATCGAGACAGTAGAACCTCTAAAATTTACGTCAAGCCATGTTAAAAGGATGGTTTCACGATGATGGAGGAAGACCATTATGTGTATATTAAACGTCAAATATTGGTTTCATAGTGTCCTTATATGTCGATGATATATTGATAACTAGAAATTATAATAAGTTAATAAATGTTACAAGAAATGGTTATCACATCTTGAACATGAAATAGAGAAAGACATAGGTGAGGCTAGTTATGCTTGGTGTTAAGATCTTTGTAGGGATAGCTAACGACTTTTGAGTTTATCTAAGAGGCTTTATGTTAAGAAATTATTGAAGCGTTATCGTATGCATGATTGGAAGCCCGTGGATACCCTTGTTGAAAATAATTTGAGCCTTAGTCTTGATATGTGTCCTGAGACTCCTAATGAGAAGGAGCAGTGTCAAGTACCTTACTCCAGCGTTGTTGGTAGTTTGTGTAATGTAATGATGTGCACATGTCCGGATATAATACTCTGTTGTTGGGCTTGATAGATTTGCAATCAATAATCCAAGTTCATAGCACTAGATAGCCGTGGAAAGTATTAAGATATTTAAGTGTTAGATTATGTTTTGTGCTACGAGGAAGAAGTTGTACTTAAATTTGGATATCTTAGTCTTTGATTGGGGAGGCGATCTTGATTGACACAAATCGACTATTTGATATGCATTCTTGTTTAATGATTGCGCAATTTCATTGAGTAGTAAGAAGCAATCTTGTATAGCTTATCTACCATGGAGGCTGAATATGTAGTATGTTCCTTTGCTATACAGAAGCTGTTTGGTTTGTAGCACTTAGAAATCGTCAAAACTACATTTGAACCTATGACAAATTATTGTGATAGTATGGTTGTGTTAGCTTATGCTAAGGATCCAAAGTATCATGAAAAGACCAACATATCCAGATCAGGTATCATTTGTCAAAGACATGATCCCACAAAATGAAGTAGTCCTGAGACACATTCCTATGAGTAAAATGGTAGCTGATCCATTTACCAAACCAATTGCGATGAATGCAATTGTTAGACATGCAAAATCCCTAGACACATAGGGAGATGATTAATTTGTACATATTGACAAACCACTTATATTTT
This sequence comes from Tetrastigma voinierianum, assembly GCA_016808115.1. Taxonomy (NCBI): domain Eukaryota; kingdom Viridiplantae; phylum Streptophyta; class Magnoliopsida; order Vitales; family Vitaceae; genus Tetrastigma; species Tetrastigma voinierianum. The sequence goes on from JAEQBH010001022.1 coordinate 135,224, forward strand.
TGCTTCAATAAATGAGAAGCATTTCACATGGTAGTTTGTTTTAGATTTTTTTTTTTATTTTTGTGAATATGTTGGAAATGCTATTCGACACAATTCAATGAAGTATGTCGATGAACTTGATTGACTCTCTCACATGAGTAATTGCCTTTAGTGTGATGAGATGAGACAAAGATTGAGATGAATGGCGCAGTAGAAGTGACTTTTGGTCATGTGTTACTTACAGGTCACATTGATAGAATCGAGATGAGATCCACAGTATATGAATTGATATGAATGCCTTCCCCACCATCAATGTGTCTATTTAGAGGAAGTTAATTATGAAACTTGTTGTTTAGCATTATTGAATGTACGGAGACAAAGTTTTAGGATAGAGCATTAATCAAAAGTGACAATACTAAGACTCATAAGGTGTTATTTATTTTATAATAAAGATCAAGGCATACACTTTTTAATTTTTGGCAAGAGAAGAGTTACTCCGCCATAGCATGCATTTCATACTGCATGTGTAGACAACCAATTGGGAAGCGAGAGAATGGATCCCTGCTTCTTCTCTATGTGAGTACAAAAAATCCTAGATATGGATTTCATTTTTCCTTACTCTTTGTGACTTTTGACTATATCATGATGTGATGAGTTAATGTTCGCTATCTTAGGATGTATCCCATAGTCATGGAATGATTCGACTTAACGGAGCATTGGTATGAGGGCGAAACAAAGAGTATTCTTTGCTTATACACTCATTACTTGTATTCATCGTCCGGAGTTATTTAGCTTAATAGAGCTTGAAATAACTTAGAATACTGAGTAATTGTAAGAAATATGAGTATGGATTCTTGATGGATTGAATAATATTTGATCATGTGTATTAAGAAAGATACTTGGGGTTGTTGGACTGGATCTGAGTATGTACACAAATTTATAACCTGATGCAGATTATTATCTAATCTACGTATTTGCACCCACGAAACTTGTTAGGGACCACTTACATGAATGGATATGAATCAGAAAACACTTATTAATTTATGACTCGTGCAGGACTATTATCTAATCCTCAGCAATGAAACCATTAAACTTGAGTGTAAGTTTCCTTAGCTATAGTATTGATTAAAAGATATTTCGATAAGAGTAAACCATTTTCTATTTAATTTTGATCCAGCATACTGCAAGTGCACAGGTCGAACAAGTAGTAAATTGGATTTAAGTCCAGATATCGATCCCATAGAGATCTCACGAATTTTTCAATCAACTACTCCAACTACTTAAACTTCATACTATTTGGACGGTAATTTGATATTGGAATTTTTATCATTTAAGCATGAAAATACTAAAGTAAAGAAAAATGAATGAATAACAAATGAATTGAATATTGAAACATTAAAATAACAAATGTAGATTGAACATTATCTCTAAAGGAAAGTATTGAATAATCATTGTGCTTAGAAAGAATCAGATTCCTACGACCTTTCTTGTAATTTTGCTTCGAACTTCTGATTTTAAAAATAGTCAAGGAATAAGATAGTGTGTTTGGATCTCTCAAACCTCATAGTTCATCATCTCACATAGCTGTTTCTCTCGAACACGAGTGGGTGAGATAATACTAAGCGAATGGCCTTGCTCTGGGTATTTTCTTTCTCAATACTTCATACCATGACTTGGACATGACTGAGCTCACTTAAATTTAGTCATAGCGAGGAAGCACACAAGGGCGGTCCTCGGCCTCGAAATTAGAGCGGATCATTCTTTGTGATTAGATCTGTGCTAACCACGGGATCGAATTCACTATTCGAGCCAGGCGAACTCTGCAAACTTAAATTAACTCCTCAGCTCATTCTCAGTTCACAAGTGAGAAGAGGATGTATTGATTTAAATACAGGCACATGAGATCAATGATATCGGCTCCATATACCTTCTGAAATTGTTCCCTTACTCTCAAGAATGCCTTCTCATGTCACTGAGGAAGGGCCTCTAGGAGTGGTGGAAGCTTGATCTGGGTTATGGGTACACGAGGCCAGCGTTGGGGGATCGATTCAACGAAGCAAGCAAAACTGGCAAGTAGATTTAAGATACGAGTTGTGATAATGAATGGGAATACTACGGGAAGATAATTTCTGACAATAACGTCAATTCAATGGGCTGGGTTTCTAGAATTGCGGATTATACCATACGTTGGCTTCTTGATCAAAACCATGCAAATCGAAAGCTAGGCGTTCGAACTCCGAAATTTATGCAATTCAAACAACGGTATTAATTTGAAAGAAATATACATACGCATTCAGCTAAATCGCTTCTGACTAACGTTCGAATCCCAAAATTAGAAAGAAAATAGAAACTATTCTAATCTAAAAATAAAATCAAAAGAAAAAAAACGAAAGAAAAAAAATGAGAAAGAAAAAATAAAAATACGAGGCCTTGGCCAGTGGAGATCTCTCTTTCAATTAGCCACCGGTTTGCGTTTCTCCTTTACAAGCGCATATTTATAGGGTTCTGAATTTGGGCCCTAATTTCGATGCATTCTTTTTTGGACTTTAGTAAAAGCGGCTGATGAAGAGCGGATATTGTCGCGTATGAGGCTCTGTCGCGACATGCATTCTTGTCGGCCGATTCTTGTCGCAGGAGCCTCTGTGTTGTTGCGACATGTCTTAGAAAGTGGCGATGTCGCGGCGAAACATGCTCTTCATGACGGCTTGCTCTTTGTCGCGACCTCTTCTGCCGCCCGATTTGATGTATGACGAAACTGTTCTTGTCGCGTGATCCCGGTCCTTGCGGTTGTTGTCAGCTGACGGCTGGTCATTGTCGCGACTTCCATTCTACACAATTGTTGTCGCGACATTCTGATGTTGTCGCGACCTCTTCTCTGTACAATTGTTGTCGCGACGTCCGGATGTTGTCGCGACCTCTTTTCTTTGTAATTGATGTCGCGACAACCAAGTGTTGTCGTGACCTTATCTTATATTAGATTTTTGTCGCGATGGCTTTCTCCGTTTAAGGCGATGTCGCGTACAGCACATTTACAAGGTCTTTGTAGCTGCTTCATCGGATGTCTGACATCGTGCCTTCTTTTCTTCAATTCCTGGTTGCTTATCCTTGAGTTTTGTTCACTTCGGCTAATTTTGTTTTAGGTTAAGTTTAGTTTCTGGTAGGTTTCACTAATGCAACACAGAATCTTAGCATTTTGATTAGCCGTTAATTCTTAAGGCACTGGTTCTTTCTTCTTTATACTGCATTCTTAACATGACTGCTTGTAGCCAATTATATTATCCTTTGCTCGGCCCACATTCTCCTCCTGCCTACTTTGTAATTCTGCTTTCTTGAATTTCTATTTGAACAGCAATTTGGTGAAGTTTCTTCTAGATTCCTGCATGTAAATCGATCTTTTTATATAAAAATCAATCAGAAAAATGGACTGAAAATATATGACTTTTAAGCTCATCAAACTCCCCCAAACTTAAAATTTTTGCTTGTCCCCAAGCAAAGAAAAGAAAGATTTGTTTGTCCTCAAACAAAAGGACATTTTACGTGTTTTGCGGTATGACCTATTTAATTGAAGGTAAAAATTAAGCTCTTTTATTGTGATGACTTTTAAGAAAGTCGGATCAAGGTTAATTTCTACTTTCTCCAGCATACAAAACCAAATTGTTGAAATTGTTTTACAAACAGTATAGTTAATTGATCCTGCTATAATGTAAGTTGGTTTTCTTTCTCATTTCCTTCTTGAGTCAATTAACCTTAGGATATTAGTTTGATCTTTTTGATTTCCAAATTCCATAGGCTTGTTCATATTGATCTCCACTAATGTGAGTGATTACAACCTTGAATCAATAAGGTCTTTTGAGCTTAGCAATGTTAGGCAGGTAAGGGCGGATGGATGGGATTTTTGAGGTTAAGATTACCAATGCTTTTCTTCTTACTCACATCTGCCCCCCTTGGCAGTTTCTTTAAATAACTCCCAGAACCCGGGTTTGGGGATACATGATTTTCTTCTATTGGTATATTCCTCCCATTTCTCATACATGAATTTCAAGTTGGGGAATTGCTGCTTTCTCTATCTGACGATCGGGAATAATGCCTTTGTTTGTCTCATGGAAGCTCTAACACTCTTAGCGAACTTTGGGTTAGTAGCTCCCATACCGGATGGCATTAAATTTACTAGGTGTTGAAACACCCACTAAGAACTTAATTGTTCGAGAGTCCAGGCCCGCAGCCAAAGCCGTTCCTTTAAGCCTTCTTACTGCTATATTTTTTAAAGTGTAGATCTTTTCTCTTGAGTCCCTTTTTACATTATTTTCTCCATGAGTTCCTCGAAATTTGTACTCCCCTAAACTTTAATTTCTTCCTCTCTTTTTGAATTCTCTGGTAATCACAGGTTCTTTGGAGGGTTGATTCTTTTAGGATGGGTTGGGGTCTTTATTGGCTTATTATAAAAATAAGGCTTGTTTTGGCTCAATTTCAGGAACTAAGGTATATGCATCAGCATATGAATAGGGATGGCTAGAATGGCTCAAACTTTCCAAGGATGGACTGCATCATTTCTTGTTAGTTGTATCACCTAGGATTTCGCCTTGATCAATAATCTAACAAGTTCTAGAATTTGAGTTGATTAACTGTGATTAACCCTAAGGATTTTCTTGACTCATATCAGTTGATGAGAATTCAAATGATTTGATGTCCAACAGGTTTCTTAACTCACTGTTCATACCACAAACTCAAAAAAATTGTTTTGTTACTTCAATTGTATAACCATCCATATTACGAACTCGTGACGAATTCAGTCAATTATGCGATTTGTATTTGATTAAATTGCATTATATGCCGTCGACCCTTATTATAGTTAGTTTAATTCAATCTACTTATCAACTTCTACAACTAGCTCATATTACAATATTTCAGTATTTTCATTCCTGAGCCAATTCTACTGTTATTCTTCTATCAACAAAAGCAAAAAGTAAACACACCATTTGATTTCAAACAATATAGGACAAATTTTTGATTTTATTCATAAAAGTGTTGCATCATTTGAGAATTTACAGATTGGGACTATGGAAGAAATGGATGAGTCAATTGGAAGGCTTCTTTCTTTTTGAGGGATGAGTAAATATGTTGGGAGGATCTAAATCCAATGTGGCCAGATCGGGGTCAAACTGTGGGAACTTCATCTCCATCCTTTTCTTCCTCTTGGCATTCTCTTTTTCTGTCTGCACTTCTACTACCAATTCATTTGTGAGATCCACCTTCTCATTCAGTGCATCCTGTCTCATTCCTAGTGTGTTCATGTTGTTCTCAAGTTAAGTCATGACCTCCAAAAATTTTGACAAGTTGTTGTTAATCAGATCCAGATTCTCCAGCCAAAGCTTTCTCCTATAATCATCATTGTCATCCGGCTGCCAACCACTTTCTTGTCTTCTTCTCAAAATCTTCCAGCGAAGACATATAAGAGAACTTAAATCGCCCGATATACCCTCCTTTGTCTTCAGCTCTTGTTCTGCATCCCTTTCTTTTATTAGTTTTAGGAGTTGAGAGTCTCTGTTAAACTGGTTGTTGTAGAATGCTTCATGACTGAGTTGCAACTTCTTTAATCGATCTCGATCTCTCTTCTCCATTTCTTTTTTAAACTTCTCTTCTTTATGCTCCATAATCTTTTTCAGCTGCTCCTCTTTCTTGGACATTTCTTCTTCCCATTTCTTTTCCTTTTCTCCTCAGTTCAGCTTCGAACATTTCTTCTCTTCTCTGTAGTTCCTCCTCCCACTGTTGATCTCTTCTTTTTAATTCTGCCTCATATGTTTCCTCCCTAAATTGCTGTTAGAGGTTCCACTTCTTATCTCTTTCCTCCATACCTTTCTGCATAGATAGGAGCATCTCCATGATCTGGTTGTTCTCTGAGGCTCCTTTGGAGCTTTCTCCTGTTTCTCTGAAATTTCTGTTTCTTATTGGTGGAGAACTGGCCAGGGGAGTGGTGAAGTCTATGGGACTTCTGTCATTTGTTGCCACGTCCTCTGTGAACATATGGGCATTCCCTCCTGGCTGTGTTTCTGGGATCTGCTCTTCTTGAGTATCAACCATCAGATTGTCCTCTTCTTGTTCTGCATTCTCCTCTTCATTTTTGGATTCGGCTTCCACCATTACTCCCTTCTTCTTTAGATTTCTTGGCCCTTTGCTTATACCAGTTAGAGTCAATGGTGAAGCTACAGAGACGTGCTATACGCTGAACCTTCCACGCCTGACCTTTAAACATAACCAGGTGATAGTTGATGGGTGTGGAATCAAACTTCTTATGTTCCCTTCATGATACTTCATTATTGAATTCTCAATTATAGCCCCGACACACTTACGTAGCCATGGTATCAGCATAAGGAGAATTTGCTTCTTGTTCTCTCCTTTGTGCACACATGCTTGGTGGGAATCGAAGCTAGACCAAAAATAAGAAACCACACCTTCGGCTTCCTCATCGGATCTCCTCATTAATAATCTTCTTTTCTATTTTGAGCTTTTATTCCCCGTTTCACCTTTCATCGGTCGACAGGGCTATCTTCTCTATTAGGTTTGTCTGTTAACCTTTTATACTAAATCCATGCTTGGCCCTCCGTACCATAGGTGCATTTATGTCGGCTCCATATGGAACCAGACCATAATGAACGAGTTATCTTTCTTCAACAAGATTAGATGCGAAGTCCCGACAATTGTATCGCGTATCCAGTTTATATTGTTTTGAAATTTCTCCCATCCTCGTTGCTCTATCAATTCTTTGACAGGAGATGGTGCTAAATCTCGCTTTCTCCTACAAATCCCTTACGCATAGTGCTTTTCCATAATGGAATAAGCTTCGCGGCTTGAACTCATCTTCTTGCTGCTTGTAGACTCTTAACTTTTCTCTTTCTCTGCTTCTTTATTCTTTGGAACCTTGGTAGTTCTTGATATCCTTGTTGAGGATTACGCCCCGTACCTTGGGCTGTGAGTCCCTCAGCCTGGAAAAATTTTCATGGTTATCGGTGTTGGTGATGAAGTGTGCTGGCAGGTTAGGATTTGGTTTTGAAGTGATAAACAGTAATACAGTAGCGGCATCTGGCATCATAAAGCAGTTCTTCGATTGGGTACACCTAATGCCCCATCTCAATAGTTCCCTCTCGTGCTCCCCATTTCATGGCGAGGTGTTATCTTTCTCTTTCTCTTGCATTGTTCTATTCATGATGAAGTACAGCTTGGCCTCCATGAACATAGTCTTACTTTCGGCTCGCCTTGCGGTTCCTCTATTTTCTCTGAGTTTGATCTTGAAAACTTCGAATGGAGCTTTCATATTGCATTAGTGAGTCATAGTGAATCTCTTTACCTCTTGATAACTCTTGCGTTTGAATGCTCCGACATGAAGCATCAATAATTCCCTTAGATGTATGTTCAAGCGCGATACCCTTATGTCCGTTGTGTCTTAGATCTTCATGCATTGGACATCTCTTGACAACTTTGAATCTTTCCCGAGAGCTATGTAAAGGCACCATCTTACCTTCTTTGGAACCACAAATTATCACCTCAGCATAAGGGTGTGAAGGTGGAAAGAATTCTGAATAGGGCTGCACCGAGGCTCTTCCCAAGTATCAACATAACCATATGGTAGAGATTCCATACCATGTAGCTCTTTGTATCTCTTAGAGAAAATGGGGTCATCACGATTTTATGACCTCTTGGTCTCCTCCCAATTAACCAAAAGTGTTTGCCATCCACAAAGAAACCTTCCAGGTGCTCGTTTTGGATCTTGTGGCAGGATGACCAGTGCGTGTTAACAGACCAAAATGTGATCATTGGGTTCAAAATTATTGGCATCAAGCGTTGGTACATGATTATGAAATATTCATCCTGAATAATTGGTCTCCAGAAGTCCTCCATTGTATCAGCGATTGGAGGCCTTCTAGCTGTTGTTCTTTGTCCTTCAGTCTGATCTTCCCTTTCTTCTTCCATGGCTGAGTTTTCCGCTCTTTTTGTTTTTCTCAAGCTTCTGAGTGTTCTCTCTAATTCACTGTCTGCTGGAATCAGATCAATGTTCTGTTTCCTATGCATTAAAGTTTTGTCCCTGAAATCAAAACACACTTACATTAATAGGATTAGCCTGATCAATAAATATTTTCAATTTGGTTTGTGAAAGATTAGTGGCTAAAAATAACCACTGCTTGAAAAACTATTTTTGTTATTTTTCTTTAAAATGTCCAAATTAGTATTTCCTTTTCGTCGAGGTATTAATTTACTAAATTCGATGGCATTTGTGATCCCCCGACGGCGGCATGCATAAAACTTGTTGGACTGGATCTGAGTATGTACACAAATTTATAACACAATTACCAAAAGATTATTATCTAATCCCTGGCAAGCTGCACCATAAAACTTGTTGGGGACCACTTATATGAATGGATATGAATCAAAACACTTATTCAAATTTATAACTCATTACCCGAGGACTATTATCTAATCTATAAACAGTAATATTAAACTTGAGTGTGAGTTTCATGGCTATAGTATTGATTAAAGATATTTCAATAAGGAAGTAAACCATTTCTCTTTAATTTTGATCGACATCACTGCAATCTGCGGGTCGAGCAGTAGTAAATTGGATTTAAGTCGGATGCTCGATCCATAGAATCTCAAGATTTTCAATCCAGCTACTCGACTACTTCAAACTTCATACTATTTGGGCCCCAATTTTGATATTGGAATTTTATCATTTAAGCATAGAAAATACTAAAGTAAGAAAAATGAATGAATAACAAATGAATTGAATGTTGAAACATTAAAATAACAAATGTAGATTGAACATTATCTCTAAGGAAAGCATTGAATAATCATTATTATGAAGAATCAATTCTGACCTTTCTTGTAATTTTGCTACGAACTTCTTTTAAAAATAGTCCAGGAATAAGATAGATGTATTTGGATCTCTCGAACCTCCATAGTTAATTCATCTCACCTTAAGCTGTTTCTCGAACACGTGGGTGAGATAACTACTAAAAGCTGATAGCCTTGCTGCAGGTATTTTTCTTTCTCAATACTTCATACCCAGCTAGATGCAAACTGAGCTCCTTAAATTTAGTCATGCGGAGGCTTACAAGTGAGACCCTCGGCACGAAATTAGACGGATCATTCTTTCCTTGATTAGATCTATGCTAACACGGGATCGAATTCATGATCGACCCGGCGAACTCTCACCAAACTTAAATTAATAACTCGCTCAACTCATTCTCGGTTACAAGTGAGAAGAGGATGTATTGATTTAAATACACAGAGCACATGAGATCAGCAATATCAACTTCATATACCTTCCTGAAATTGTTCCTTACTCTCAAGAATGCCTTCTCTGTGTCACTCAGAGGGCCTCCTGGAAATCAGAGCTGGAAACAATCTCGTTATGGGTACACGAGACTGACGTTGGGATCAATTCAACGAAACAAGCAAAACCAGCAAGTAGATTTAAGATACGAGTTCATTGATAATGAATAGAATGCGCATGAAAGATAATTTCGACAAATACTTGTCGATTGATAGGCTGGGTTTCTAAATGCGATTATACCATACGTTGGCTTCTTGATCAAGAAAACCACGCAAATCGGAAGCGGGTGTTCGAACTCAAAATTTGTAAAATTCAAACAACCGAACTGATAATTTAAAAAGAAATATACATGCATTCGACTAAATCGCTACGATAACGTTCGAATCTGAAATTAGAAAGAAAATAGAAACTATTCTAATCTAAAAATAAAATCAAAAGAAAAAAAACGAAAGAAAAAAATAAAAGAAAAGAAAAATAAAAAAATACAGGAGCCTTCGACCATCGGATCTCTCTTTGAGTCGCGCATTGCGTTTCTCCTTTGCGGCTGCATGATTTATAGGGTTACGAAGTTGGGCCCCAATTTCGATGCATTTCTTTATTGGACTTTAGTAAGTGGCCCGATGAAGCGGATATTGTCGCGACATAGAGGCTCGTCGCGACATACGCTGTCGCAGTTCTTGTCGTGGATTCTTGCCTCATAAGAGCCTACTGTGTTGTTGCGACATGTCTTAAGTAATAAAGCTGAGTATTAAAATGACTGCTCTTATCGCGACCTCTTCTCTTAAGTAATTGATCTTCGCGACAGCTTGTTCTTATGTGACAGTCACGGTCCTTTGCGAGAAATTTGTTTGTCGCGAGAAGCCTGACTGGTGTTAATAGCGACTTCCTTTCTACACAATTGTTGTCGCGACATTCTGATGTTGTCGCGACCTCTTCTCTATACAATTGTTGTCGCGACGTCCGAATGTTGTCGCGGCCTCTTTTCTTTGTAATTAGTCTTCGCGTGACCCGAGGTGTTATTCGCGACCTTATCTTCTTATTGGAATTTTGGTCGCGACAAACCTCCATTTAAGGCGATGTCTGACATACATTTGCAGGTTCTTTGTCGCTACGCATCGGTCTTAGCGACATCGTGCCTTCTTTTTCTTCAATTCCTGGTTTCTTATCCTTGAGTTTCATTCACTTCCAGCTAATTTTGTTTTCAATTAAGTTTCGTTTACGACTAGAGTTTCACTGATGCAACCTGAATACGCATTTTGATTGTCGTTAATTCTTCACGACACCTGGTCCTTTCTTCTTTATGCGTTCTTGCAACTCTTTGTGACCAATTAGCAGTATCTTTGCTTTCAAGCCTACTCCTCCTCTTTCTTCCAGATTTACGCTCTTATGAATTTCTTTGAGCGGCAATTTGGTGAAGTTTCTTCCAGATTCATGCATATAAATCGATCTTTTTATATAAAAAATCAATGGAAAAATGGACTGAAAATAGATGACTTTTAAGCTCATCGGGGGTAAGCTCAACCATATTTTCAAGACATGAGGTTGATGTCTCCCCATGGCTTTATGTAAGGTTTGTATTAGAGCTCCTACCAACATTGTGCTTTAGGCGCCGCAGTGCAATTCTCTTCATGAACATTCTTTGTTTTAATTATTAAGATGAGTTTGTGATGAGCCAAGCTCAACATAGGCGAGTGGGAGATGTTGGATTATGGGCATGGGTCGCCCAAGTAGGCTTGACCTGACCCGTAACCCATTAGACACATCCAAAGGATGTGTCTCCCTAAAAGGGTTCTCTGATTCCTATAAATAAAGGAACTTGAGACACCCTATGTATTAAAAAAAAAAAAAAAAAACTTTTTTCCTTCCTAAAAAGTTACTATTTGAAGTACCATCTCTCTAATTCACAACATGGAGAATATTGATTCGTGCCACAGCAGGGTGATCCGGAATCAACAAAATTTATATCCTAAAGTTCCCTCACTCTTCCGTAGTAGTCGAGCTCTTCTGATCATAGTGGTCTAGGGTCGAACACATGGATGGGTTTTCTTCGTACAAATGATTTGAGTGAAATCAAAACTGGTGAATTAAATTTGGATTTTGGGGTTTGGGTAAAAACAGGGGGGTTTTGATGGTGAAAACTGAAAATGAAAATAAAATAAAATAAAATGTAAAATAGAACCCCTTGAAGTCTCGGGCCACTGGTTTAGGGTTCTAAGGCATTCAACATGTCCTCGGGTCTTTTTCCTCGCGTTGGGGAGGATGATACATAAATCATTTCCCGAGCCGTCTTCATTGGCATTGAAACCTAAACCTAAAATTATTTCTTCACAATGTATAACATTCATTACCCATAATGTTTCAAAAGCAGTTAAAGCCATCACTTGGATCTAACTTTTGTAGGAGCGCTGCCAATGACAGCTGATAGGCACCAGTGGATCTAATAGTAAGCATCCGCCCCGAACCTTGAAGCTTGCTAAGTCTTGGCCACTCGGGGTACATGCGAGTGATTCAAACCTAAAGTGAATCTGAAAGCTTGATAAAGGGAATAAATGCTGCGTGAAAAACATGAGGATGGTGTTTTACCTTCAAACATTCACCCGGTGGCCCTCCTCTTGAGGAGGAAGAGGTCTAGCGAGCATCCTCGAGAGAGGTGTTTGGTAGCTAGAAATGAGAGAAAGAGGAGAGAGAAGAGAGAAAATTGTAACCTAAAATGAAAAGTTGCGCGTGTATTGAAAGATTGAAAAGTTAGGGTTACAAAAGTTATAAGTTGGCTTATATAGCCATACAAGATGTGTGAAATACCAAAAATACCTAAAATATATGATTAAAATAGGGAAAAAAAATGGGAATTACACAAAACGAAGTCATTTGGATCAAAAACACGGGGGGACAAATTTCGCTATGCACAGTGAATTTCGCTATCATACCGAAATTTCGCTATCATAGCGAAAATACAAGGCATAGCGAAAATTGAAATTTTCGCTATGCACAGTACTTTTCGCTATCATAGCGAAAATTCGCTATCATAGCGAAATCATCTAGCATAGCGAAATTCCCAACACTGTTCCATTGGCTACTGTTCCCACTGCTCCCTGCTTCCTTTTTCTTCTATTTTCTGCTCTTCTTTCCTCTTGGTCTTTAATCTATGATGTTGAGTTTGACTTGAATTCTTCATGTTTGGATCGACTCAACAATGTTGGCATGATTAGCTTATTAGTGCCCAAAAAAGTGCTTTATTTTGAGCTATTGAAGATGGAGTTTTGAGTGCTTTGGCATTTAATCATCAATTAAAGCCGAATTGATGTGTGCAGGTCCACTTAGTACCACTGATGCCATTTCGAGTTTGTTTTTGGTAATTTTACAGGTTTTTCCGTGCCTCAGTCATTTAGTTCAAGTTTGATGTTAAGATATGTGCTGAATACTGAGGATTTACAATGTTTTCAACCATCAAAAATGAAGAAATGTGAGGTGGATTTTGAAGATAGAAGTATGCGTGGCAGCAGCGAGAACGGAAGCAAACCGGGGGATTTTAGCTGTGATTGCAGATTTAGTTGGGATAAATGAAAATTTGCAATCATAGCGAAAATTTAGCGATCTAGCAATTTTTGCTGTATGTGAAATTTAAACTAGGCTTCACTTTAAAAATTTTCGCTATTTAGCGAGAATTCAGCGTTCACCTTGAAAAATACCCAATTTCGCTATCTCTTAAAAAGGAAAATTTTATTCAGGCTAGCAAAATTTATGGTGCTTGAAATTCACTTTGTTCATAGCGAATTGCACCTGATGCTATCTCTTGTGAATTTCGCTGAAATTTGCGAAATTTGGCTAGCATGCGAATTTTTAAGCTATGCTAGCGAAATTTCCTGCATAGCGAAATCCTTCAGCCTGTGATTTTGGTATTTTTGATGCTAAACGACCACGTTTTGATATATTACCTTTTTATCCCTTATGTAATTTCATATTTTAGGCATTTTTGTATTTTCACACTTTGGTTGGACTATATAAACCCCGCGACTTTGTAACCTAAAAACTTGTTTTCTCCCGAGTTTCCATAGCTTTCATTTTACAGGGTTACTTTTTGCTCTCTCTCTCTCCTCTTTCTCTCATTTTCTCGATTTGCCAAACACCCCTTGAGGATGACTCAAGGAATGCTTGGCCTAAGCCTCATGCTGAAGAGGAGGGTTGCTGGATTTGGTTTTGGGGCTACCTCACAGGGTTGTCTCTGCTTTGAATGTTACAAGTACTGCATTTATGGTTCCCAACTTTCCAATCTAGGGTTTAATGCCATTTAATATCTTTTCTTGGTCAATACTTGTCATGCTTTGGGTTTCGAGTGCAATTCTTAATGGTGATCTGGCAAATATATATAAGTCAATATTCTGAGCAAGTAAATGAGGTTAAATGCTAGTTTTTTAACTAGATGGGACTTTGAATGCATAATACTTCGGTTGGACTCAAATAGGGTGATTTCTAAAGTTGAGTTTATAGCTAAACAAGAATGGTTTTAACTTGAAATATATGTCATTTGCTAATGAGAGGAAATAACCGAGGACATGATAGCCCTAGTGTTATCGAGCTAGTGACCCCGAACCTTCAAGGTTACCATTTCACCTTTCATTTTAAAAGCTATTACAGTTAATCAATGAAAAAACAAACTCCTTGTTTTTAACCAAATCAAAAATCAAAACAAAAGTCTCACCATTTTCAACAACGATGCGAAGATCATTCGTGGGATGAAAACCCGTCAGGTGTTAGACTACCAGGCCATTATCTTTGCGGTAGCTTATTTCTGACGGTAGGATGAACATAGGAAACAAAACATTGGTGATTCCGGTCTGCCCTACCGGTAGTACGAATCAAATGGCACCGTTGCCGGGGATGGTGCTAAAGTTGATGTGTACTTGTAATCCACATTACAAGTGTATGAGTGACATACCAGCCTTTTTGAATTTCATTCAACATCGCCTGGTTTTCTCTACTTCACGATTCTTGCCGCTTTATTTCATTTCTTCTGGTGAGTTGATTTTTGGTTTTAGCTAACAAACAAGGATCCGGTCAATACAAGCCACAACCCAATGCCCCATATGGTAATACCTACAATTCCAATTGGAAGAATCACCACTGGCCTCTCAGGAAACCCTGACCCTCTACACTATGTGCCCCACAATTGCCAAACCATAGTTTGGTTCCTCATCTCGACCACAACCACTTACCATCTTCCTCTTCTCTTGTGGGAACAAGCCATATTGAACTTGGGCAAGGTGGTGAGGCGAATTTTGTGGAGGAGCAAAGGGGATCAATGTGCAATTAGCCGCAAAGTTGACAACTTGTGAAAGTACGAGCAAGGGAATAGATGGGCTTGAGAGAAATCTTAATTAGAAAATTGACAACTGCGTATTCAATCACAAGATCAACAATTCTTGGAGTACGGGAGAGGAAGGTTCCTTCCCAAGCATTGCCAAATCCAAAAAGGGTCCATGAGATGAGGTCATCCGGTGATTCGGGGATGGATGAAGTGAAAATTTATAATCCTGCACGAGGTGGAAGAGAAATAGAGCCTTGGTGCCGCATATTCTTTGAAGAAACATGCAAGGAAAGGAGTTGGCTGAGAGGGTAATCATCAGTGAACCCAGTGAAAAAACCAGCTGCCCCTCCATTTCCCCAAGCAGAGAGGGCAAGAAAAAATCCCAAATCAAGCTAAGATTTGGGAAGTGCTAAAACTTGATGAAAGGTGAACATTCCTTTGCTTGACATGATTAACGAGGTCCCAACTTACTTATGCTAAGTTCTTAAAGGATGCGTACCTGATCAAGAAAGGGTTAGGCATTGAGAAAGAATTCCCCTAACCGAGCAAGTCGATTGCCATAATCCAAAGCGAGACTTGATCAAATCTGAGGATCACAGGATCCCAGCGATTCGGTCAACATTGGTGGGACTTGCATAGAAATAACCTTGCTGAATTTCGGGGCAGTGTAAACCCTACATACATACTTTCGGTGTATAAGCGATTAGGTTAGAGCTCAAACCTACCAACATCACGTTGTCATTGGCTGATAGATCAGTGAAAATTCCTAAGGGAATAGTTGAGGATGTGTTGGTGAGTGAGCAATTCTCTTATCGATTAGGACTTTGTAGTGCTTGATGCAGAACGATAGCAAGTGGGCCCCAATCATGTGCCCGTTATCTGGGGAGGCCATTTTTGTACTTGCCAATGCAATCATCAATTGCCTAAATGGAGTCATGCAGCTCACATTTGAGCATGACATTAGACTGAACATATTTCACTTGAGTCAAACCTGAGCCGATTGGAAGGTGATAAGGAAAGGAGCGATGAGTCTGCTCAATTGGTCGAGTCGGGAAGCCAAATGTTAATAAATTGCAAGAATTGGCTAACCAAGGTGAAGCAGTTATTTGGGAGTTGTCATCAGTCATCGCTATAGAGCAATTGGTCAACCCAAAATCACCCAATGAGAAGAAAATCAACAAAGAGGGATCAAGCATCAAGGCGAGTAGTTCGGAGGGCCCTTTCTTTGGGGTTAGGGAACTCCTCCTCCTTGATTCATGCCACGGTAAATTTGAGCTAAAATCAACAAGGCCCATATACACCCCTGAGTTTCCTCTCACTGGGTAGTCGAGCTCTTGCAGTATAATTAGTCTAGGATCGAAACGAGGATGGGTTTTCATCACAAAATGGTTTTGCTCCCAGTGCATGAAGGTAAGGCTTTCTATTTGGACTCTTTGGATTTGTGTTTCAAAATAGTGGAAATGGTTTGAAAACTAAAAATTGTAAAAACTGAAAGTAAAAGGTGAAAAAGTTAACTTTGAAGATTTAGGTCACTAACTTGGCAAGTTAGGGCAAGCAGTCATCTCGGGTTTATCCTCGTTATGACATGCAACCTATAGTCCGTAGCATAGCCGGATCTACTATTTAATAGCAAACCTCACCCGTAGAAACATCTCTGTTGAGTCAATACGGGTATACGGTTATGGCCCCTTTTTAAAACCCTAACAAATTATCATTTAGGAGGCTCGTAGGCTTCATCTAAAGAACAACAGTGCATCTCTCCTGCGAGCCACTTGCATCCTAAAGCATGGAGAGTATTGGCCAAAATAATAACAGTAAATGTTATTTAACCCTAATTTGAAGAACCCTAACATGTAAATATTATCTCAGAGGCTCGTAAAGACCATCTAAAGAACAACAGTGCATCTCTCACCCGAGCACTGCATCCTAAAGCATGGAGAGTATTGGCCAAATCAGTAATATTCAATGTTATGCAACCATGTTTTGAGAATATAAGGCCATAAATACACTACCTGTAGCTTTTAGTACAAAAGGACAACATGCATATGCCCCGCCCTGCTAGCTTCCTTCTCTTCAAAGAAAGGAGGCAGCCAAACATCTCTTGAGTTGTCATCTCAAAAGGGGTGTTTGCGACCAGAAAAGGGAGAGAAAGAAGAGAGAGAGAGAAAGAAATAAAAGCAAAAACTGGAAATAAAAAGACTTTATTCTGAAAATAAAAACTTACAAAAAAATCCTTATCACGTATTTTGGCTCAATTGTTCTCGATCCTCCTTTTTTTGGTTACAAAACAAGAGTTTATATAGGCCTCCTCAAGGTATGAAAATACCAAAAACCTATCAACTTTGGCTAAGTTATTGAATGATTAAGTAATACACCAGATTTGGGAGCGGGTTTGCGTGAGTACAAAGCATGACGAGGCATCAATTTTAGTAAGTGAGGAATTTCGCTAATTAAGCGAAATCAACGGAGTCTAGCGAAAACAAGAAGAACCGCTAAGGCGGATAATTTCGCTAGCTAGAAATTCGCTAAGCTAAGAAAATGTTGTAAATGCGAATCGGAGTTTTTTCGCTAAAAATGGTCCCTTTCCTAAGCCGGCGAGGTGGTCTAGCCCGGAAATTTGGTGTTTCGCTGGAGTTGCGAAATTTTCGCTAAGGTTGCGAAATTTCGCAATCCTAAGCAGAATTTAACCTTCCGCGAAAGATTCCGGCTTTGTTGATCTTTCCCTTTTGCTTTTCATCACGCCTTCAAGCGCATCTATTTTCTTCACTTTGCCTTGGTTTTCTCATTGATTCTAGGGCTGGTTGATGGCTGAGACTTGAGTTCAAACTTCATGATTCATCATTCATCTCGACATTGAACTCCAAAAGTGCACAAATACCTACAAAACAACCAAAAATACCCTCTAAATGGCATAAGTGTTACTAAGAAGACTAGAACACTTCAATTGGTATAAATGACATGATTAATGCGCAAAAAAGCACTCAAAACTATCTATCATAGGGTTCAAGAGATTTTTACTTTTTGGGCACTAATACTCATGACCCATGAAGGAAGTTGGTAAAATTGAGCTGGTTTGGTGTCAACTGAAACCAAATTGCAGCTCAAGAATTTTTGGTTTTTGCTTTAAATTGGTCAATTTTCATTTTAGGCTATTTTTAGTAATTTCCCGTTTTAGCAGCTTTCCTTTTTAGGTAGCCTAAGTTTAATTTTTTATTTTTTTTAGGTTTTTGTTAAAAATAATATTTATTTTTGTTTTTATTGTTGTATTGCTTTAAATAAATAATTTTTTTAATTACGGGTGAACCCGATTTTTGGTTTGAATTTAGCTATTATAGAGGAAATCGGCCCGGTGGCTCTTCGGCTACCAGCTAATGCTTTATTTAAAGGGAGGAGGCCTCATCTTCGATCCACGGTTAAAGCCTTTCCCCCCCTCCCTCAGGAAGACTCGGCGCCTCCCATGCCACTGTCTCCTGGGCCACCGGGGCTAACGCGCAGTGCCAGTTGCCATTCAGTCGGTCAATGTCAGCCATTAGCCACCCATCGTCAGCCTCGCGCCCTGCACCAGCCACCACCGTCTGTATGGCGAGCCCTCCTTTGTTCGGCAGCGTTGAGCCCCATGACTGCCACTAGTCTTGCCCAGTGTCGCCAGTGAGCCTTGCCCATGTACAGCCTAGCCGTGCCTTGCCGTGGTTCAGCCGAGCCCTGGTCCGGCCTGTGTGTGCGCACCCTGCCCTGCCCCTGTATCACTTTCTGACTATAGATATGGTACGTACCAGAGGTGGGTCCCGCCTCGGGCCGGTCGGTGCCTCCAGTGGAGAGCGAGCCCCGAAGCCAGAAATTTGGAGTCCATGATCCAGGTCCACGAGAGACCTCGGGGTTGGGGTATCAGACGAGGGGATGGGACCTCGAGGCCTTCCCGGTACCTTAGGGGGCGATCGAGGAGGGAACAGGCACCTCCAGTGAGGCCCGTACGGGTCAGGGGAGTCTTCATCATCCTGAGCCTCGGCGTCGCCTTCACCGTGCGAGAGGAGAGCTCGTCGCCCCATTTATCACTGCCGAGTCAGACGACCCAGCACACGGGACCCGATGCAGGGACGTCAATTGCACGCGGAGATTTTCATGGAGAGTCATATTACGGCGTGCCGGCAGCGGTATTGACCCGGTTGGGTTCCGCCACGGCCCGATTCGTGGCGTTACTCCCATACGCCGTTTCATGACACCACGGCGGTTCTTATCCCGGGTGCTTAGTTCTACCACTCCATGACTTCGAGGGCGCCCGAGTCCTCTGCGGAGCTCGATTTACCAACCGATGATCGGCGAGTACTCAGAACGCGGACATTTCGGTGCATTGGGCTGCCCGGCGAGACGAGGCGGTCGGAAAGTGTCGAGGGTGGCCTCGGTGAGCCACATAGGGAGATGAAGTCCATTGTCTTGCTCGTGACAACACCGGGACCGTACTCTTGGAGCGACTCCGCCTCGAATGCTTCTCATTAATCACCTTCTCGGACCAGCTCTTAGTTACACAACCGTCCAGTAGCGAGGAGGCCATACTAGAGGCCTTGTATCGGATCAAAGGATGCAGTTCGATCCCTACGAGTTAGTCGCGACCTGCTACATTTTGAAGATAAGGGTGCAGCGAGGGCTGGCTCGAGCTAAGAGTCTACCTTTGTTGATCTTGTGACTATTAGGCAGGTCTGGAGCATTTAGGATTCCGGAGCCAGAGTATAGAGAGGATCGAGATTCCCTCGGGTCTGACCATGGAGGCGAGCCATGGTGATCTTAGATTTCTTTTCTCCTCGGCGGGACCCGGGGAGGAAGTGGATGAGGAAGCGAAGGACTCAGGAGGGAAGATCACATTCGAGGTGGGAGGTAGAGGTGGCGAGCCCGGTGCTTCGGTTATCTCTTCATCTCAGCCGGCCCACGATGGCCTGGCGGCCTCCGGCCCCATCCTTATACGACGCGGCATTCTCGGAGTATCTGTTCATGTCGGTTTGAGGAGCTAGCGGTGTTATGGATGTTAATACGTTCATTGGCCTCTACCGAGGCATCGATGGACCCGAAGATTGACTCGGCAGAGACACTAGAGCATTGTCATACCATGCTCCTTGATTATGATCACCTCGGTCTCAGCGCATTTCACGCCCTTCGAGATGAGCCGCGGCGGAGGCGGCAGCGCTCATGAACATGCGCCCGCGGCGTGACGGCTGGATCCACCCTTGCGAGAGTGAGGTAGTTTACACTCTGATCTCGACTTTCCTATCCACTATGCATGCATGCTTTGTGAGGGGAGGAAAAAGGTAGAGTTAGGAGTGTCTTCTATCATGTTTTTGTACAGTTTTCAGCTTTATCAACTGCCTACTCATTTTGTATGGGAGCCATGTATTAGCCAATAGTGAGCGGTGATAGCACTGTTATGTTTAGCTATATTAGGCGTGTATTAGCCATTTGGTTATATCAAAGCTTTATAGCATTATTTGATTTCTTACCGCACTACTTGATTCACTTTTGTGTTTTCATTTTGTGTATCTTCTACGCAACACAATTGAAAAGTGAAACCACGTATGTTACCGTAATGATAGGACAATTATGCATGATTTAGTTTTTGGTCAATTGAAGTTTCAGCATATTCAACCTTGAACATTCCCCCTTTAGCTAATTCACACACTGCACACCAGATTGTACCAATAGGTTGTGAAATGGTATACCTCTTTTCACTTTGCAAAGCCGACCTTAGATCTGTTGATAACCCATAATAGGTTTGTGTTACCCATGTATGAAGGCCAATGTTGTCTTCCAAAAAGGAAAAGAAAAAGCAAAAAGAAAAAGAAAATAAGAAAAAGAGAAATAAAAGCCGTGACGCTTTGCCTTGAAGCCCGAGCACGGTCGAGGGTGTGAAAGCCTTTAAACCGATGCCTAAGCCTTAATTGGTTAAGTCATCGACTTAGTGTTCGCTACACGGGTGAATGGGTAGAGTTTAGGCGTGTGTTGTAGGTGCTTAATTCTCGAAGTCATTCGGGTCCAGGAGTGGTTCTGCGAGTTTGTGGTCGAGTTGATCCTTTTTGGCTTGATGCCTAAACCTTAATTGGTTGGGGAATCATCAGGGTGAACCCCGTTAGGACTTTGGTGAAGTCGAGTTTTAACGCATTGCACCTACATGAAATATAGGAAGTGGCGTGTAACTAATTCTCTTTAGGTTAGCCAACGGTTTAAGGCCATGGCGGTAGCTAGGTTGGGGGAGGGAATAGCTTTGCAATTTATTGGCTCAAAGCGGATTACCTTAGGAACAGATAATTAGATTTTGGTGGAAGTTCGGGTTGATTTCATGGATCGATGTTGACTAAACGCTCTTATATGGTTTTGTTCTTTCATGTCGGTTCTCGAACAGGGTGTAAGTTTTTCATTTTAAAGGTGAGCCCAGTCTGTACATACACTTTTTGAACCATATATACTTTTTGTAAAATCACGACATGCATCCCGTTATTGTTTAAGCATTACTAAGGGACTATGACGTGTCGGTTGAAGTGTGATTAGTCTTGAAAAAAGTCTTATTTTGAAACCTATTCAAGATAGGTTTGAGGTGCTTTTTGCGTGCTAATCATATCAATTAAACCCCGATTGATGTGTGCGAGTCCGCTTAGGTACCCGCGCGATGCCATTTCGAGTTTGTTTTTGAGTAATTTTGCGGGTTTTCTGTGCCTCGGCCATTTAGTTGAGTTTGATGTTAGGAAATGTGTCTTGAATCTTTGATTTACAATCTGTTTTCAGCCATAATAAATGAAGAAATGTGAGGTGGATTTTGAAAATAGGAATGCGGTAGCAAGCTGAGGAAGCGAAGCGAGCTAGGGATTTTTAAGCTATGATTGCGAAAATTTACGTGGGATGCTCTGAAAATTTGTGGGATTGCGAAAGATTTGCGATCATAAAAACGAAAATTTCGCGTCTGGTCAATTTTCGCTATGGAAATTTTCTTCAGGCTGGCGGGATTGGCTATCTAGCGAAATTTCTTTGTTCCTAACAAAATGCCCAATTTCGCTATCTCACGAAAATTTCGCTAGGCTAGCGAAATTTAAGCTGTCTAGCAAGAATTCCCTTGTTCTAAAGCGAGGAGATTTCCTAATTCTAAACTCTCTTGTGAATTTTGCTAGGCTGAGAGAAATTTCGGTAGCATAGCGCGATTTTATCTTCAGCGAGAAATTTCTGCCTCTTGAAATCCTTCGACCCTAATGATTTTGGTATTTTTGATGCCAAACGACCACGTTTTGATATATTACCATTTTATCCCTTATGTAATTTCATATTTTAGGCATTTTTGTATTTTCACACTTTAGGTAGGACTATATAAACCCCCACAACTTTGTAACCCTAAGAAACTTTTCATTTTTATACAGTTTCCTGATGAGTGTCTAAAACACTCATATTATACTCGCGTCGGTTTTTCATTTTCAGGTTTATTTTATAGTAATTTCATAGTTTTTGTAGCTAGACTCCTGATTTGGTGTTTGGTTTGGATGCAGGTGCATTGGAGCAAAAAGGGCAACTGTTGGAAGCAGTTTTGGAAGCAAGGGGAGCAAAGCAAGAAAGTGGCTGCCACGTCACGACGTCCCCCGCGTCGCGGCGTCCTGCCGTCGCTGGCGTCCCAATCCGCGGCGTTGAATTCGACAATGCGAGAAGTCAGCATTGAAGCGTCGTGACACCTCGACATGCGACGTCGGCTCGAGATCTGCCTCGTCATTTAAAGTGCGAATGGCTCGAAATCAAGGTGTCGGGCGTCTGACGAGAACGCGAATTCGGAGCGGGGTGACCGCGGACTTGACGAAGTGCCGGGATTTATTGTTTCCATTTATTTTGGAAATTAGAGCGATGTTTTTTGAGATTAAACATTTTCCATATTCGGTGTTCGGTATGTTACAGGTTGCTCTCCCAGGGTTTGTTGAACCACATCATGTGTTGATGGATTAAGTTGGTACTTTATATTGTTAAGTATTTATCTATTTGTTTTCATACATACGTCTATGATTTAATTATATGGTGATGTAAGCTGACATTGGCATAATCCTGCTTTGGAGATTCGGGTCGAGAGATGAGGTTATCCAGGGATCTAGGTAGAGTAGCTTTCAGTTGAATCGCAATAGAGATATTTCGATCTGAAGGTATCTGGGGTTAGAACATTTAAGCATTTCGAATATATCGAGTTGAGATAGAGATATACTCAAATCTATTCACGGAATGGCGGATATACCTCGAGAGGATATCTCGTAAAAGTAAGATCACCTCGCCCGATCGACAAATGATAAATATATTGAATAATAGCATCCTTAAGAAATAATCCATTAGGCGTGACAGGGAGATATAACCCTAGTACTCAATACCAGCAATTCATTAGAATCAATAGCTTAGTCTAAATTTACATACTCAATTTACTTCTTAGAAATCGTCTATTCAGATATTATCTAAAGTAGAACCTTTGTAGTCATTACACCTGTCCCTGTGGATCGATATCCGTACCATGAGTACACTATATTACTTGAGGCGACACGTGCACTTGCGCACATAGGCGTACACATTTTACACATCGCGTTTTCGGCCTATCAAGTTTTTGGCGCCGTTGCCGGGGATAGGTTTAGATTGATATAGAGAATTAAGCAATTAGATATTACTCTGAAATTTTCTTTACTTTTGTTTATTTTTACAAGTGCTGGTAATTTGGTTTTGTTGGTTCGTGTGTTATTGCAGTGTAGTTTTCGGTAAGTACATGCTGACATCGAGATCAGCTAACCCTTTGTTTGATCACGAGCGAAAAGAACTGCGCACAGTTACTTCGGGAGCGAGAGCGAGCAGTTAGAAGCCAGAGCGACCATGGAAAACAATGAAGAAGCGGAACCTGGACATTGGCCGGAGCCCGCAGAGAGGTGAGTGGAATAATAGAAGAATGTCAAAACTTTTGAGCGTTTATACGGCCGGATGATCCTTTCATGCTACTAGATGAATTAGTTTACAACGGCTTTGTTGTTCGAGCGGCTATCAGGCGACCACCCATTCAAGCAAACAATTTGAATTGAAATTCGGCCACGGTCACAGATGCTTGAATATCTTGTTCCATGGACTACCCCATGAGAACCGAACATGCATTTGACTAACTTCCTTGATGTTGCGATACTATCGAAGTCTGATGGGGTTCTGCGGAAGAAGCTCTCGGGGTTCTTGCGGTTGTTCCCACTTTCACTTGGAGATGAGGCCAAGCAGCGGATTGTGATCGACCACGGATTCAATCACTACATGGAATGATTTGGGTGCGAAAATTTACATGACTAAGTTCTTTCCACCTTGAAAAATTGCACAACTTGTGCAAGGATATCTTTTGGACAGCTGAGGGGAGAACTTTGCATGGAGGCATGGAATGAGAATTTCCGCAATTCTTGCTTGAGGTACCCACACCACCGGCGACCCGGATGGATGCAAGTCCATACTTTCTATAATGGTTTGAGAAATGCAACTAGAACAATGATTGATGCCTCAGCTGGAGGAACATTGATGAAGAAAACCACAGACCAGGCGTATGAAATCTTAGAATCTTTGCGGCAAATACAAACCGGTGGCCCGAGAGAGAGGAGCTGCAGGGAAAAGCGATGGGTAGCACGAGACAATGAGGTCCTCAACAATGCAAGTTGAAATCATGTGGCACGGAGTTGACTAAGCCGAGTTGAATAGAGGCGGCAGGCGACAAATGCCCGTACAGACGACCCATATGGGAGTTATGTGAATTTTTGTGGAGGGCGGCCTGACGGCCGCGGAATGTCAGTCGAAGCCACATAGTAGAGCGGGCCCGATGCGTGTCAGATTCAATCGAGTCAATGTGAAGGACCACTATGGAAATAGTTATCAGAATCAAAATCAAGGCCAAGGGTGGCGCAATAATCAGAACCAGAACAATCATAATAATCAAGGGTATGGATGGAGGAACAATCAGAACAATACACCATCAAACCGAACTAGTGAACCACCCTCTGAGAAAAAGGTAGACTTAGAGCAAGCTCTGGCACAGATGTTAACCACCCACTCTGCTTTCATGAATGAGACCAAGGCAAACATCGGCTGACGAAGCAGCGGTTGAACGATCAAGCGGCCTGATTGAGAAGTTTGGAGGCCTGAGTAAGATTGATGGCAAACTTGCGACGAGAAGGCAGCCGGGTTCCGCCCCTACGAGCAGCCTCGCCAGTAAACCCGAGACAAGACAGTAATGAACATGTCAAAGTAGTTATGCTAAGAAGTGGTAAAGACTTGGAGACCAAGGGGAAATCCTCAGTTATAGAGGGAGTAGAGGTTGAGAAGGTCATTCAGCGGGCGAGAAAGGCGGTGCGAGCCGAGAACGGCCTCGGGAAGCAGTCGGCGAGAGAGAACTGCGGAAAGCGAGTGACTGCCGAGTTCCATACCCGCAGCGTCTCAAGAAGCATAAAGCTGGATAAGCGATTCACTGGTCATGGGCGCCCTTGAAAAGTTACACATCGATATCAGTTCTGCGTCTTGCCGGCGAGATGCCCGATTCTACGTGAAATTCATGAAGGACATCACGTCGGAAAGAAGATTGGCGATTTGGCGATTAACGGCCGAGGAATGCGGTGCCATACTTAGAAAATTTGCCCGCGGCTCAGGACGAGGCGGTTTCACTATCCCTTGCACCATTGGAAATGCTATTTTTGAGAGAGCCCTATGTGATTTGGGTGCTAGCATTAACCTTATGCCATTATCCATTTTCAAATGTTTGGGATTAGGTGAGAGCCCCGAGAATACAGTCACTCTTAAACTGAGATAGATCTTTGAAGCACCAAGAGGGGGTAATAGAAGATGTGTAGTAAAGGTCGAACGATTTATCTTCCTCATGATTTCATTGTGTTAGATATGGAAGAAAGATAAAGAAAATACCCATAATCTTGGAATTGCTAGGCCAGTTTAAACAGTGACGGGGCAATGATTGATGTTCGGAGGAGCGAGCGGAAGTGTGAAGATGAAGTAAGTTCAATGTGTTGAAAGCGAGTGAGACACCCGACAAAGAGTGATACTTGCTCCATGGTAAATAGTAGAGGCTATAGTGTCTAGCGAAGTGAGGTCTCTTGACCCTTTGGAGACTAGCCTAGTGGAGATGGTACGAGAACACGAGGCGAAGGCGAGAAGAATATGTTAAATGGATGGACTCTTTTCGGACCTACGAAGAAAAATACTTGAATCTCTAGGAGAAGGAGCTAAGCATGAATCCCATCGGTTGGTGACAACCACCCAAGATGGAGACAAAAACCTCTACCCTAGCCCGTTTGAAGTATGCATACCTTGGGGTCGAATCTTATTTGCAGAGTGATTATCTCGGCATCTTTGGTACTAGAGGAAGAAGTTATTGAGGTCATGAGATCACAAACATGCACTCGGATAGTCTATGGCGATCTAAAGGGATTCGATCCTTCTATGTGCATGCATCGTATTTTACTAGAAGATGGACATAAACCTTCGAGTGGAGAGCCTTGTGGAGAGTTAAATGTCGGCCGATGAAGGAGGTAGTCAGAAAAGAGGTTCTAAAATGGTACAGATCTTTGGGGTGATTTACCCCATTTCGGGCAGTGCATGGGTAAGCTGATTCGGGAGTAGTCTTAGAAGGGAGGAGCTGTTGTCATCGGGGCCAGCTTGACATCTTCTTCTCGAACAGATTAGGATTGGAGGATTTGTATTGACTATCGAAAATTGAACAAAGCCACTCGAAAATATCATTTCCCATTGCCGTTTCTAGATCAGATGCTAGATCGATTAGCCGGTCATGAATACTATTGCTTTTTGGATGGATACTCCAGTTACAATCAAATTGCCATAGCTCCTGAAGATCGGGAAGGCGACTTCACTTGTCCTTATGGTACATTCGCATTTCGGCGGATGCCCTTTGGCCTGTGCAATGCACCGGGTACTTTTCAACGATGTATGATGGCCATATTCTCTGACATGGTTGAAAGGACAATTGAGATATTCATGGACGATTTCTCAGTAATGGGAAATTCATTTGACAATTGTTTAGAAAATTTGAGAAGCATCTTGTGAATCTTGAAGAAACCCCGACTTAGTGCTCAATTGGGAAAAGTGCCATTTATGGTCTGAGGTATTGTCCTTGGACATCGGTTCAGCAAAAGGATAGAGGTAGATAGGGCGAAGGTGGAGCTTGATTGAAAGTTGCCTCCACCCTCATCGGTCAAAGGGTTCGAAGTTTTCTTGGCCCGCATTTGGATTTTATAGGCGGTTTATCAAGGATTTCTCACAGATCGCAAAACCGTTATCTAACTTGTTAGTCCAGGGGATCCCATTTGAGTTTGATTCACAATGTTTGCATGCTTTTTCAGTGTTGAAGGATAAGTTGATCTCAGCCCCTATTGTCGTGGCTCCAGATTGGTCCTTTCCATTTGAACTTATGTGTGACGCAAGCGACTTTGCAATTGGGGCAGTGTTGGGGCAGAAACGAGAGATGATTTACTATGCAAGCAGAACTTTGAATGATGCTCAATTGAATTACGCCCTCTGAGAAAGAACTTGGCTATCGTCTTTGCACTTTGTGAATTCGAGGCCTTATTTGATTAACTTAGCAATTAAATGGTGCACAACGATCATTCTACTATTAAAGTACTTGATGACCAAGAAGGGCGCCAAAACCGGATAGTCGGTGGGTCCTTTTCTTTGCGAAATTCGACATAGAAATTAAAGCAGAAGGCAGCGAAAGCCTATTAGCCGAGACCATATTCCACGATTACCCAGAAGGAGCGAGATGATGTCCCGGTGAATGGCCAATTCCCGGACGAGAAACTTTTTAGCTATTTGAGGACAAGAGAGGCGAGTTCCATGGTTCGCAGTTATGTGAATTATTTAGTGGCCAAAGTAGTCCCTCCCCAGTTAATATCCAGCGAAGAAGGAGTTTTTCGCACACGAAACTCTCTTCTTGTGGGAGGAGCCCGATTCTTCTGAGACACTACTTGTCCGGGTGATAAGAAATGTGCTTTCGAGAAGATGAAATGCACAACATTTTAAACCCTTTGTTGGCACACTCGTTCTGTGTGGTGGACACTTTGGTGGCCAGAGAACAGCAGCCAAAGTGCTCCAATCAGGTTTTTACTGGCCTACCTTATTTAAAGATGCTCATCAATTCGTTTCCACTTGTGACAAATGTCAACGAATGGGGAACATCTCTAAAAAGGACGAGCCACCCATGCATCCCATTTTGGAGGTAGAATTGTTTGATTTATGGGGGATAGATTTCATGGGACCATTTCCTGCATCATATAGCAACTTATACATTTTGTTGGCAATAGACTATGTCTGAGAAGTGGGTGAGCGATCCTTTACCCTTTGATGATGCCAAGGTTGTAGCTCAATTTCTACGCAACAACATATTCTCACGTTTTGGAACCCCTCGAGCATTGATCACAGATAATGGTACTCATTTCTGCAATAAGGTAATTGATAAAGTTTTGCAAAAGTATGGGGTACGTCATCGTACATCTCTTGCATACCACCGCGTTGAAGCCGGACAAGCGAGTATCAGGCAGAAATCAAATTACATTCTCGAGAAGATAGTTAACAACTCTAGGAAGGATTGGTCTAAAAAGATTGAAGATGCACTCTGGGCGTACCGCACCGCATTTAAAACTCCTTTGGGTATGTCTCCGTTCAGAATCGTTTATGGTAAAGTGTCATCTTCGGTCGGTGGAGCATCGAGCTTTCTTGGGCCACTCGGCGATTAAACATGGATAGTACATTGGCCGGCAGAAGCCCATTTGCTCCAACTCCGATGAACTAGAGCGAATTCGAAGCGAAACATGAAAGCGTAGCATTTATAAGGAAAGACTAAAGCACAGCACGGCAGGCACATTGTGCGGAAAAGAGTTCCGCAGCGAGTTGACAAGTTTTTGTTCAATTCCGCTAAAGCTCTTTCGGGAAATTGAAGTCTGATGGTCAGGCCTTTTCCGCGATGACCGGTCTTTTCACGGTGGGGCGAAGTTACACATCACGAGAAAGGCACATTCCACGGTCACCGCAGTGATTGAAACCGTACCATGGAGCGAGTTTCTTGCGGAATAATGAAATCATTCGCACACAGCGGCCGCAGGCCGAAGTGTAGTAGCGATCATATGAGTTCGGGTTCCGAGCACATTGGTCGAGTCGTCGAGCAAACGACATTAAACATAGCGCTTCTTGGGGCTTGACCAGTGTTTCTTAAACTTTTCCTTTTTCTGATTACCAATTTTTATTGTTTATTTTTAGTCTATTGGTTTGCTGGTTTTCTCCATATTTGATGTCTCTTTTTGGATATTTACTGTCAGGGCTCGCGTGTGCAGGTATTGGGGAGGATCCGCTGTGCATTACAAGTCCAGAAAGTCACATTGACAAATGGGGAGGGCACAAATTTTTACTGATCAAGACCTTCTGTCGCGTCGCTGACGTTGAGTCATAATGTCGCGGCGATCCATTCAGCCCACTCTGTAGCGTCGCGCGGCGTGGTTCCAATGTCGGCGTCGAACTGAATGTCTGCGTCGCGTCATGCGTGGATTTCCAAACGTCGCAGCGTCGGGTGCATACTCTGGGCGTCGCGGCGTGAGTAATCCCAGCGTCGCGGCGTGAATTTTATGGTCTCTGTGACGTCGCGGCGGGCCAGTTTCCTAACTGCGGCGTCGTTAAATACCACTCTCTATAGCATTCGCGACGTTGCCCCGAGCGTCGCTCGTTGCGTTTTAAGGCGAAGCAGGTTCATTTCTCTTCACCTCGCACACACACGAGCACTGGCCCTCTTGCTTTGTCCTCCCACCGGCGGCCCTACGGAGCTCCCTGTCACGTCGGCTGGAGGCCCCTACATTGCCCTCGACCGCCTGCATTCACCCAGGCTCTCTCACACACTAGGTCCTGGTCCTTTGTGGCATTCTCACCACACTTGTACTAAGTTCTAGCTACAGTATCATCTTCTAAGTACCCATGGCATTCCACGGTTGGTCTAGGGATCTTTTAGGTTCACGTTTAGGGTATTGTTAGGTTTATTTTAGGGTCTTGAGTCATAGTTAGGGTTTTTAGCACACTTAGTAGTTTTGGTTTGTTTTAGTGCACACTAGGTGTTTGTTTTTGAATTACAGGTGGAGTGGGTGTCCACTTTGTTGTCCTTGCCGTGCTTCACAGGTCATAATGTCGTAAGCAATGAAATTGCCTACCAAGCGGAGTCGCTCCAGCGAGGACCCGACCCCCACTTACGATATCACGCGGTTCATCAATGAGGAGGCTGCCGGTCGGTTCGGTACCATTTGCAAGAACCAATCGTTCATAAAGGAGAAGGGTTTCCACCACCCGGACGACTTCTTCCGAAAAACCATAGCGGCAAAGGGATGGCGAGCTTTGTTCCAATCACCTCATCCAGCTGCGATGAGTGTGGTACGAGAGTTCTACGCCAATCTTGCCTCCCACGTCTTTAAGAAAGTGCAAGTGAGGGGCATATTGGTCGACTTAGGTCGCGGTCGTCGGTAGCTATTATAGTCTCGATCATGTCCCTCGTAGTTGATCGGCTCCACGAGCACCCGCTACCCCGAGTTATCTACAGTATTCCGACCAATGGTAGGAGGTGAGTGGAAAGTCAATAGTGCGGGCCATGCAGTCCACTTCAAGGCCAAGCATTTGGCCTTCATACCCAGTGCGGCACCACTTCATCACGTTGGCGTCTGTTCGGAAGCTGACGAGCGTGTGTGAAGTGGCGCAGCGTGCCGCAACTCAACCGCTATCTTACAGGGATATACCTTTCGATGTTGGGCAGGTTATAGGATGCCATCCTCCATAACCGGGACGCCAAAATTGGGAATTTGGGCTCCCTTCCTTATATTTGGCTTGTCTGCGAGCTAGGCTGGGGTGCCCTCGGCGACAATGAGGCACAGCTCGCCCCGTAACCGTATCGTCAGGCGGGACACACACGGTGTCCGCGACTGAAAAGAAGTATATGATTCCGGTCATGAGCCGCCCGGGGCGAGGGCGAGCTGCGATATCCGGGCTGTTATGGCTTCTGAAGGCGTCACGGAAGAAGACATTAGCGATCCCTCGTCTACCCGCGCCACCATCCGCAGACCTCGGGGCTCCTGATCCTTCCTCCCAGTCTTGAGGGGACCCGGTGCTCTCACTGCGGCGCTTTGATGCATTCTGGGGCCAGACCCGGGGCACGATCCTCGTCACACGGGATCTCTGGGAGGCCACCAGGTGCGATATGCGTCTTTGTGCGGCAATCGAGCCACCATCCTTCGGCGGCCGAGCCCGGTCCCTTGCGAGCCCAGAATCCACTTGGCTCCTTGCCTTCCACCACCACACCGCCACCCGCGATGATCACGAGGGGAATCCCCTTTACCTCTACTTTTATTTATTGCCGGTGGGGACCTTTGGATATTTTGGGGGAGGTGGAGTGTCGAGGTTTTGTTTGTTTTTAGTATTTGTGTAGTGTTTTTGTTTCGTTCAGCATATTAGTTGTGTGTGCGTAGTTTCGATTTACTTTTTCCATTTTATTTTCTTCCGAGTCATGTGTTAGTTTGTTTGCATGTGTTAGGTCATTAATATGTAGTAATTGCATGTATGTGTGTGCCATGTTGAAAGTCGAGGAATCATTTTGGGTAGGTCGCTTTTGACATGGATGATTGGATATTTGCCTCTTTGTTGGATGCCGGTAATTAGGTGAATAGGTGGAAAGGTTTAGTGAACTTAATCCCGCGTAGTCAAGAAACTATTTCTCGATGATCCTATCACATTCACACACTACCCCAGCAGCCGGGTATGCATAGGTGTCGAGACCCGACTACGAAAGTTGACAAACCTTGGGAGATTAACCATCTAAGTGATGGGACACCCAAATCAAAAGGGATTGCCATTGAGCCCCAACAAAAGAAATAAAAATAAAATAAAATAAAAAATAAAATAAAATAAAATAAATGAAAGAAGAATAAAAGTCGAAAAAAGTCGGTGAGTTGAATAAGTGGATCACGCAGTCGAATCCAGAAAGTGCAGTCGAGGGCCTTTCAAAGAAAGCCTAATGCCTAAGCCAGGCGGGTAGGAGTCGTGACTTCCTTTGCCCGCTACATGGGACAGAAGATGGATTTTTCCACAACCTAGGGCCTTTGAGTTTGGTTGAGTGTTTCGGGGTGAAGTTTGAAGGGAACTTAATGCCCGGTGCCCTTAACGGCGGTGGGAGTCTGATGGATCCCACTTCTGGGGAACACTGACTAAAACTTCTTGGCACTAGTCTTTTCCATTTCTTTTAGGTACTTAGGAAGTTTTAGGTATTTTGACAGAATAAAATGGGTGCGTTCCTATCCTTTTCTGATTGCTTTTTCCAATGATGGTGAGCTTAAGTTTGGGGTGTCGAACTGGCATACACTTTGGAGTCGTTCATTATATGCACATGGGGTCATTTGGGAAGGTTATTGAGGTACCATGGAATTTGAGGCGCTAGTCCTCCCACCTAGTTCATTGAGTTTCGAAAGTCGAACACTTGTATGCATCCTGTGAACTCGAGCAAAACAGCAGCAGCGTGGGTCGGTCCAATTGATCCTCTACTTTTCAGCATGTGCATTACTACGTTTGTGTTAGTCTGTAGTCCATAGGGGTCGTGTTAGGTTTAGAGTCCATTCTTGCTTGGGGACAAGCAAGAAACTAAGTTTGGGGGTGTGATGAGTGTCTAAAACACTCATATTATACTCGCGTCGGTTTTTCATTTTCAGGTTTATTTTATAGTAATTTCATAGTTTTTGTGGCTAGACTCCTGATTTGGTGTTTGGTTTGGATGCGGTGCGTTAGACAAGGGCAGGTATTGGGAGCGGTTGGAAACGGGGAGCCTGACAAGAAAGTGGCTGCCACGTCGCTGACGTCCCCAACGTCGCTGGCGTCCCGATCTTCACAGCGTTAGATTAGCCAATCACGAAGTCAACATTGAAGCGTCGTGACGCCTCAGCGTCAGCGACGTCTCGGCGGCTCAGCGACGTCATTTCGAATCTGCCCCTCGTCGTTTTAAAGTACGAATGGCTCGAGAGAAATTAAGGTATCGGGAGCGTGCGAACAAGGAGCGAATTCCGAGGCGGGAGTGGCCGCGAGACTTGACGAAGTGCGGGATTTGTATTGTTTTCCATTTATTTTGGAAATTAGAGCGATGTTTTTGGTCAACATTTTTCATATTCGTGTTCAGTATGTTCTAGATTTATATCTAGGGTTTTGTTGAACCCATTCATGTGTTGATGGATTAAAGTTGGTACTTTATATTGTTCAAGTATTTATCTATTTGTTTTCATCTGCTCTACGTCACATAGTTTAATTATGGTGATGTGCGGCCCGACATTGGCATAATCACCTTTGGAGATCAGATTCGAGAGATGAGGTTATCGGGATCTGGAGTGAAATAAGCAGTTGAATCGGTAAATAAGAATATTCAGATCTGAAGGTGGCATCCTGGGGTTAGAACATTTAAGCATTTCGAATGTCGAGTTGGGTAGAGATATACTCAAATCTATTCACGAGATAGGCGGATACCTCGAGAGAGGATGTATCTCGTAAGTAAAGATCATCTTGATCGACCGAATGATAAATATATTGAATAATAGCATCCTTAAGAAATAATCCATTGAGCGTGGCGATATAACAGTACTGTCTGACAATTCATTAGAATCAATAGTTTGAGTCGAAATTTACATACTCAACTGCTTCTTAGAAATCGTCTATTCAGATATTATCTAAAAAGCAGAACCTTTGTAGTCATTACACCTGTCCCTGTGGATCGATATCCGTACCATGAGTACACTATATTACTTGAGGCGACACGTGCACTTGCGCACATAGGCGTACACATTTTTACACATCGCATTTTCGGCCTATCATTTCCCGCAGCTTTCATTTTTAGGGTTACTTTGCTCTCTTCTCTCTCCTCTTTCTCTCATTTTTTTCTCGGTACTTGAGCCCCTTGAGGATGACAACTCAAGGGATGCTTGGCTAAGCCTCTATAACCTTGAAGAGGAGGGTTGCTAGTTGGTTTTGGGCTCTGCGGGTTGTCCTCTGCTTTGAATGTTGCAGTGCTGGTTCCCGACTTTCCAATCTAGGGTTTAATGCCATTTAATGTCTTTCATGCAATTGATACTTGTCATGCTTTAGGTTCAATGCATTCTTAATGGTAGATGCGATATCCTTTAGATGTCATTCTGAGCCATTGAAATGAAAGGGTTAAATGCTAGGGTTTAAAGCGAATGGGACTTTGAATGCATAATACTTGGTTTGGCTTTCGGAATAGAATTGGTTCTAGAGGTTAGGTTTTATAGCTAAACAAAGATCGGTTTTGGCTTTGACTATATGTCATTTTGCCACTGTGCGAGAAATAACCCGAGGACACTTCATGCCCCCATGTTATCAAGCTAGTGACCCAAACCTTCAAGGTTACCATTTCACACTTTCATTTAAGCTAATGAGTTAACCCCGGTGAACAAGCAAACTCAGCATTTTTAACGAATCAAAAATAAAAATAAAGTCTCACCATTTTCCAACACTGATGCGAATCATTCGTGGGATGAAAACCCCATCCGTGTTCGACCCTAGACATTATCTTGCGGTAGCTTGACTACGTGATGGGAGAAATTTATAGGAAACAAAATATTGTTGATTGAATATTCGCCTCTTTACGTAGCGCAAATCATTAGCTCATAAAAGCGCAAGAATTTTTTCCCTGAAATGTCCCGTTAGAATAGTAGGGACCTTGATAATATGCATCGGGTTAATTAGAATGATTAGTATACAAAAAGCACTCAAAACCTATAATAAATAGGGTTCAAAATAGCACTTTTTGGGCATTAATCGCACCCCCAACCTACACATTGCTGGTCATAGCAATGAAATAAAGAAATAAAGAAGAGCATCTGATAACAAAATAATGTTCCGCAAAAAACTATATTTCAAAAAGGTTGTGAATGAGTAATGCGTAACCCTAAGTAAGAATCATCAAGCGTGTCCAATGACTATCATGAGAGAAAGAATGTCATACAAAATTAAGTATTAAAAGAGCCTCCTTCTTGGTGAATCAACCAGAAACTTTCACCAAAATCTAAGTGTATTTTATCAGCTCCAACTGATAAGCGCTGCTGCATTCTCACGAAGCGCAAGCTGTGCAGACTAGCATGCTAACCAACCTAAATAGATCGGGGACCCTCACATTTCCACATTCGTTTGCGTTGTGAGGGTGCAATCTTGGGGAGGCCGACCTCACAAAGTCCATGTAACGGGGATGCACCGGTGACTCCCGACGATTAAGGCTTAGGGCTGAAGTCGCAGGATCTTTCGACCCTGAGCTCTTCGGGTTTAACCTCGGACTCGAATGATTTGACTCCGGCACCTACAACTCGCTAAACTCCACCCATCCCACCCCGTGTAGCAAACACTAGAGTCGGTGACTCCCGACCCGATTAAGGTTTAGGGCCTTAGAGCTTTAAAACTTCGCCGTATGCCCCTCGGACCGTGCTTTCGGGTTTCAAGGCAAAGCATTGCAGATTTTTATTCTTTCTTTTCTTTTTTTTTTTTCGAATACGCATTAGTCTTATTTCCCGAAGGGTCCTTAACATTAAAGGTGGTCAATGACACTATGATAGGTTATTTCAAAGTAAAGGAGGTTGCGCGATTTTGACCTATCAGTGAAACCCTAATGTGCTCGGTGTGTGGATTTAAATTTAAAGGTGGAAGAAAAGGTCGAAATCGGCAGAGTTCGGCTAATCATCCACTTTCGATTAGGCATGGAGACAATCTAACATCAATAGAATTGGACAAAAGTTTCGGGTTTTCAAACAATGAGCTAGGCAAAACACACAAAAAGTTTGTTGCAAAAGCGAGTCAAATTTTGAAAAAGTAAGGTGTATGGTATAACGGCTTTATGAAAGGAACCCAGCCAAACAGCGGAACATCATAAAATAGAGCTTGCTCAACATAATAACAAAACATAAATACGAAATCACTTCATAGCTAACTCTCCCCCAGAGACGAAACATCTGGTGTAGAAATGGGGTTGGTGGAAAATTAGAGAAAGTGACACCTCACTGATGAGATGTGATCATTGCCGGGATAGGATCAGTATGGCTCCAGTGAGCATAAGCCAAGCTCTGTTTTGGGGCGAATAAGCGAGTTAGAAGAAGAAAAGAGAGGAAAAAGTGGCCCGGTTGGAGCGTTTTTACAATTACACCTTCATAATAATTTCAAAAATGTTCTTTACGGCCATGTTGGATTTTACACTCTCTAAGCTTTCCGTAGTGCCAAAAGCTATCAGGTTAGGATGAAAAAGGAGTTATAGAGCGAAACAAAATTGGAGGCAAAGCAGTGGCTGTGAAAAATTTTTCGCTATCATAGCGAAAATTAGCTATGATAAGCGAAAGCAAAGCAATAAAAAAATTTGCAAATGTTTATTTGAAATTTTCGCTATGTCAATAAAGATTTTTTTTAAACAAAATAAAATAAATAAAAATAAAAACTTTTTTTTAGAACAAGAAAAGAAAATAAAATATAAATTTTTGTAAATATAAAATATAAAATAAATAAAAATAAAATAAAATGAAAACACTGTGCGTTGTTTTGTCTGTTATGTAAAGCTATAGATTTTTGCTAGCTTAGCGAAAAATCGTTATGATAGCGAAAATTCATTTTCGCTATCACTGTGAATTTTTCACTATGGCTGTGAAAATTTCGCTATCATTACGAAAATTTCGCTGTAATTGCAAAATTTTCTTGCTCCTCCCTGCTTGCCATTTCTTCAATCCAGGCTTCAAAATTTGCATAGAAACTGCAAAAATTAATACAAAAAAAATTAAGAAAAATTGTAGAAAAGTAAAAATTAATCTAAAAACAAGAATTAACTAAAAATTAGTCAAAATCTAAAAAGAAAAATTAAAGAAATCAAAATAAAATATGATAAAATAAAATAAGCCAAGAAAAAATGAAAACAAAGTGGGAAATTGTGCTCCCCCAGGCCACTTCCTTAGGCCTTTGGAGCTGCTTTGGGCGGCGGAGCTCGGGGAAATCTGGGGTTCGGGTGCTCCAAATCGAGCAGAGCACGGAACTCATCCACTATGCCATGCGGTATGTGCAGCTGCCATCTTGTTTGAGGTAGTGGCAAAATTCTGTACAATGGCCACTAATCTCTTGAAGTTTTTCAGCATGGGCAGTGATGGGGTGGCCTTTTTGGTGGGTGCTTCAGGGATTGGTTGTGCTGCAGGCAGGGTATATACTTGGTCAGGAGAGAGTGCTTCTGGCAGTGGGCTGTTTATGGCTTGGGCAATGGACTTTTGGGGCTTTTCTATTTTTTCCTTTCCACTACCCTCCTCAGTCAGCATTGGGGAAGTTTCTTCTTTCTTCTCCCATGGACAGACAGCAGCACCAATGTCTGAGGGTTCAAAATTTTCTACTAGGCCTTCTGGTGGCTGCTGTAGACACGGCTCCTCCACCATGGTTTCACTTTGGCACTCTTCCTCTGGATTTTCTTCCTCTTGATTAATAAGCTGATTGGTGAGCTTTGGGAGTGGTTCTGCGGGATGTCGATTTTGATCGATTTTGCTTTGGAACTCATCGATTTCTTGTCCGGGGCTCTCTCGCACAGCAGCCGGTTCACGATTGGCAGGCG
Organism: Tetrastigma voinierianum; assembly: GCA_016808115.1. NCBI lineage: Eukaryota > Viridiplantae > Streptophyta > Magnoliopsida > Vitales > Vitaceae > Tetrastigma > Tetrastigma voinierianum. The sequence goes on from JAEQBH010001022.1 coordinate 172,499, forward strand.
ATTACGCGCCCCCTTTTCTCCTCTATGAAATTATCCACTATTTTGCTCCGATTCGGGATGGCTTGTTCAACGGGGAATGGGGTTGGTGGTTCTTTGTTTCTTGAGAAATGGGGCATAATAAAGAGGTTCGGGGAGGTGCATATTGTGGGAGGTACCAGTTCCCATGAGTAATTTGTGTGATTCCCCCAACTATGGTTGTAAGAACTACCATATGGTGAACTCATCCATTGGTCTCTGTAGTCCCTCATGGACCTATATTCACTTGGGTTCCTCTCCACAGGTTACAGACTTTGCCATGACTGGTTTATGAAATCCCTCATGGACATATATGCACTAGGGTTACCCTCCATGGTGTATTGACTATATTGTTTTCCCTCTAAGTGTTCCATTTGATCACAGTCAATTTTGAGAACTGAGCCTTGCCTTCATAATTTTTGATCCGAAAATAGATTCTGCTTGTGCAAATTTTGAAAGCAGATCCTGTAACTGACTTTTTTTAATCTGAAACTAAAAGAAAATGACAGTGAAATATAAAAGCAATTCACCAATACTTGTGATGAGGATCACAAGTGTTCCACAGCTCGTCAAATGTACTTAGGCACCATCCCAGACGCGGCGCCATTTGATTAAGTACCCGCGATCTGGTGATCACGGAATCAAAAAATTTATATCCTAAGTTCCTCCTATTTGCCGTGATGACCTACTTTGCAATATAGTGAAAGTGCAGAGATTGACAGCGGGGATGGGTTTGCTTCGTACAAATGATTTGATGATCATTGGTGAATTAAATTTGGATTTGGGTTTGGGTAAAACGAGGGGTTTGATGGTGGCGAAAATGAAAATAAAATAAAATAAAATGTAAATAGAACCCCTTGAAGTCTCGGGCCCTTTGGTTTAGGGTTCTAAGGCATTCAACATGTCTCGGGTCTTTTTCCTCGCGTTGAGGAGAGGGATGACATAGTCATTTCTACGGGAGGCAGGCTCTTCATTTGGCATTGGAGCTCTAAACCTAAATTGTTCTTCATGCCTCCATAACTAAACCACTTTCCTTAATGTTTCAAAGAAAGCAGTTAAAACCATCCACCCCGGATCTAACTGCTTGAATCATAAATGACAACTAAATGGGCATCGAGTGGATCTAGCAGGTAAGCATCCACTTGAACCTTAACTTACCCAATCTGCAGCCCTCGGGGTACATCACGATTCGAGACCTAAAAAGTGAGATACATAAACAGTAAAAAGGAATAATTGCTTGCTTGAAAAACATGAGGACAGTGTTTTTACCTTCAAACATTCACTCAGTGGCACTCCTCTTCAAAGAGGAGGTCTAGCAAACATCCTGCGAGTTGTCATCCTCGAGAGGTGTGACACCAAATATACCTAGTAGTTTTGGACTTGTTTAAGTATTTTGTAAGTATAATTTGATTGTTTGTGAGTTAAATCAGACACGGAAAGCGAGAACCGGAAAGTTACAAAACTTAAGGACAAAATTGTAATTTGTCCAAAAAGAGAGCCAAAAAGACATGGATTAAGAAGATTTGAGGCCAAATGAAATAAAGGAAAATTTAATTATAAATAGAAGGAGTTATGGACTTAAAAAGCAAATAAAGAAAGTTAACTGAAAATGGGTTTTTATTTGGAGGGTCGAACATGGCCTTAGCAAACATGGAGTTTTAAAAAGACCAAAGTTGGTCTCATTTGAAGGGAGCAAAAAAAATGTCATTGAAGGAGGAGGAGAAGAGAAAGAGGAAGGAGCAGATGGAGGAGCCAAGATCGACCAACAAAGGTATGGAACTACTAACTTTGAGTATGGACTTGGATTTTTACAGTGTGAGATCCCTTGGTTTTGTTTGGTTAATGGTTTGCCCCCCGAACCTAGGGTTTGATAAAAGTTCATCCCGACATGAGTTTCTTGTTGGTAAGTGATTCTTTCTAGGGTTTGATAGGATTTCATCCTAACTTTAATAAATTAATGGGAGTAGGTGGGTGAAACCCCGAATGTAAAGAAAACATGGAATCCTCCCTTTGAGGTTGGATTCATGGATTAATTGCAAAGTAGAGGAGTTGGGTTAGAACAAACCCTAATAAATCCTTGTATTTGGTTTGTGTATGGGTCATAACCCATGTTGGAATGATCTTTAGAAGAATTGGCGAAGAATTTTGGAAGAAATATATGTAATTGAAGAGGTGAGTGAAAGAGATTCCAAGATTGAATTTGGAATGGTTTTGAGGTGTATATGGAGTATAGAGTTGATTGGGGTTGAAACATATGGAAAAATGTGGAAAGCACATTTTAGGGCATTTCAGGTGACATGCGGTACACTTTGAAAGTGTGCCGGTACACCATTGATGTTTGGTGCAAAGTGTGCGTGCAGCTTTAGGGGTGTACCAAACACACCTGCTGCTGCGTTCCCAGTTTGACCGATTTTCGTAGTTTGGCCCAATAAGCTTTCTCATTTAGCATCCGATTTGAGTGATTCAAAGTGGCTACATAAAATAGACTTCAAGGAGAACAAAACTTAAAGAATAGGCATGGCCAAATTATGATCCTAAAGTGGCCTAAGAAATTCCTCAAAGTGGGGCCATGTATGACCAAATTCTGGTTCCAGCTTTGAACATAGAATAGTCGGGTTGTTTCGGAGCGTAACTTGAAGTTCGGTGCTCCAGGTGGGTGATTCAGTTGGAATCGAACCCTTAGAACCCTTATCTTTAAAGAATACAATGACCTAGAGTAAAACATAAGGAGTTCGATCCCGGAAAAATTAGTAATACGAACTGTTGTAGTATACAATCCACAGTAAAGCGACTAAGTTGGCATGAAAAGTATGGCTTTAGTTTACAATGGATGATCGGTGGATTGATTCCACTTCACAGAGGTAAGTAGATTCATGGAGGAATAAGAATATGTGAATGAGGTGTGATTCCACATACATCATACTACTTCACAAGAATATGAAGTGCCATATGTAATGACATGAAACAAGAGGAAAATATGAAAATGAAAAATGCGTAAAGATGTGTTCATGAAACATGAAAATGATTATGGAAAATGTAATGAAAACGAATTGAAACATGATTGTGAACATGAGAGGCAATATGTCATGAACACATAATGTGGTTAAGTGATATATGATTATTATCACATTTAACCAGAAAATGATAACAAATGATAGGAGTATACGTGAATGAGTATACGTAAATGAATACGTGAATGAGTATATGAAATGAGCACATGAATGAATATGTGAATGAGTGTATGAATGAGTATACGTGAACAAATATACTTAAATGAATTTATGAATGAGTATACATGAATGAATTTATGAAGGAGTGTATGAACGAGTATACGCGAATGAGTATACGTAAATGAATTTATGAATGAGCATATGAAATAAGCACATAGATTGAGTATATCTTTGAAAAGATAATACGAAAGTGAATATGGAGATTGAAATGTAGTATTTGAAAACCCGAATAAATGTGAATGTGATAAGGGCGGAGATTCATCAAGGAATCCGTCCTTAAATGTGAATCTACAGTGAATATGAAATCAATTGTAATATTCGAAAACCGAATGAGCCTTGAATAATAATAATGGCCGGGATTCGTAAAGCGAGATTGGTGTGCATCTGAATTGGACTGATGCCCGAATTAACGCGCAGCGGGATGCACCAATCGGCATCCGTCCTTGACACCGAAATTATCCAATGCCCCACTTGGCGGGATGCACCCAGTAAACAAAGTCATGATGGCGATATGGTATTGAAGAAATGTCCCACTTGGCGGGATGCACCAATCGGCATCCGTCTTGATGGCATATGGCATTTAATTGATACCACGTGTCGGGATGCACTAAACGGCATCCGTCATGATGGGAGATTGAACTGAATAAGTGATACCACATGTCGGGGTGCACTAAACAGCATCCGTCATGATGGGAGACCGAATAAGTGATACCACATGTCGGGATGCACCAAACGGCATCCGTCATGATGGGAGAACCGAATAAGTGATACCACGTGTCGGGATGCACCAAACGACATCCGTCATGATGGGAGAACCGAATAAGTGATACCACGTGTCGGGATGCACCAAACGACATCCGCCATGATGGGAGATAGAATTGTTAAATGTATAAGCACATTACCGAATATTAATAAGGGTGGGATTCATCAAACGGAATCCGCCAGAAATTGTGAATCGAATAGTGAAGGTTAAATAGCCAACATTGACGAGTGTAATGGGATTGTTATAGATATGCCAAATCTATATGAATTGGGTTGTAGAAATGAATTGTTGCATTGAGAATGCATAATATGAGATGGTAAATGATTTTGTATATTGAAAGCATGCAGTGAATAAGCATGAGTATAGGTGGATCTCAAGGGCATTATTTGTAAATGCATGTATTAATTGTGAATGTTAAGGGGTCTTTTGAATTTGTAAATGGATTAGTGGGATTGCAGAAAGAAGTGCTTTAAGCTTGGCTAAAAGGTTGAAAATGGAAAACATAAACAACATGTTTTGGAAAGATAATTGTCTTCGAGATAAGCAGACTCGGTTCGGATCCGCCTTTGGTCGATCGAGGATTCGGGTCGCGACACTTTAACGAAAATTTAATAAGACAAAATAAATGTTTTGATGATTGAAAGCGTCGGATGCTTCAGGGCTCGGCTTGGATCCACCAACGGGTCAAGTAGAGGATTCGGTCCGACACTTTTGAAAAATGAAAATTAAATAAAGCGATAACTAAAAGGATTAAACGGGCATCCCAGATCATGAAATGTAATTTCTAAAGGGAGTTGATTAATGGCTTTGGCTGTGATAATGATAAGAGTCTAATATGTATTGGTATTAGTTTGATTTGACCCTGTATGAATTTAATATGACTTGATATGGTTCGATTTGCCATTGTATATGTATAAGTTTGTTTGAATATTATATGATATGCCATACACATGTAGAAGATAGGAGTGAAACTTGTAAAAGACATGACCTGAGAATGGTAGATCTTGAATCTGAAAAGGATAAAATCTACATGTATAATATGATATGAGTTAGAAGTCACATAAAGAATAGACTTCGTTATATGCATAAGTAATAGCAAATGTAAAAAGATAGTGACGGCGATTATTGTTATTGGTCGTTACTGTCTATATGTTCCCACTAAAGCATAGAAGCAGCACGGATGTTCAATCCATGTAAGGTATTGAAGAGGAGATAAAGGAGACCGGGACATTCCACACGGTATGCGGGCACGTCGGAGAGACGAGGTGCTCACCGGCCTTTACGTTAGTGATCTCTGATGTTGTATCAGATATGTATATGTATGTGTATTTGTATAAGTGAATGGGACTTAGTATATGTGTATAAATTTTAATGGATCCCACTCCGGTGGTAATTCAATTGTAAATGTAAATGATTGTTGGTTATTACAAAAATTATTTGTATACCACAGATATAAGTTGACTCACGAAAAAACAAAATAAAATAAAATAAGAGTCCCGATTATATGGTTTCGCACCGGCTTAGGTTCGGTCATGTCAGATTCGGATGGGAATCGGGGGAGTATTGAAGAGTGTTTGGTAGCCGAGAAAATGAGAGAAAGAGGAGAGAGAAGAGAGAAAACTGTAACCTAAAATGAAAAGTTGCGTGTGTATTGAAAGATTGAAAAGTCAGGGTTACAAAAGCTATAATTTGGCTTATATAGCCATACAAGATGTGTGAAATACCAAAAATACCTAAAATATATGATTACAATAGGGATAAAATGGGAATTACACAAAATGAAGTCGTTTGGATAAAAAACACAGGGGGACAAATTTCGCTATGCACAGTGAATTTCACTATCATAGCGAAAATCTGAGCATAAGCGAGTGAAATTTTGTAATACCTGATCTTCATTATCATAGCGAAAATTCGCTATGATAGCGAAAATTCTCTATCATAGCGAAATCATCCAGCGTAGCGAAATTCCCAGCACTGTTCCATTGGATACTGTTCCCACTGCTCCCTGCTTCCTTTTTCTTCTAGTTTCTGCTCTTCTTTCCTCTTGGTCTTTGATCTATGATGTTGAGTTTGACTCGAATTCTTCATGTTTGGATCGACTCAACAATGTTGGCATGATTAGCTCGTAAAAACTGCAAAATTTGCCACAAAATGCGATCAATAGAATAGTAGGGACCTTGATGTGTAAATCGGGTTAATTAGAATGATTAGTATACAAAAAGCACTCAAAACTCTAACAATGGGTTGAATATCACTTTTTGGTACTTAATCACCCCCAAACCTACGCATTGCTAGTCCTTAGCAATGTGAAAACAAAAGAAAAAACACATGACTAACAAAATAATGTTCACAAAAATTATATTTCAAAAGGTTGTGAATGAGTAATGCCTAACCCTAGTAAGAATCATGAAGCCGTGTCCAATGACTATCATTGAGAGAAAGAATGCCATCTGAAATTGAGTATTAAGAGCCTGCACTCCTTCTTGGTGAATCAACCATAAACTTTCACCAAAATCTAAGTGTGTTTTATCGGCTCCCACGATGGCCCCTTCTTGCATTCTCCCCTGACCTGGCTGTGCAGGCTTCAGCATGCTAACCAACCTGAAATAGATGGGACACCTCTTATTCCATAATTCTTTTCGCGTTGTAGGGTGTAATGAGGAATCGACCCACGAAGTCCATGCTTGAGGGATCACAGGTGACTCCCGACCCAATTAAGGCTTAGGGCGCGAGTCATAGGATCTTTCGACCACAAACTCTTCGGGTTTAACCCGGACTCGGGCGTTTTCAAGACTTCAAACTTCCTGACTATTTAAACTCCACCCCGTCACCCGTGTAGCGAACACTAAGTCGGTGACTCCCGACCGATGAAGGTTTAGAGACATAGGAGCTTTAAAACTTTAAGCCATATACCCCTCGGACCGTGCTCGGGTTTCAAGGCAAAACATTGCAATTTTATTCTTTTTTTTTTTTTTCTTTTCTTTTTTTTTTTTTAGAAGACTCATTAGTCTTCTTTCCAAGGGTCCTTAACTGTGGAGTGATCCGACCTTACTATGATAGGTTATTTCAAAGTAAAGGAGGTTGCGTAGTTTTGATCTATCAATTGGAAACTTAATGTGCTCGATTGTGTGGGTGCAGCTAAAGGTGGAAGAAAAAGGTTGAAATCAACAAGAGTTCAACTAATGATCCACTCAATTAGGCATGGAACCAATCTAACATCAATAGAATTGGACAAGTTTCAAGTTTTCAAACTATGAGCTAGGCAAAACATACAAAACGTTTAATTGCAAAACGAGTCGAGTACAGAAAAAGTAAGTGCCCATGGTATTTATAAACTTTATAGAAAGGAACCCAACAAGCCACTGAACATCATAAAATGAACTGCTCAACATATAACAAAACATAAATACAAGAGTCACTTCCTTCGCTAACTCTCCCCAGCCCCGAACATCTCGGTGTCAGGAAATGGGGGTTCAGTTGGAAAATTAGAGAAGGAAGTGTTACCTCCTTGATGAGATGTGATCTTGCTGGATAGGAGACCGCAAGCTTTCCATCGATACCTTATTCACTCCGTTTGGGACTGAGCAAACAAGTTAGGAGAAGAAAAGAGAGGAAAAAAGTGACCAGTTGGAGCATTTTTACAATTACACCTTCATAATAATTTCAAAAATGTTCTTTTTGGCCATATTTGCATTTTACACTCTCTAAGCTTTCCAACGGTACCAAAAACGCCTAAACGGAGTTCGGATGAAAAAGTTATGAGCGAAACAGATTGGTGGCAAAACAGTGGCCCATAGCGAAAAGTGAGCATTGCGAAAATTTTGCAATGTTTGCGAAATTTTTGCTTTGTCTAATAGCGAATTTTTTTTTAAACAAAAATAAAATAAATAAAAATAAAGAAATAAAAATAAAAAAAAAAAAATTTTAGAATAAGAAAAGAAAAATAATATATAAATTTTTTTAAATATAAAATATAAAATAAATAAAAATAAAATAAAATGAAAACAGCGTACGTTGGTACATGCAGTATGGAAAGCTACGATTTTTCGCTAAAGCAGCGAAAATTCTCTATGATAGCGAATTTAATTTAAACTATCATTTTTAAAATTTTTCACTATGGGGCGAAATTTCGCTATCGTCTGAAATTTATTTGTGATTACGAAATTTTCTCTTCCCTCCCTCTTTGCCATTTCTTCAATCCGGGCTTCAAAATTTGCCTGAAGCGCAAAAATTAATACAAAAAAAATTAAAGTGAGAAAAGTAAAAATTAATCTAAGCGAAATTAACTAAAAATTAGTCAAAATCTAAAGAAAATTAAAGAAATCAAATAAAATCTGATAAAATAAAATAAGCCAAGAAAAATGAAAACAA